>CM027574.2:2006252-2556624 GCA_015852605.2 Populus deltoides | reverse complement strand
TGAATGGTACTCCCATCTCTTTCTGTATCGACTGATACGCAAGTAAATTCTCCTGAATTATTTTATTTTGTTTTTATGGTTTCTGTTTTATATAGATCGAAATTGTTTGATTTCTCTCAGATCCCTTGACCGCAGTCCAAATGCTTGAAGAGATCTGCGATCGTATCAAGACCGTTCAAATTTCCGATTCCAGCCCTTCTCTCTCCTACCACAGGTTAGAAGCAGTAGTTTCACTCTTGTTTAATTAATATTTCTCTGAAATTGATTTTTTTTTAAAATTTCAGTTGAATCCGTAGAAGATACTGAAATTGATACAGTTTCGTGTTTCTTATAAAAAAATATATTAGAAATTATTTGTTTAAGTACTGATTATCAGTTTATTTTTTATATTTTTTGCTTCTGCTTAGACTTAGAAATTGTAATTTTGAATTATTTAATTTTATTTGTTATTGAATTATTTAATTTTATTTGTTTATTTATCTCTTTAATTCTAGGGTTTTTAAAAGCCGTTTTTAATTAAGAGAAAAAAAAGAGCAGTAAATTGAGTCAAATTCGGTGCTGTAGAACTGTAGACATTTGTATTTTATATTGAAATTGTTTTGACTGAAAAAGGTTATTTTGATTTTAATGAATTTTCAGGAAGAAACTATTAATTCGGAGGAGGAGAGCGTATCAAAGAGAATTCGACAAGTTTCCCCATCTCTCAGGGGCCAACACGCCCATTTTGCAGAAAATTATCAATTTAAGTGATAAAATTCAGGTACTTATTTGAACTTTGGTGGTTGGGTATCGTATAGATAACTTGAAAAGACTTGGTTTTAGTTGTAGAATTCAGGCAATTTTAAATTTCATTGTTTTAGCTAGTAAATTAGGATTTTGCATTATTATGTTGATGGGGGTATTGATTTGTTTTCTTTCTTTGAATTTAATTGTTGTTGTTTCAGAATTTGAAGAAAGAACACTCAAATCTCTCCTAATCAAGTAAAGACTGCCAAGGATTCCTTTCTTGGCCCTAATATTTTAGACACCTTCAAAACTCGGTGATTATCCAATAGTGAAACTAACTTATTTCTTCTTTTCATTTTTTTTGGGCGGTTTGGTTTTGATAGTTTACTTGTTGAAATATTGGTCAGTTAATGAATATGAACTTTAAAAGAAGTATCTACAAGGAGTTGTCTGAGAGGAAGAGGCTTTACAGTGAGGTGATCGAGCTTCAAAGGAATATTAGGGTCTTCTGTAGATGCAGACCACTAAATCAAGTCGAAATAACAAATGGTTCGAACTATGTAGTTGAATTTGACTCTTCCCAAGATAATGAGCTGCAGATCATTTCCCTGATTCTTCCAAAGAGCAATTTAAGTTTGACCATGTTTTTGGGCCTGAGGATAATCAAGGTGATCTGATGTTTTATTTATGTATTGCTACTGCAGACATCCTGTTAAAGATTATTTGTGCAATTGAAGCTTTTAATCCTATGTCTGTATGATATGCAGAGGCTGTTTTTGTACAAACTAAACCAATAGTCGCTTCAGTTTTGGATGGCTACAATGTCTGCATATTCGCCTATGGACAAACTGGAACTGGAAAGACGTTTACTATGGAGGGCAGCCCAGAAAATAGGGGAGTGAACTACAGAACATTGGATGAGTTGTTCTCAAGAGAGAAGTGGCATTATGAGATATGATGGAGGTTTACAATGAGAAGATAAGGACCTCTTGATTGATAGTTCCAACCAACCGCCTAAAAAGTTAGTTTCTTTTTATTGCTACTGTATTGATCTGATAATCAAAATATAGTCATTTTATGTCAAATGTTTTGGTTGCAAAAATTTTATATTAATAGTTTTCTGTCTCCCTGATTTATATCATTTTGCTACTTGATGAGGGAAATTAACTATTGGTTAGTACAAACATCATGCGTGTGGCTATTTTACAAGAAAAAGTGGATCGTGGAAGTTCTGTATTACCCCAATTTTCTCGATAGCAAATGATAATAATACCTTGCTCCTCTCTAGTGTAGATAAGCATGACATCTAATTGGGTTTAGGGTTTAAAAAGATTATGAAAAGACTCGTATTTGGAAGCACAATGGTATGAAAGATTTATAGTATAACGATATGAACTTGAGTTAAATGAAAGAAGTTTGATGAAAATTTAGTTTTTTCTTACATGCATGAAGGTTGGAGATAAAACAAACAGCTGAAGGAACACAAGAAGTCCCAGGACTTGTTGAAACTCGGGTGACTGGCACGGAGGATGTGTGGATTTACTCAAGTCTGGAAGTCGGGCCAGGTCTGTTGGATCAACCAGCGCTAATGAGCTTAGCAGCCGTTCTCTTTGGTAAAAATGAACTCTGCTTTCTTTTCTTGGTTTATTCTTTCTAGGAATATACTTTATGTTATATCACATATAATAGCAAGTAAATAGTTTTGGATCTGTGAATCCAAACTATTCAAGAAATATACTGATTAATTGAAGTGGTAGTACTAATGACCACACCATTGTTGTTCTGTAGTTTTGTTGCGAGTAACAGTGAAAGGAGTGAATTTAATAGATGGACAAAGGACAAGAAGTCACCTATGGATGGTCGATTTGGCTGGTGGTGAAAGATTGATGTTGAAGGTGAAAGATTGAAGGAATCGCAATTCATTAATAAATCTCTTTCAGCACTTGGTGATGTTATATCTGCATCTAAAACTGCACTTGGGCACATGTTTATTTTCTGGGAGTTTTCCTGCTTCCATTGGAAATCTTTCGAAAGACCTCTACTATTTCCATCTTGCCAATAATTCCATATGTTGACTTGGTAACCTCACAGTTGAGATACCTTAACGTATCTCAGAACAGCTTATCAGGAAATATTCCCATCAAACTCAGCCAGTGTTCACTAGGTTTTACATCGTTTATTTCTCTCCCTTGCTTGCTTTAACAAAATAATATCTATGTTATGCTTTTGGCCAAAGTATAAATAAGTCCCTAGACTTATTAGTTCTTTAATTTTAGTCAAATTGACTTCCAAACCTTTGCTTCTTTATTAACACCTGATTAAGCCCATTCAAAGTAAAATTAGGTCCTTGGCTTCTTTTATTTTTTTGCCATTTTGCCCCATCTTCAGCTTTCTTCTTAATTAAGCCTTCATCTATCAAAATTGGACTGCCAACTTTGCAGCATTGTCCATGTTGGTTCTCAAACCTCTAATTTGTTCGGTCTTGACCACATTTACAATTTGCTTTCCTAAATTTCTTCAACAAGACCTGAAATTGTCCATTCACCTCATCAGCTATGAATTAAATATTTGTCCGTTCAAAGCTTTATTTATTTATTTATTATTATTATTATTATTATTATTTTAAACTTAGAATTGGATTGTGACACATACATGCAAACTGTAATCCTGTCATCCTCTATGGAATGTGATCTAGCAATAACGTGACTAAAATCCAAAATTTGTCGTAAACGGAGTATGATCAAAACTTTTAGTAGTTATTGCAAGTTTTGCTAAAAATGTTTGATGGTTTTGTTTTTATAATGTGTTCTTCTCTCTTTCTCTCTTTAAACAGTTAGGTGGCAGTTAACTAGCAATTGGACGCGTTCTTTCTGCTTAGGAAAATGGAAAAGAAATAAGAACTGATTTTGAATGATCAAGTTCTCAATGGGATCATTGTTCCACAAGAACAAATGCTCTCTCTGCTACCTGCAATGCATCAGTTCCATATACTGATTTTAACAAAGGAATGAGCAAAGAATAGAAGCCATCGTCCCAACAAGTTTTCAGTGAAAAACTAAAACACCATTCACTTGTATGGAAGATGTTTCCACAATAAATTTTGTGATTCAATCCACAACAGCTTCGAACAGACTGGTGGCAAGTTCATCTTAACGCCTGGGATTTTTTTCAAAAGATCAGGCCATGGTTTTATTTCAACATTTCACGTCTAGTATGAAGAACTAAACATGACATATTACCTGTTGATATAATTAACAACAATGCTGCAGAAAATTGAAACAGAATGTCATCATACATGAAAATGCAGGTTGCCATACTCAGATTTAGAACCAACCGAATGATTACCATCAAGAACATTTGGCCATTCAGGATCTTTCTTTCAAGCAGAAAAGAAAATCACCAGGAAATTACACGACCTTTTCGATGCTTTAACTCATCGTGGCCAGTGGGACATCCTACTTTTTGACTAATTTTTTCGTGAGTCAACCCATCCGAGTATTCTATAAAATTAACAATTTTCGCTTCCCAAACTAATTGATCAGATATGTTGGGCGAAGGATATTATAATGGATTGTGTATGGTACAATTCATAGTAAATAACTGATGTCTATCTTAAAATTACAAATAAAATTAAAACGCATCAATATTTTATTATGAATATTTTATTGTGGATTGTGCACACTATAATTTACAATTTATAGTAGACTGATGTCTCCTTAAAAAACAAAATAATTAAATAAATACTTAGGGTTAATTTTGTATTTTCATATCTTTATTCCACAATATAATTACTTCTATGGTCCTTGAAAAAAGAATAACATAGGTAATGTTTGGCGCTTGCTTTGCACAAGTTCTATTTTAATCTCATCCTTTAATATTGAACTGATTGAAGATTAAAATTTATAATTTGTTTTTATTTGTTTTCCATGCGGTTATCTTGATTTTATGATTCAGGTTGCGAGTATTGACAAGTTAACTCAGGTTGCGTTTTTAGATTTTTTTTAATTGATTTTTTTTTTCAATTCACTACAACATTTAGTAGTTTTAACAACAAAATTTTTCTGTTAGAGCAAGATTACTACTCTGTCAGTGGAAATTTTACTAACTAATTCACTAATAGAATGTTTCTGTTGTTATATTGTTCGTCGGTGATTCCACTATTTGTCGCTAATTCTATCCAGAAAAATTAAAAAACAATGATTTTACAAACATTTAGGATCTTTCATTCAAGCAAAAAAAGAACACAATTCTATTTTGGATTTAATAAAAAAGCAAAATTTAATCCTAGTGATCCAATTAAAATCCATGACTCAAACCTTAATCACCTTGATTAAGGTGGAAACCCATGTCGGCACTAAAAACTATGCATCATATGTGAGGAGAAAAGTAGTAAATTCTTCAGTGGAAACTTTAATCATGGTCTAACAAGATGCTGTCGCTTATTAAATAGGCCTCTTTTCTTCTCTTTTGTGTGTTGCGCGTCCCTTTTTTTGACGATGGAGCTGAGCAGCACACGTGGTTCCTCTCTCTCTCTCTCTCTCTCTCTGCTAGAAAGCTTTGTGAAGCAAGGAACCTTCGTTCACTTCAATGCGAAGCAAAAGCAAAAGGAGTTTCATGACAGGTTTTATTTCTACATTTTTTTTAAAATATTAAAATTATTTTATTAATTTTAAATTAATATATTTTAGTGTTTTCAAATAATTTTGATGTACTGATGTCAAAAATAATTTTTAAAAAATAAAAAAATCATTAACATACATTTTAGTACAAAAAATTATTTAAAAATAACCATAACCATACTGCCAATCAATATTTTCATCTCACGACACGCCTTTCTTTTATCGCCACCAACCGGCCTGTAATATTCCATATACCCCCACTCGCCACTGGCTGCAGGCTCTCCTTTCTACAGCCTATGAAGGCGGTGAAAAGGAAAAAACCATCAAATTACAACCTTTAATTTTCGAATTCTCGACAGAATATGACATCGCCGCTTTTCCAACTACTTGTGCTTTGTTGAGTGGCACCGCCCCACTCTCACAAGTTCAGAAACATGATAACATTAATAATCTATCCGGAATATAAACAAAAATAATGCTACAATTTTAGAATTTTGGAGTTGTTTCGTTAGTCAGAGAGGAATACATAATTTGGATTTATGAGTTTTTTAAAATTTATTTTCAAATGAATTAAAAAAAATTTAATGGAAAAAGATTCCGGAAGACCACCAGTATCCACAAGGAAATCACCAGGAAATCACTGCTTGGCTGTGTTCAAAAAAGCAAAAGGCACACAGCAAGTCAAGCATCCGCGTACACGGCGCTTTAACTCGTTTTGGCCGGTGGGACAATCCTACTTTTGACTAATTTATACACCCAGCCAAAGCGTTTAACACAAGATAGAGCTCTACATCAATAATTGATGGGAAAAATGATTGCTATTATCTACACAACAAATAATAATTAGCACGCTGTTAAGCCATAAACATTCCTTCCTGGAAACCGACCTCAACTTTTCCTCACCGACAAAGGAAAGAAAAAGGAAAAGAAGATAGATGACTAATTCATTTGGAAATGAGGTTGAACATGTTTTTTTTTATTTATTAAAATTTATATATTTCTTAATATTTTTGGATTATTTTTATTTATTTATATCAAAAATAAATTTAAAAAAATAAAAAAATATTATTTTAATATATTTTTAAATAAACACTTTAAAAATCAAGCTTTAAATGATTCCAGATTATAATCCATTTGGTTGACTTAATGATTAATGATCCCGGCCGGGATTCAATAACTATGACAATTTCTATTAACATTATCAAGCATATTTTCTCACTTTTTTGTTCTAAATTTCTATTAACATTATCAAGTGTTTGTGATTTTAGACAAGGAATTGAACTTAGCTCAACTAGATGAAATAGATAGTGAAATAGAGAGATTATTGTAGACTTTAATGTTACAACAAGGAATTTTAACTGGCAATCTTCTTGATATAGACAAGTATTTTTTTTATTTAAATTCTGTTATTTTTGTGTTTTAAAAATATTTTTTGAACAAAAATACTTTATTTATTTATTTTTCTTTATTTCAAATTAATTGTTTTTAATGGTTTTAAATTGTTTTGATATGGTAATATTAAAATTAAATTTTAAAAATATACAAATATTATTTTAATATATTTTTAAATAAAAAAATATCCTAAAAATTAATATGCTTGTGTGCAATTTGTGGGGTTTGGTTGGAGATAATAATTAATAAAATCTAATGCACACATGGATAATCTCCATTAATTCAACTTTTTTAAATAATTAATTACAAAAAAATGTTGAGTGTTTGTTTGGTGAGTCTACCCATGCGCGTACTCTATTAAATCATTAATTTTCATTCCCAACTTATAATTGGTCAGCGTATGCTAGTAAACAATAGTAGTTTGATGTTATACACATTCCTTCCAGGAAACTGACCTCAACGTCTCTTCCATGGCACATTAAGGAAACAAGAGAGAAAGAAGACGATATATCCTCGTTGAGGCACACAGAGGGTTAAAGATCAACAAGCTGCCCTTGATTAATAACTGGTACAACTTTCTTCCTATTCGTCCATTAATTTCTCTCTGTTTTGGGTTAGATTCCACTTATTTGGCCATTGCTGTAGCATCATTCATGCTGTTTATATATGTTTTGAGTTTTCCCTTTTAGCTCAAAATGACTCTGTAATTAATTAAGATCTCAGCTAATTTCCCACTGGCCTCCTCTCTTTATAACTTTCATTGCTCTTCTTTGCTGGGCTCATATTTTTCTTCTTAAATATTCCTGCTCTGTTCTTTCTATCTCATTATCTTCTGACAGTTATTATTCACTTCTATCTCCTTCTTTCTGATTTTCCACATGTTTTTGGCTTGAACCTCTGAGCTATAGACCACTATTATTTGTCTGATCATTCTAATACACTCTTGTTTGATCATATACAGCCTTTATTTATGAGATATAAGAACTCAAATAATCTCCCAACTGTCCTCCATCCGCTAGCTTCTCTCTTTATTTATCAGGTGTAAGATCTCAACTAGTCTTTGACTAATAGTGAATCTGAAAGAATAAAAATATGGATTGTCAATCAATTTTTCCCATCTGCCTTCTGATCTCACTTCTCCATTTGAATTTTCCATTTGGTGTTAAATAATATGGTTTTGGTTTTAACGAATATTCATCGACATGGCTCTTACTAGTTATATTACTGATCATTATAATTATATCGTTTGTTTTCTTATTGCTTGTTACAGGGAATAATTATAACAAGTAGAAAGCTTACGTCTGCATATATCAATCATATACAACTATGGCTTCCTCTTCTTCTCCCACTACTCCATATTTGAAGCACGATGTGTTTCTCAGTTTTAGAGGCGCAGACACCCGCAGTAGTGTCACCAGTCATCTTTATGATGCTTTAAAGCGAAGCCAAATTGATGCTTACATCGATAATAAACTTGATGGAGGAGAAAAGATCGAGCCTGCCCTCTTGAAAAGGATTGAAGAGTCGTTTATTTCGCTAGTCATTTTCTCTGAAAATTATGCAGATTCTACTTTCTGTTTGAGGGAACTCTCCAAGATTCTTGAGTGCATGGAGGCCAAACAACAGATGGTCTTACCAGTATTTTACCGACTTGATCCAAGCCATGTTCAAAATCTGACTGGGAGCTATGGAGATGCACTTTGCAAGCATGAAAGAGATTGCAGTTCTGAAGAAGTACAGAGTTGGAGACATGCTTTGAAAGAAATAGCTAATCTCAAGGGCTGGGATTCAAACTTCAATAAGTGAGTTATTAATTTAGTTACAGCATATTAAACCTCAACTTATTTAACCATTTTGTTCGAGAATCAATGTTGTGTTTGATGTAATGATAAACTTTCTTAGGTTATGACAGCATGTCTTTGTTCTTTATTTATTATGCACTGCAGGGATGAGACCAAGCTAATTCAGGAAATCGTTACTGACATTCAAAAGAAATTGAACCGTGAGCTGTCACCCTCATTTGATTCAAAACGCCTTTTTGGAATGAAATCACGCGTTGAAGACATCGAATCATTACTATCCTTTGGATCAACCGGTGTGCTCATTGTGGGAATCTGGGGATGGGTGGTATAGGTAAGTCCACAACGGCTGATGTAGTGTATCATCAAAACCGTAGTAAATTTGAAGGCCATTGCTTTTTCCAAAATGTGAGGGAAGAATCAAAGAAGCATGGAGTAAATCATGTAAGACAGGCAATTCTTGGTGAAGTATTAGAGAAAAAAGATATGACTATAGGCCCAATAGGGTTACTCCCGGACATTAAGCGAATGCTTCAAAGAAAAAAGTCCTCATAGTTCTTGATGATGTCAATGATCCACAAGTTTTAAAATATTTAGTAGGAGAGGATGGTTTGTTTGGCCAAGGAAGTAGAATCATTGTGACAAGTAGAGATAGGCAAGTGCTTATAAATGCATGTGATGAAGACAAAATTTACGAGGTCAAAATTTTAGATAAAGACGATGCTCTTCGGCTCTTCAGCTTACATGCTTTTAAACAAGATCATCCCATAGAAGCATATATTGGGCTATCAAAACCGTGGTAAGCTGTGTTAAGGGCATTCCATTAGTTCTCGAGGTTTTAGGTGGCAATCTACGCAATAAAAGGAGTGTTGAATACTGGGAAAGTAAGGTGGCACAGCTAAGAACAAATGGTGGCGAGGACATTAAGAAATGTTTGGAAATGTGCTATCATGAACTAGATCAGACAGAAAAGAAAATATTTCTTGATATAGCATGTTTCTTTGGACGGTGCAAAAGGGATCTCCTCCAACAAACACTAGATCTTGAAGAAAGAAGTGGGATAGATCGTCTCGCTGATATGTGTCTCATAAAAATTGTTCAAGACAAGATCAAGATGCATGATGTGCTCCTAAAACTAGGGAAAAAAATTGTCCTCCAAGAAAACGTTGACCCTAGAGAACGTAGCAGGTTGTGGCAGGCTGATGATATCTATCCTGTATTAACAACTCAGGTAGCATTTCCAAGTTATTTAATTGACTGTTGCTTGACTTTCTTGTTTATAGCTAAGAGATGTGGCCTTGGACAAGAATAAATATCAAGGCCAGCTTCTTCTTCTTCTTCTTTATTTGTTATATATATACTGATTTACACTTTGCTTTAATTTGTTAAATAGGGGACTGGATCAAAAGTGGAAAGCATATCCCTCATCTTGGATTCAACTAAAGAATTGACATTAAGTCCTACAGCATTTGAAGGGATGTATAATTTAAGATTGCTCAAAATCTACTACCCACCTTTCTTAAAGGATCCCTCAAAGGAGCAAATTATGAACGGAAAGAGGGTCGGAATCCACCTTCCAGGAGGGCTTCACTTTCTTTCAAGTGAGCTAAGGTTTCTCTACTGGTATAATTACCCTTTGAAATCCATGCCATCAAATTTTTTCCCTAAGAAACCTTTTCAACTTGAAATGCCTTGTAGCCAGCTTGAACAACTTTGGAATGAATACCAGGTAGATATGCTTTATCACCCTTCTTTTCAAATAGAGGACTTTTTTGAAATTATTCATAACATTTATCTCTTCTTACATTACTTTTTTTTTACAGCCACTTGAGAAATTAAAATTAATTAACCCCCTTCCTCAAAGCTGAGCTTAATTGATTCAGACCTGTCTAAAGTCCCACACCTTGAGGTTCTACATCCAGGTATACCTTCCTCTATTAAATACAGCACCAGACTTACCACATTAGAGCTTCTCAGACTCGAGAGTTTCTATACTTTGCCATCATCAATTGGGTGCCTCTCTCAACTTGTTAGGTTAAACTTATCTTCATGTGAAAGTCTTGCTAGTCTACCGGACAACATTGATGAGTTAAAATCTCTTGTAGAGCTTGATCTTTATTCTTGCTCAAAACTAGCAAGTCTTCCAAATAGCATTTGCAAGTTGAAATGTCTTACTAAGCTTAGTCTTGGTCGTCAGCCAAAACTAGCAAGTCTACCTGACAACATTGGGGAGCTGAGATCTCTTGTAAAGCTTAGTCTTTCTTCTTGCTCAAAACTAGCCAGTCTACCCGACAGTATTGGCGAGTTGAGATCTCTTGTAGAGCTTCATGTTTCTTCTTGCTCAGGACTAGCAAGTCTACCAGACAGCATTGGCGAGTTGAGATCTCTTGAAGAGCTTGATCTTAATGGTTGCTTTGGACTAGCAAGTCTACCAGACAGCATTGGCGAGTTGAAATCTCTTCAATGGTTTGATCTTAATGGTTGCTTTGGACTAGCAAGTCTACCAGACAGCATTGGCGCGTTGAAATCTCTTCAAGGGCTTTATCTTGATGGTTGCTCGGGACTAGCAAGTCTACCGAACAGCATTGGTGGGTTGAAATCTCTCAAATCGCTTTTCTTAAGAGTAGCAAGTCTACAAGAGAGCATTCACGAGTTGGAATCTCTTATACCGCTTAATCCTAGTGGTTGCTTAGGACTAACAAGTCTACCAGACAGTATTGGTGCGTTGAAATCTCTTGAAAATCTTCATTTTAGTGGTTGCTCGGGACTAGCAAGTCTACCAGATAACATTGGCTCGTTGAAATCTCTCAAATCACTTACACTTCATGGTTGCTCAGGACTAGCAAGTCTACAAGACAGAATTGGCGAGTTGAAATCTCTTGAAGAGCTTGAGCTTAATGGTTGCTCAGGACTAGCAAGTCTACCGGACAACATTGGCACATTGAAATCTCTCAAATGCCTTAAACTTGATGGTTGCTCAGGACTAGCAAGTCTACCGGACAGAATTGGCGAGTTGAAATCTCTTGAACGACTCTATCTTAATGGTTGCTCAGGACTAGCAAGTCTACCGGACAGAATTGGGGAGTTGAAATCTCTTGAACAGCTCCAACTTAATGGTTGCTCGGGACTAGCAATTCTACCGGACACCATTGGCGAGTTGAAATCTCTTGAACGGCTCGGACTTAATGGGTGCTCAGGACTAACAAGTCTACCAGACACCATTGGCGCATTGAAATCTCTGAAATGGCTTGATTTTTTTGGTTGCTCAGGACTAGCAAGTCTACCGGATAACATTGGCGAGTTGGAATCTCTCCAACAGCTTCGTCTTGTTGATTTCGCACAACTAGCAAGTCTACCGGACAACATTGGCGCGATGAAATGTCTTGAATGTCTTGTACTTTCTGGTTGCTCAGGACTAGCAAGTCTACCGGACAACATTGGCGAGTTGGAATCTCTCCAATCTCTTCATCTTAGTGGTTTCTCACGACTAGCAAGTCTACCAGACAGCATTGGCGCGTTGAAATCTCTCAGATCGCTTAGTCTTTTTGGTTGCTCAGGACTAGCAAGTCTACCGGACAACATTGGCGAGTTGGAATCTCTCCAATCTCTTCATCTTAGTGGTTTCTCACAACTAGCAAGTCTACCGAACAGCATGACTGCGTTGAAATCTCTTGAACATCTTTATCTTTTTGGTTGCCCAGGATTACCAAGTCTACTTGACAACATTGGTGCGTTGAAATCGCTAAAATCACTTACTCTTAATGGTTTCTCAGAATTAGCAAGTCTACCGGACAACATTTGCGCGTTGAAATCTCTTGAATCGCTTAGTCTTTGTGATTGCGCAGGACTAGCAAATTTACCTGATAGAATTGGCGGGTTGAAATCTCTTAAGCGTCTTTATCTTTCTGGTTGCTCAGGACTAAAAAGTCTACCGGATAGCATTGACGAGTTGAAAAATCTTATGACGCTCTTTCTTAGTGGTTGCTTAAAACTAGCAAGTCTTGGAGATAACTTCATTGATATCGAATTTAGAGGACTTGACAAACAACGTTGTTATACACAGAGAGGATTCCAGAAATTAGAAGAAATTGCATCATCCACCTATAAATTGGGCTGCCATGAATTTTTTAAATTTGGAAATTCTCGTGTGTTAAAAACTCCACAGAGCTTAGGCTCTTTGGTGTCGCTAACAACATTGAGATTATCTGAGATTGATTTTGAGAGGATACCTGCAAGCATCAAGCACCTTACTAAGCTACGTGAACTCTATTTAGTTGACTGCAAGCGGCTTCAATGTTTACCAGAGCTTCCATCGACTCTACAAGTTTTAATCGCATCAGGCTGCATCTCTCTAAAATCTGTAACAATTATATCCATGCAAGGTGATAGAGAATATGACGATGCTTCTCACGAATTCAATTTCTCCGGATGCCTCCAACTGGATCAGAATTCACGCAGTACAATTATGGGTGATGCCCGTTTACGAATTCAACGCATGGCAACATCGTTGTTTTATCAGGTGAATTCCTCCCTCGATCTTGATTTATTTAAAGAAAAAAATCACAATAATTTTTTATATGTATCTCACATTCTCACTCTCTTCGGTGCAGGAATATCATCGTCAGAACATTAGAGTTCGGTTGTGTATTCCCGGGTCGGAAGTCCCGGAGTGTTTCAGTTATAAAAATAGAGACGGATCTTCAGTAAAAATCCAGCAACCAGCTCGGTGGCATCGTGGTTTCACTTTCTGCGCTGTTGTTTCATTTGGCCAAAGCGAGGAAAGGCGTTCGGTTAATATTGAATGTGAATGCCATTTGATAATCAAAGATGGTACCCAGATTGATCTCAGTTCCTGCTACTACAAAGAATATGAAATAATGGCGTGGAGTAGTACTGTATGGAAAAAGGAGCATGTGTTCATTTGGAGTGTCCACTGTAAGTGCTTTTTCAAGGAGGCCTCGTTCCATTTCAAACCACTGTGGGGAGCTACTGATGTGGTGGTTAAGTGTGGAGTCCATCCATTGTTAGAGTAGGAGCAACCATACGCTAAAATGGACAAACTTGTGACATTGGTAACTCGTCTTCTCCTCTTCTTTTTCTATACAAATACTTATGAAACAACTCAATTAAAATGAAACCAGATAGTCTTATTATGTATTAGAGATGAAAATGGTATATTTATCCTTCTAGTTCTTCAACATGATTCTTAACGAGGTCCCCGAACAAAACAAAAAAATAATTATCAATTGGAATCCCATCTATCACATATTACCAATTAACCCCACCATTAAAATTTATGGTATAAATGACATCATTTTAAGGGGTGCATGTTCCAAGGTCTTGATAAAAAAACAATTGGTTTCATAGATTAACTCGGGTTATTTTTTGTTTTTTAATAGATTTTTTTTAATTTTATTATTTAATATTAAATTAATTAAAAATTTGGTTTCATATTTTTTTTTTGTTTTCTATGAATTTATCGTGATCTCAAGATCCAGGCTACTAGTTTTACGAGTTAGCAAGGTTGGCTCAAGTTTTTTTCAGTTTTTTTTTATTTTTTTTATTTTCATCCCTTAATATTGGATTGATTGAGAATTTAACTTCATATTTTTATTTTATTTTAATCTATAGATTTATCATTGTCTCATGATCCGAGTTTATTATGTTAACCCGGGTTGGCTCAAGATATTTTTGTAATTGATTTTTTTTTTCAATTGAATCCTTTAACATTAGGTTGATTGAAAATTGTACTTTGTAATTTTTTTTACCATAATCTCATAACCCGGGTTATGAGTTTGACAAATTAACTCAGGTGGTGTAAACTTGACTGGAATTTTCATTCACCATGCAGTGCATTAAGATCATTTGACCAAAATGATTATTTTCTTTTTCATTTTGCTAACAGTGCTTTGTCGCTTGTTAACAGAATAGGGACAGAGTAATGAAGTATCAGTTAGAGGAGACGTATACAGCTTCGGTATCATGCTGCTGGAATTGATAACAAGGCAAAGACCAACAGGAGAAACTCTCGCAGACGGGCTTGATATAAGGAAGGAGCCAAGTTAAAAGGTTTTTTTTTTCCTTTTTTTTTTTCAAATATTTTTAAATTGATCAAACAGATTGAGTGGAAGAACTTCCTGCTGCTTAATTTTATATCAAAGTTATCTAAAATGTTAGATTAAAAGTGTTATTTTTTTAGCAATTTCATTTTTTTCTTTTAATTTTTTCTCGGGTTTTTATACAAAATAGTGGAGATACCTTTGGATTCTAATTTTAAACCTAAAATAGGTAAGAGGTTGGATCAATAAAATTTAAATTTGACTCAATAAATCAAGTTTAATAAAAATATCAAATAATTTTTTATAATTTAAATATTTTTTATTATATTAAAAAAATTAATTCAACCTACAGCATATCATAAAATTATAAATAATAATATTTAGAAGACTTGGGAGTAATTTATAATTAATTAAAGTACTAATAAAAAAACAAATCAAAATAAATAAAATATTTTTAAATGGGCTCGATTAACTACCAATCAGACCATACCAGTACATAGCCCAAAACCAAAGGCCCAATTCATTCCGTCTCTTTTTCTGTATCGATCGATACGCATAAATTCTTGAATTATTTTATTTTATTTTTATGGTTCGGTGCTGTAGAACTGTAGACATTTGTATTTTATATTGAAATTGTGTGGACTCGAAAAGGTTATTTAGATTTTAATGAATTTTCGGGAGAAACTATTAATTCGGAGGAGGATAGCGTATCTAATAGAATTCGACAAGTTTCCCCATCTCAGGGGCCAACACTGCCCATTTTGCAGAAAATTATCAATTTAAGTGATAAAATTCAGGTACTTATTTTGAACTTTGGTGGTGTTGGGTATCGTATAGATGACTTGAAAAGACGTGGTTTTAGTTGTAGAATTCAGGCAATTTTAAATTTCATTGTTTTAGCTAGTAAATTAGGATTTTGCATTATTATGTTGATGGGGGTATTGATTTGTTATCTTTCTTTGAATTTAATTGTTGTTGTTTTAGAATTTGAAGAAAGAACACTCAAATCTCTCTAATCAAGTAAAGACTGCCAAGGATTCCTTTCTTGGCCCCAATATTTTAGACACCCTTCAAAAACTCGGTGAGTATCCAATAGTGAAACTAATTTATTTCTTCTTTTCATTTTTTATTTTTTTAGAGGGGTTTGGTTTTGATAGTTTACTAGTTGAAATATTGGTCAGGTAATGAATATGAACTTCTTAAAAAGATATCTACAAGAGTTGTCTGAGAGAAAGAGGCTTTACAATGAGGTGATCGAGCTTAAAGGGAATATTAGGGTCTTCTGTAGATGCAGACCACTAAATCAAGTCGAAATAACAAATGGTTCGAGCTATGTAGTTGATAGTTTACTTGTTGAAATACTGGTCATGTAATGAATATGAACTTCTTAAAAAGAAGTATCTACAAGAGTTGTCTGAGAGGAAGAGGCTTTACAATGAGGTGATCGAGCTTAAAAGGAATATTAGGGTCTTCTGTAGATGCAGACCACTAAATCAAGTCGAAATAACAAATGGTTCGAACTATGTAGTTGAATTTGACTCTTCCCAAGATAATGATTTGCAGATCATTTCCTCTGATTCTTCCAAAAAGCAATTTAAGTGGACCATGTTTTTGGGCCTGAGGATAATCAAGGTGATCTGATGTTTTATTTTATGTATTGCTACCGCAGACATCCTCTTAAAGATTATGTGTGCAAGTCAAGCTTTTAATCCTGTCTTTGTGATATGCAGAGGCTGTTTTTGTACAAACTAAACCAATAGTTGCTTCAGTTTTGGATAGCTACAATGTCTGCATATTCACCTATGGACAAACTGGAACTGGAAAGACATTTACTATGGAGGGCAGCCCAGAAAATAGGGGAGTGAACTACAGAACATTGGATGAGTTGTTCGGAGTTTCTCAAGAGAGAAGTGGCATTATGAGATATGGTCTTTTTGTTAGTATGACGGAGGTTTACAATGAGAAGATAAGGGACCTCTTGATTGATAGTTCCAACCAACCGCCAAAAAAGTTAGTTTCCTCTTTCATTGCTACTGTATTGATCTGATAATCAAAATATAGTCATTTATATCAAATTTTTTGGTTGCAAAAATTTTGTAATAACAATTTTCTGTAGCACTGATTTATATCATTTTGCTACTTGATGAGGGAAATTAACTATTGTTAGTACAAACATCATGCGTGTGGCTATTTGACAAGAAAAGTGGATCGTGGAAGTTCTGTATTAGCCCAATCTTCTCGATAGCAAATGATACTAAATACCTTGCTCCTCTCTAGTGTGGATTAGCATGACATCTAATTGGGTTTAGGGTTTAAAAGATTATGTAAAGACTCCTATTTGGAAGCCCATTGGTAAGAAAGATTTATAGTCTAACGATAAGAAATAGAGTTACATGAATGAAGTTTGATGAAATTTTAGTTTTCTTACATGCATGAAGGTTGGAGATAAAACAAACAGCTGAAGGAACACAAGAAGTCCCAGGACTTGTTGAAACTCGGGTGACTGGCACGGAGGATGTGTGGGATTTACTCAATTCTGGAAGTCGGGCCAGGTCTGTTGGATCAACCAGAGCTAATGAGCTTTAGCAGCCGTTCTCATTGGTAAAAATGAACTCTGCTTTCTTTTCTTGGTTTATTCTTTCTAAGAATATAGTTGATGGTATATCACATATAATAGCAACTAAATAGTTTTTGGATATGTGTATCCAAACTATTCAAGAAATATACTGATTAATTGAAGTGGTAGTACTAATGACCACAACATTGTTGGTCTGTAGTTTGTTGCGAGTAACAGTGAAAGGAGAGAATTTAATAGATGGAAAAAGACAATAAGTCACCTATGTATGGTCGTTTTGGCTTGCAGTGAACGTTTTTGAAAGATTGATGTTTAAGGTTAAAGATTGAAGGAATCGCAATTCATTAATAAATCTCTTTCAGCACTTGGTGATGTTATATCTGCCCTCGCATCTAAAACTGGCCACATTCCTTACAGGTCTTTCTCTCACACAGTCACTCTTGTAACATGCTATCCAATTACCATATTAATGAAGATATTTGTTTTCTTCCAATCAGGAACTCAAAGCTAACCCATATGCTACAGAGCTCTCTCGGTGAGTATTAAGTATACTATTTTTTATGGTTACCAGTCATTCTTATTGTCTTGTTTGCAGTAAATGATGCTAAGTGAAACATCAATGCAGGAGGAGATTGTATGTAAGAACTTGATGTTTGTCCAAATAAGTCCAAGTGCTACTGACCTTGGAGAGACTCTTTGTTCACTAAATTTTGTGAGTCGAGTGCGAGGAATTGAAACCAGTCCTGCCTGCAAACAGGCTGATCTCTCTGAACTTTTCAAATACAAGCAAATGGTATATATATATATATACTGCTCGTATTTGATGAAATTTCTTTTGTCTCAGTTTCTTTTATCTTGATTCTTATTTTCTTTCTTGCTTTCTTTCCGGTTTCAATTACAAATAATCAGGTAGAAAAGTTAAAGCATGATGAGAAGGAAACAAAGAAGTTACAGGATAGCTTGCAATCATTGCAGTTGAGGCTTGCTGCTAGAGAACGTATGTGCAGAACTCTCCAAGAAAAGGTAATTCTGATGGCTTGAGCTCCATTTAATGCTTTTTTTATTTATTATTACTATGAAACTTGTGGAAAATATATTGGAGATGTTTTTTTCGTTTTTCTTTTGCTTTTATTGCCCCTTAAATGGCATTTTAAGTCATTTTGTAAACTAACAAATAACTTTTCTTACAATAGGTTCGAGAGCTTGAGAATCAATTAGGGGAGGAAAGAAAAACCAGACTAAAGCAGAAAACACGAGCTTTTGCAGCTGCTGCTTCTCAGTCTACGAAACAAGTAGTAGAGAAGAGAAAAGTAGATAAGAAGCCACCTCTGTGTCCTTCAAAGTTAAGGATGCCGTTGCGAAAAATCACCAATTTCATGCCTCCACCATCTCCTCTACAAAAACAGAAAACCGGTTCTGCTTTATCTTCAATGCATGACAAAGAAAACAATCCAAGAACCACAACTGCAGGAACAAATACAAAAAGCCTTATGAAACCCAGACGGATGTCTGTTGCAGTCAGACCTCCTCCAATGTCAGCACAGGTTTTTCAGCCTAAGAGACGGGTATCCATTGCTACCTATCGTTCAGAGCCAACCTCAAACATGACTACACCACTTCAAACCTCGCGATATAAAAATGGGAATGTAGTTGGCAGGCAGTCATTTGTCAGGGACCCAAGAAAGCCAAGGAATTCAAAGCTGTTCTCTCCATTGCCAGAGTTCAGGACTGCATCGGAGACCACACCTACTGTTATGAGAACCAGTAGTAAATTCATGGGGAGTCCTCCAGCACAAGCAGGTTCTTGGAAGCCAAAGCACCCAACAAGTGTTGCACTGCAACGAAAATCTCTGGTGTGGAGCCCGTTAAAGTTAAGGAGCTTTCAAAACAGGAGACCATCTTTGTTGCCCTATCGATCATCATCAACTAATGAGGTGCAATAAAACTTAGTCTTCATTGTCATGATAAATAGTAGGAGTATACTTTTTTTTTCTTGATTCCCCTCTTCCCATTTTTCTTACATGGATTTTATCATTTCTCCTCTGGATATTAATGAGGTGCAACATCTTATATGATTTAAGACTCAATCGTAAAAGGACATGTTAATTAGTAACGAGATTAAAGAGTGTCAATGTTATTAAAGGACACGTACAATTAAAGCTCATTTTCAAGCTCACCATATACTTTTTGAGAGGTAGCTACCCCCGAGTTTGACCTACCAACCAGATGGCCATCCTCCTTGACGTGCCTAATCAGTCATAAATAATGTAGTTTTTAATTTAAAAATGATAAATTATGAGGAGAATTTGAAAAAAAAAATAAAAAGTAAATAATAATTTAAAATAATTTAAAATATGTGATCAATTCATAAGAAAAAAAAGAAAACAGTGTTGATGTAAACTTCTATTAAAAATCAATAATGTTAATATGAAACAACAATAGGTCTTTAAATGAACTAAATAATAAAGAAATAAAGTAAATATATTTTGAAATAAAAAAATAATTCTAAAAATTTAGTAGAATATGCAAGGATAACACAAGAAAAACTTGAATTTTAATGTAAAATCACTTACAAATTAGTTTTACTCTATTGAGCATAATTTTCAATCTGATTATTAGATGAAGATAAAATTTTAAAAGAAATGTTTTACCATATTATTTTATTATATGTTCAAATTTTATATGAAGTTCAGAAAAATTGTACAAGAATGTCAGCAGCATATAAACTTATTAATGGTATTTTTGTAAATAAACTAGATGAGCTGGAAATTTCAGTTTCTTCTTCTCCTGGGCAATATTCCCTACAGAAGAAATTGTCCTTTTTTGTATTGTGCTTCTCACATGTCTTGAGAAATGGGTTCTTTTCCATCATTAATTACTACTATCTCTTATATCAAACACTTTTTCATGATCCACTAGAAATTGTGACTTTTGAACATTATCGGCTATGTATGGATGTATATAGTGAGTTATTTTTTCTTTTTAAATGCTTTTTTTTTCATTTTCATTTATTAATATTGGATTAATTAAAAATTAAACTTCATAATTCATTTTAGTTTATTTTCTATAAAGATATCCCGATCTCATTACTCGAGTCACGGTTTGGTTTGTTAACTCGGGTTGACTCGAGTGGTTTTTCCATATTTTTTGTTAATTATTTTTTTTTGCAATTTTATTTTTAAACATTGAGTTGATTGGGAATTGAGTTTTCTAATTTTGATCTCTAACCAGCAGTTTTTTATTCTTTTTTAATAGATTTTTTTCTCAATTTTATTGATTGAGAATTTGGCTTCATATTTTTTTATTTGTTTTCTATGGGGTTATCGTGGTCTCAAGATCCAAGTCACAAGTTTTGCAGGTTAACAAACTCGTTGGCTCAAGTTTTTTGGGTTCTTTATTAATTGATTTTTTTTTTCATTTTTCTCCTTCAACATTGGGTTGATTGAGAATTTGACTTCATATTTTTATTTTATTTTTTTCTATAGATTTATCCCGGTCTCATAATCCGAGTTTGGCAAGTTAACCCAGGTTGACTTAGGATATTTTTTATTGATTTTTTATCAATTGAATCCTTCAACATTAGGTTGATTGAAAATTATACTTTGTAATTTTTTTCTATAGGGTTACCATGGTCTCATGACCCGAGTCGATGATTAGCTCGGTTGCCTCAAGATTTTTTATGTTCTTTTTAAATGCATTTGTTTTCCAATTTCATCCATTAATATTGGGTTAATTGGGAATTAGGCTTCATCGTTCATTTCAGTTTGTTTTCTATAAAGATATCCTAACCTCATGACTCGAGTCACGAGTTGTTTTTTCAGGTTTTTTGTTAATTGTTTTTTGTTAATTTTTAATTGTTAACACTGGTGAAATCAAGTCAGTTTTATTTTCTTTCTAGAAGGTTATCTTGGTCTCATGGTTCGGGTCACGGATCCTTCAATATTGAATTTGCTTTTTATTGGTTTGTCCTCGTCTCATGACTTGAGTTGTTGGTTTGGCAAGTTAACCCAATTGACTTAGTTTGTTTGTCAGGCTATCTCAATCTCATGATCCAGGAATAATGTTTAACAAGTTAACCCAAGTTGACTTGGCTTATTTTTTATGTCATTTTTTAATTAAAATTTTTTACAAACTTCATCGTTCAACATTGAGTCCGATAGGAGTGATTGATAATTGAGTTTCATAATTTGTTTTGATTTGCTTTTTATGAGGTTATCTAAGTCTTATGATTAAAATCATGGATTTGGCAGGTTAATCCAGATTAAATCAAGTTATTTTTTATGTTCTTTCTATTATGTTATATCGATCTGATACTTCGAGTCACACTACTAAAAAATATAGTAATTAGCAACTAACTAATCCATTGCAAATAAAACTAAAATTTGTTGCTAAAAAAATTTAGCATCGGAATCAGCAACGGAAAATATCGAATGCAGATCTGTCGTTGCTGATTTTTCAGCAACGAAATTTTTGTTGCTGAAAAATCAACAACGGATAATCCGTTGCATATGAGCAACGAATTTTCCGTTGCTAATATATCAACAATGGATTTTCCGTTGCTGATTGATGAATTATTTACAATTAGCAATGGAAAATTCGTTGCTGACTATATTATTTTTATTAAATTTATTTATTTATTTTTATCCAAATGACTTTTAATTTTTTTAATTAATTATTTATGGATATTTTAAAAGTTGTACAATATTTATAAACAACATAAATCAATATTGAAAATGACTTTATCACCAATAATAAATGGAATAAAAATAAAATTCATAGTATAAAAATTTAGTTAAACTTGCATTAATGCAAATAAGTCGAAATACAATAAAAAGATACAATCATGGTGCTTGTTGTGGAGACGAACCATGATATTGTGGATCGATGTAAAATGAATGAGGATATAGTGGTTGAGGTGAAGGTCGATAAGTTGGTGGAGATGTGGGACCCATAAGTGTCATTATCTGGGGAGCCATAGGCAGCGACATTGATGGAGCCATTGGTGCTGGCATACCTTGATCAATATTTGATTTCCCACCATGATATCCAAGATTGTTCATAAGATATTCTTTCATGGAATCCATCTGCCGTTTTATTTCAAAAATAAAATCATCTTTTTTCTTTATCTCCTCTTTTTTTTTTAACTCCTTTTGAAATGATTTGGATGAAGTGGACCTGTCACTCCTAGAATCTAATATGGATCCTCGTCAAGGCATGCTAAAAACCAGAAAAAATATATGCATTATCATCAATAATTATTGAGTTGAGAAAACATAAAATCAACCAAACTCAATTATATCAAAGAAGGAATGCAAAATTGTTTACTTTGTTCTTGATACATGTACATATATATCATGGAAGAAGCAGACATGGATAGAAGCTAAGCATAAAAATAAAAATAGCATGAAGTAATCATGTCTTTCTACCTGGAATGGGACTCTTGCTGGAATGTAAAAAGAACCTCCAATACTCTACTGGAAACAACCACCAGTTAATTCTAGGAGAAACAGGAATATAATAGTTGCCAGCTTGTATTCCTTGCTTGATAAAATTTGGAACGTAAAAAAGCAGAGGTATTCAAATGACATTTAACTTGATGGCAAACAGCATAGCAAAGTTCTATTTGTATACATTTACTGACACTGTGTCCCAGGTTGTTGTTTATACGCAAAGGATCAATAACATTGAAGTGTTTGGACAAAAAGAGTTGCCCTTGATTATCTTGTCCAGCAGGTAAAACAACATATATTACACTACAAGCCTCAAGAAATAATTTGCTAAGTCCAGAAGATGGTTTTGATTTAGGTTGCTTAATGAATAGGGCATGGCAGGATTAGTGATTTTCTAATAACAGATTAATAATTTGGGAAAGTAGAAGTGTCCGGAAAAAGGATCATAATATTTGGACAAAAGGAGTAGACAATTTATAGGATAAAGCACTAACCTTTTCAAGGAAACAAATGGTGAAACATCCACCAGGTTGGTTAAATGAAATATCTACCACAATGTTTTCCACTAGACACTTTATTATCTTCACCTATATATATATATGTATTCAAACAAAAAAAGAAAGTTAAATCTATCGTCAAGAATCACTTATTAAGGAATCTTTTATTGAGATTTTTATGGTACACCTATTAGACAAATATTCCAAATAGGAAAACCTTCTTTAAAAAACAAATAAAAAAAATAATAAAAGAAATATATAGAAATTGCAAATGAAAATAAATAAATCCACACTCAACAAAATTTAAAAATGTATTGAAAAGCTTGCTCCAGTGTCCACCATTGCCTCAGAATTAAAGGTATGACAGAATACATATGCCTAGCAAACAACCCACTTGTCAAACAAACCACATAACCTTGAAATATTCCACAAAGATTACAGGTCCTCTGTGGTGGAAGTAAAGTTGTAAATGGACTAACACTGCTTCAACAATTTTGAAATCAACATCACTAACTAGATATATTCAAGCTAAACACAAATAAACACACTCTCAGCTGAATATAAGCAAGCTTAAAATAAATTGAAGAAACAGAGACAACAAAAGATGAATAAACAGAATGTACAAAAATAAGAACTTAAAAAAATTAAAAGGGACCTACCTCTGTTTGAATGTACTCAACCTCCTTCACTCGAAATTCAGCATTTTCATTCTTCTCCTCATTCTCCAGCATGTCACGAACCTGACGAGCCCATGTTTGGATTCTCACTGAAGGCTGTTAAATCAATATCCCCACAAAAAGAAACAAAGGCAGCATTTTCATTCTTCTCCTCATTCTCCAGCATATCATGAATCTGGAAGAAGAACGAACCTGGACTTCAAGTTTATTAAAATGGTTTCAAAGGTCAATGAAAATCATTCAATTAATATTTTTATACAAACTCGCATTGAAAAAGGAATATTTATCGACCTTCACCTTCAAGTTTATTAGTAATATTTTCAAAGATCATGGGTTTTGTTGATTGTCTCGGGTCGTTTTTTATCTTGTTTTTTTAATTTCATCCTTCAACATTATGTTGATTGGTGATTGAAATCTAATTTGTTTAGATTTATTTTCCGTTGTATTATCTCGGTCTTATAACTCGGGTTGCGAGTTTGACAGGTTAATTGGATATTGTTTTTAGGTTTCTTTTTAATTGATTTTTGTTTTCAATTTCATCATTTAATATTGAGTGAATATTAAGGAGTTAAACTTTATAATTTACTTTGATTTCCTTTCTACACGGTTTTGGTACACGGTTGTGGTTTACTTCTTATGTCTTATCGTTAACTTGTTCTTGCATTGATTCTGCAGTGTCTTGGAGGTGCCTTACGATTGTGCAGCTGAGGCAGACTTGCTGTATTCCCTTATCGTTAAAGCTAGGTTCTAGAACAATCGATTCCAGAAGCCAAAGAAGCAACCAAAGATTTCAAGCAAACATGTTGATTGGTTTTGATATTGAAACACCCAGTACATTCGTATTGACATTTTCACTTTCAGATTTTGTGTTCTGCTCAGGACTCAAAACTCAACACTAAATATGAAGGATTTGTATGGTATATTTGCAGTTCAGGCATGTCAAAGTTCCATGTTTTTGTTCTTTTGGGGATGTATGGTTTGTACTCCTCGTATTAACTTTATGTTCATTGTGAATGAAACCAAAGTACAGTATAAAAACTCTATTTTCATGACTATGGTAAGAATCTTCTGTCCAAAGGAAGGTGTCATGTCATGTATATTTCAAATTACCTGTCGAGGTTCAGACAGTTAAAATCTTATGCATCTGCATTTCTACACTGGAAATTATCACTCTAAGTTCTAAAGTCTAATTTCCACTGATGTAGACCTATATCAAACAGGTGGGAAAAGAGGATTGAGGAGTAGTGTATCCTTTAAGTTCTCTGAATGATGTGTCCCCTACTTCCTTGAGTGACATGAAGGATTTTTATGCTATCTTTGCAGTTGAATATGTCAAAATCTATGGTGAGAAACTTCTGTCAGAAGAAGGCTGTCATGTATCTTGTGCATCTGCATTTCTACACTGGAAATTATTTACTCTTAAGATCAAAAGTCTAATGTGAAATGGAAATAATAAATTGTTGACCACTGGTATAGACCAATATTAAACAGGTGGGAAAAGAGGATTGAGGAGTAGTGTATTTAGATAATTTATTACTACACATTGTCCTCGGCACAGGTTTCTGACATATATAGTTCATAGAGTGAAGACCATATAATACTTATCTAGATTATTGTGGAAGAAAAATGATGTGGTTGTCAATGACAATGGACAAAGTATGATAGCTTCACCTAATTATCATCGCCAAGAAGGTAGGAAAAAATGCATCCACTTGCAGGAATTTAATGTGGAAAAAATGCATCCACCACCCACCATCCATGGGGTAGGTGGTTTGACTAATTCTTCTTGCCATCATTTACATATCAAGTTAAGATTACCTTACAAGTCTTGGAAAAAATGCAGCAAAAGTGCAAACAGAATCACTTTTTTGTCTTCACATCAAGAAACGTTTTGTTCCAGAATCTCTGCTAAGAAAGAACAATAGAGAGGATGGCACACAATCAAAACTGCAACATGGCTGTGCCAGTGTTCTGTCTCATCTTTTTTCTCATGCCAGGAGCATCGGCATTTGTTTGCAATTTTACTGATTGTGAAGCTCTTCTCAAATTCAAGGGAGGCATAACAAGTGATCCGAAAGGATACGTCCAGGATTGGAATGAAGCCAATCCTTTCTGCAACTGGACCGGAATTACATGCCACCAATATCTCCAAAACCGGGTTATAGATCTTGAGATCATAGAAATGCGCTTAGAAGGAAGTATGTCGCCATTTCTATCCAATCTTTCTCTTCTCACCAAGCTTTCCTTGCAGGGTAATAATTTCCGTGGAGAAATCCCAACTACCTTGGGGGCTCTCTCACAGTTGGAATATCTGAATATGAAGGAAAATAAGCTCTCTGGTGCCTTTCCAGCTTCACTACATGGCTGTCAAAGCTTGAAATTTCTAGACTTGTCTGTGAACAACCTATCTGGGGTCATTCCTGAAGAACTAGGATGGATGAAGAAGCTGAGTTTTTTAGCTCTCTCTGTAAACAACCTCACTGGGGTCATTCCGGCCTTCTTGTCAAACCTGACAGAATTGACACAGCTAGAACGGGCTGTGAACTACTTTACTGGGCAAATCCCAGTGGAGCTTGGAGTTTTGAGCAGGCTTGAGACTTTGTTTTTGCACCTAAACTTTCTTGAGGGAACAATACCTGCATCACTAAGTAATTGCACTGCATTGCGAGAAATTTCATTGATTGAGAATCTTTTATCCGGGGAAATCCCTTCAGAAATGGGGAACAAGCTCCAAAACTTGCAGAAGTTGTATTTTTTAAACAACAACATTTCTGGTAGGATTCCAGTGACATTCTCAAATCTTTCACAAATAACTCTGCTTGATTTGAGTGTCAATTACTTGGAGGGTGAAGTTCCCGAGGAACTGGGGAAGTTGAAGAACCTTGAGATCCTTTACCTCCATAGCAACAACCTGGTTAGCAATTCTTCTCTTAGTTTTCTTACTGCTCTCACAAAATGTTCATTTCTGAAGAAACTGCACTTGGGCTCCTGTTTATTTTCTGGGAGTTTACCTGCTTCCATTGGAAATCTTTCCAAAGACCTCTACTATTCCAATCTTTTGAATAACCGTATAAGAGGAGAGATTCCAGATAGTATTGGAAACTTGAGTGGCCTCGTGAACCTACAACTGTGGTACAATCACCTGGACGGGACAATTCCAGCAACTTTTGGAAAGCTGAAGCTGTTGCAAAGACTATATTTGGGGAGAAACAAGCTCCAAGGTTCCATTCCAGATGAAATGGGGCAGAAGGAAAACCTTGGCTTACTTGATCTTGGCAATAATTCCATAACCGGTTCAATCCCTTGTTCACTTGGTAACCTCTCACAGTTGAGATACCTTTACCTATCTCGGAACAGCTTATCAGGAAATATTCCCATCAAACTCAGCCAGTGCTCTCTCATGATGCAGCTGGATTTATCTTTTAACAACTTGCAGGGGCCTCTTCCACCAGAAATTGGAGTTTTTTCTAACTTGGGGCTCTCCGTCAACCTTTCAAATAACAATCTAGACGGGGAAATACCTGCAACTATTGGAAATCTGGTATCTGTACAAGCTATTGACTTATCGGTGAACAGATTTTCTGGCATTATACCAAGTTCAGTTGGAAGTTGTACAGCTTTGGAGTACTTGAACCTATCCAAGAACATGATTCAAGGTACAATTCCAGAGTCATTGAAACAAATTGCATATTTAAAAGCACTGGATCTGGCTTTTAATCAATTAACAGGCAGCGTTCCAATCTGGCTTGCCAATGACTCAGTGATGAAAAATTTCAACCTGTCGTATAATAGATTAACTGGAGAATTTTCAAGTATGGGAAGGTTTAAAAATCTTAGTGGAAGCACATTGATAGGAAATGCAGGCCTGTGTGGTGGTTCTGCGCTAATGAGACTCCAGCCATGTGCAGTTCAAAAGAAAAGGAGGAAGTTATGGAAATGGACCTATTACTTGTTGGCAATTACTGCTAGCTGCTTTTTACTGCTCTTGGTATATGTCGGGGTCCGTGTTAGACAATTCTTTAAAAAGAAAACTGATGCAACATCTGAAGAAGCAATTCTGATGGCTTTCAGAGGACGAAATTTCACTCAAAGAGAGCTCGAAATTGCAACCGACGGGTTCAGTGATGCCAATCTCTTGGGGAGAGGAAGCTTTGGATCTGTTTATAAAGCTTGGATTGATGATAGAATATCTTTTGTCGCGGTTAAGGTTCTTAATGAAGACAGCAGGCGGTGTTATCCTGGAATCTGGTTCAAATGATGGGATCAATCTGGAATTCACAGTTCAAGGCTCTCATCCTTGAGTTTGTAGGTAATGGAAACTTCGAACAGCATCTTTATCCTGAGTCCGAGGGAGGAAACTGTCGATTGACGTTGAGTGAAAGATTAGGAATAGCAATAGATATTGCAAATGCCTTGGAGTATCTTCAATTGGATTGCTCAACTCAAGTTGTGCACTGTGATCTGAAACCACAAAATGTTCTTCTTGATGATGATATGGTGGCCCGTGTTGCGGACTTTGGAATTGGAAAGGTCTTTTTTGCTGATAAACCAACTGAATATTCTTCTACAGCAAGTGGCCTGCGAGGATCTGTTGGCTATATTCCTCCAGGTATGCATCTGGTTGGTTTGTGTTCGTGTTTCGTTGCCCTCCTCTAAATTCTTCGGCATGAAAGATCGTATGTTTCATTCGCCTTGCAGTGCATTAAGATCATTTGACCAAAATGATTATTTTCTTTTTTCATTTTGCTAACAGTGCTTTGTTGCTTGTAAACAGAATATGGACAGACTAATGAAGTATCAGTTAGAGGAGACGTATACAGCTTCGGTATCATGCTGCTGGAATTGATAACAAGGCAAAGACCAACAGGAGAAATGTTCACAGACGGGCTTGATCTAAGGAAGTGGGTGGGTGCTGCAACCCCTCATCATATTTTGGATGTGGTAGACATGTCATTGAAGCGAGAGGCACATTCAAGTGGTGCTATAGAGAAGCTAAAGCAATGCTGTGTTCATGTGGTCGATGCAGGAATGATGTGCACAGAAGAGAATCCACAAAGCCGTCCTTCCATATCTTTGATCTCCCGAGGGCTCCAAAACCTTTGGAAACGGATGGAATTTGGGAAATGAAGCATGGTTAAGCTAAATAAAGAACGGTGATGATTATGTCAGTGAAAAATAAGATGTTGAATGAGTTTGGTGAGATGTTATCAGATAATCAGCCTGCACTTGCACATATAAGATGTTCGAGGCATAGTTATCAAGGTTTACATCGATCGTTTATTTCTCTTCCTTGCTTGCTTTAACAAAAATAATATTTATGTTATGCTTTTGCGGTTCATCGTCTAGAAACTGAAGTTGAGGAATTTAGAGCTCCACCTGGAAACATTGATATTTCTCTATAATCAGCACAAGGCGAGTTGAGAAGTAAATTGATTAACACAATTAACCGAATTGACTCTCAAACTTTTATTTTACTCTAGTTAAGTCCCTCATTGCATTAATTAAACTAATCAAAAGTTCAAACAAGTCCCTAAGACTTATTAATTCTTCCTCTTCTAGCCAAATTAACTTCCAACCTAATTACTCTTTCTTTTTAGCACCTGATTAAGCCCATCCAAAGTACAATTAGGTCCTTGGCTTCTTTGATTTTTGCCATTTTGCCCCCATCTTCAGCTTTCTTCTTAGTGAAGCCTTCATCTATCAAACTTAGACAGCTAAACTTTGCAACCTTGTCCATGTTGGTCCTCAAATCTTTAATTTGTTCAGCCTTGATCACATTTTCAAGAATATGCTTGCTAAATTTCTTCAACAAGACCTCAAATTATCTTTCCACCTATCTACTATAAATTAAATATTTGTCCAATCATGATTCAATGCTTTATTTTTTTATTATTGTTATTTTTTTTTAATTCAGAATTGGGTGAAGACACAGATAGTTGCATGCAAACTGTAATCCTGCCGTCCTCTATGGAATGTGATCTAGCAATAGTGTGACTAAAATCCAAAATTTGCCATAACGTGAGTATGATCAAAACTTTTAGTAGTTATTGCAAGTTTTCCTAAAAAATGTTTGATGGTTTTGTTTTTATAATGTGTTCTTCTCTCTCTCTCTCTCTCTAAACAGTTAGGTGGCAGCATTAACTAGGATTTGGTCTCTTTCTTGCTGCTTGGGAAAAACAGAAAAGGTGAAGGAAAAGAAACAAAAACTGATTTTGAGAGGATCAATGTGGTGAACTCCCCCCCAATACTGTGCTTGAAATAAAGATGATGAGAGGATCAATGTGGTGAACTCCCCGGCCCCCTTAATTGTGAGTTGGCTAGCCCTTAAATAACTGGTAGACTTTCTTCCTGGACGTCCATTAATTTTTCTATAAAAATGTCAATGAAATCTCTCTGTTTGTTCTTTGCTATAGTATCCTTTAAGTTGTTTATGTATGTAAATTTTGATCTTCTCTTATTTATGAGATATAAAATAATCTCCCAACTGTCCTCCATCCGCTAGCTTCTCTCTTTATTTATGATCAGGTGTAATTAAGATCTCAACTAGCTAGTCTTTGACTAATTATTTATCGTTTGTTACAGGGAATAATTGTCACAAGTAGAGCTTACTTCTACACATATCAAGCATATACAAATATGGCTTCCTCTTCTTCTCCCACTACTCCATATTTGAAGCTCGATGTGTTCCTCAGTTTTAGAGGCACAGACACCCGCAATAGTTTCACCAGTCATCTTCATGATGCTTTGCAGCGAAACCAAATTGATGCTTACATCGATAACAAACTTGATGGAGGAGAAAAGATCGAGCCTGCCCTCTTGGAAAGGATTGAAGAGTCGTTTATTTCGCTAGTCATTTTCTCTGAAAATTATGCAGATTCTACTTTCTGTTTGAGGGAACTCTCCAAGATTCTTGAGTGCATGGAGACCAAACAACAGATGGTCTTACCAGTATTTTACCGACTTGTGTTGGTGGGAGAAACCACTAATGGTGGCTCTGATACCAATTTGTTGGTGGGAGAAACCACTAGTTGTGGCTCTGATACCAATTGTTGGGGATTTCTGCTCCCCTTGCGGAACGGTGGTGTTCATGATCATTGCTCAAAGGAGGCTAAGCACACTGACACAATATTTAACGTGGTTCGGCAAATCGCCTACATCCACGGGAGAGATCGATATTATTAGAGATAGAGAAAGAATACAACACACGGAGGAGGATCACATCCACTCAACTCCTATCTCTCATTGCTACATAGGGCATAGCAGAATGTATCTGTGAGGGTTCTTGGTTCAGCCCTTCTTTCTTTCTCTCTTCTTCTCTCTTTTGTAGCTCTACTACTGGACTCTCTCTTTGTGCTGCACTCTTGGTGTCTATTTATAGGCTTCAATGACAGCTCCTCTTGCTCCTTTGTCAACAATGGTGGCTGCCAAACTTACCAAACTTTGACATTTGACAATGGTTGTTGGCTGCCACCAACAACCCACCATTGTAGCCTCCTTCTTTGACAATGTTAAGGGGCTGCAAATGCTGCACCAGCAACCCTCTTTGACTCTCACATGGCAGCCATCTTCTTTGACAATGACAGCTACATAATTGGCAATATTCCAACAATCACCCCCTTTGCCATTTATGTGGGCAATTTGTCCTTTTGCTTCTTCAGCACACGCTTTCCTGCAGCTCTTCCAAGCTTACCATTCTGAGAACATCTTTGGGCAAGTTTACAGGTACTTGCCAAACCTTTCAATCACCAGAGTCACCAAAGCACACCTTTTCTCACACAAAAGGATCACTACAATCAGATGGTTTGTCACATCACATCTGAAGAGTGTTAACGCTTGTCTCTGGGACAACATTTCCCTTCGAGCGTATCAACCATGCTCAATCCGGAATGATTTATCAAGCCTCACATCAAGGCTTACAACACCCCCTCAAATGGAAATATCTATTTCCGAGTGCGACAATCATTATCTGAGTATTTCAATGTAATCATAAGCTTACCACTCTTCCAAGAGTCTACTCATCCCGGAGTTGCGTCTGCCCTCTGTTCCACTCTAGGAACCACGCCTTACTTCTCCGTGAGTCTCTCGCTCTTAGTTCTAAGAGTCCAGGTAGCTCTCCACCTTTAACCATGGGGGCAGCCCATTAAAGGTTGATCCATATCTATCTTCATACTCTGAGTATTACAATGCCACTACCGAGCTCACTACCTTGACAAGAGTCAACTTGTTCCTGAAACCTGCGCGTGTCTTCTGCTCATTCCTAGCAATCGCGTCTTAATGCTCCACAAGTCATCCACTTATTGTCCAAGGCAAATGTTATCTAGCTCATTGATCTTTAGCCTAGGGGCAATGAAAGTTAATCCGACATTTGTCTCCATACTCATCATAACCACTTCATTAGTTATACACCTGTCCACTCATATCTAGCCATCACATTGGCTTTAGGGCGTTCTGAACTGGGCTCCTTTTATGGCCCTCACACCTTCTCTAAGGTGTCTTCGCCCGTTGTCATAGGGCGGTCTGAACTTGGGCTCATATTGTGGCCTACACACCTTCTGTCTGAGGTGTTTCCGCTCGTCGTCATACGGCGGTCTGAACTGGGGCTCCTATCGTGGCCCGCACACCTTTTCTCTAAGGTGTCTTCGCCTTTCATAGGCAGTCGCATCCTCCTTCATCTGAGATGCTTCAAAGTGGCTCCAAAAGCCTCTACCACCATGTGGACTATGGGAGAGATCACTGCCACTGATTACATAGAAAGATAAAGTTGCGGTATACTCCTCACAATCCTCCACCTCGATTTCTATGTTTGGAGCTTCTGTGCCTTTCTTCTTGACAGCTCCACCTACACCAACTCTCTTCGATGTCTTCGCCTTTCATCATAGGCGATCGCCTTTTAACACAGGCGTTTGCACCCCCTCAATTAGGTGCTTCTACAGCAGCTCATTTTTCCATCCTTGCATGCATTGGAAAGGTCTTCTCCTGTTGTCTTCATCAAGAGCACAAGAGACTTCCTGTGGTACATCCTTTTCACGCAGTCTCTGCTCTGAGCTTCATCTGGGAAAACTTCTTCTCCTTGCACCTGTTGTCTCATTACAGTACCTCGTTAGATCACGGGTACTCCTGCACAATCTCCATGTGCCCTCATGCAATTTCTGTTCTCCAGATTTCTCCCTATTCCTTGCTTATGTTTGATAGCAGCTCATCTTGTCACAACACCTATCCAAGTCAAAATAGGGTGCCAACCTATATCCCCCTGCTATATTTCTCTTCCATTATCAGGGTCTTCATCAATTATCCCTTCGAGAAATCATAGTCACCGAATCTAACTTCTTTGGAGAAATCACCACTCCATTAGATCTTTAAACATACGGAACTCAACTGTTCTCTTGTGCCGTCGTCTTGCTAGTCTTCAACCGTTTCATTTCAAATTGCTATATATACAAAAATAGTACCGTATGGATAATCCTTCAACTAAGCAAGTTCCCAGGAAAGATTGGAGGGGTCACACTGGTCCCGCTTAAAACCCAATCTCCTAGACAGAACTTCTTACGCCATATTTATCCATCGTACTGTCTTTCCGTATATACAACCATTTGCTAGCTTTGTTGCAGCTTTTGTTTACAAGCGATCTGGAATATCCTGGTTTTATACCTGATTTCTCAACATCTGGCGAGACTACCAGTGCTTAGATTCGTCAAGATTGGTCTTCATCAATTTCCGCTCTCCACCTCAAATCATCCACATGATCGGGTGTCCAGAGTGTCCCAATTTTGCCTTCATTCGGCAAATAAAAATCTCCTCATTTAGCAGTTCAACACATGTAATTGGGTAAACATGTGCACCTTCTTCTTCATCATCACCATCGACCACCATGATGACCTTTAGATGCCTCCTGATCGGGCAATCTCCTTTTGTTAATTCACCACCACCATTTTCAGTCACAATCTCAACGATCAGACCATACCATTGCATCCAGAACGATCAAATTAGCTGGAAACAAGGCTGCAATCGTCCAAATCGCATTTCAGACGGCTAAGATTTGATCAAAACAATTCTGGCCTGATGAGCGGCTCAAATTCAATCTCAAATCCGGTTGCACGTAGGATCAACTACACTGGATCCTATCCTCCGGCTCGCAGCTCGGCTCCACTCGGCTCGGCTCAACTTAGCTCGTGGCTGGTGGGTCCCACTATGCTGATGTGTCAGCTGACTGGTCGCTGACATGACATGTTGACTATGCATGATGACGTCATGATTACATCATGATGACGTCATCCTTATCCGGGTCAGCTTGTGGGTCGGGTCATCTGGTATTCAGGTCAGGTCTGCCATTCGGGCGAAGAAGACGCGTGGCTTGTGTGTGGCGCGTTGGTGCGCGTGGGCAGCCTCCTCTTCAACGTGTGCGGGCATATCTGACGTCCGATTTCGATGCCATTTTCACCAGTGGCTTCATCTCTTCCTCCTATACACAGTGGTATGGTCAAAACATAATTTTGACAACTTTCATTTTTGAGCAAAAAATCAAACACCACTTTAAACCGTAAGCTCTGATACCAATTTGTTGGTGGGAGAAACCACTAATGGTGGCTCTGATACCAATTTGTTGGTGGGAGAAACCACTAGTTGTGGCTCTGATACCAATTGTTGGGGATTTCTGCTCCCCTTGTGGAACGGTGGTGTTCATGATCATTGCTCAAAGGAGGCTAAGCACACTGACACAATATTTAACGTGGTTCGGCAAATCGCCTACATCCATGGGAGAGATCAATATTATTAGAGATAGAGAAAGAATACAACACACGGAGGAGGATCACATCCACTCAACTCCCATCTCTCATTGCTACATAGGGCGAAACGATATATGCACAGCCGTGGTCGCTGGTTGCAACCCTTCTTTCTTTCTCTCTTCTTCTCTCTTTTGTAGCTCTACTACTGGACTCTCTCTTTGTGCTGCACTTTTGGTGTCTATTTATAAGCTTCAATGACAGCTCCTCTTGCTCCTTTGTCAACAATGGTGGCTGCCAAACTTACCAAACTTACCAAACTTTGACATTTGACAATGGTTGTTAGCTGCCACCAACAACCCACCATTGTAGCCTCCTTCTTTGACAATGTTAAGGGGCTGCAAATGCTGCACCAGCAACCCTCTTTGACTCTCACATGACAGCCATCTTCTTTGACAATGGCAGCTACATAATTGGCAATATTCCAACAACTTGATCCAAGCCATGTTCAAAATCTGACTGGGAGCTATGGAGATGTACTTTGCAAGCATGAAAGAGATTGCAGTTCTGAAGAAGTAGAGAGTTGGAGACATGCTTTGAAAGAAATAGCCAATCTCAAGGGCTGGGATTCAAACGTCATTAAGTAAGTTATTAATTTAGTTACAGCATATTCAACCCCAACTTATTTAAAAAAATTTGTTCGAGAATCAATGTTGTGTTAGATGTTATGATAAAAAATTTTAGGTTATTACAGCATGAATGTCTTTGTTCTTTATTTATTATGCACTGCAGGGATGAGACCAAGCTAATTCAGGAAATCGTTTCCGACATTCAAAAGGAATTGAGCCATGAGCTGTCACTCTCACTCGATGCAGAAGGCCTTGTTGGAATGAAATCACGCGTTGAAGACATCGAATCATTACTATCCTTTGGATCAACTGGTGTGCTCATTGTGGGAATCTGGGGGATGGGTGGTATAGGTAAGTCAACAACGGCTGAAGCTGTGTATCATCAAAACTGTAGTAAATTTGAAGGCCAATGCTTTTTCCAAAATGTTAGGGAAGAATCACAGAAGCATGGAATAGATCATGTAAGACAGGAAATTCTTGGTGAAGTATTAGAGAAGAAAGATATGACTATACGCACAAAAGTGTTACCCCCGGCCATTAAGCGAATGCTTCAAAGAAAAAAAGTCCTCATAGTTCTTGATGATGTCACTGATCCAAAAGATTTAAAATATTTACTAGGAGAGGATGGTTTGTTTGGCCAAGGAAGTAGAATCATTGTGACAAGTAGAGATAGGCGAGTTCTTGAAAATGCATGTGATGAAGACAAAATTTACGAGGTTAAAATTTTAGATGAAGACGATGCACTTCGACTCTTCAGCTTACATGCTTTTAAACAAGATCGTCCCATAGAAGGATATAGTGGGCTATCGAAAACTGTGGTAAGCTGTGTTAAGGGCATTCCATTAGTTCTCGAGGTTCTAGGTGGCAATCTATACAATAAAAGGAGTGTTGAATACTGGGAAAGTAAGGTGGCACAGCTAAGAACAAATGGTGGCGAGGCCATTAAGAAGCATTTGGAAATGTGCTATCATGAATTAAATCAGACAGAAAAGAAAATATTTCTTGATATAGCATGTTTCTTTGGACGGTGCAAGAAGGATTTTCTCCAACAAACACTAGATCTTGAAGAAAGAAGTGGGATAGATCGTCTCGCTGATATGTGTCTCATAAAAATTGTTCAAGACAAGATCAAGATGCATGATGTGCTCCTAAAACTAGGGAAAAAAATTGTCCTCCAAGAAAACGTTGACCCTAGAGAACGTAGCAGGTTGTGGGAGGCTGATGATATCAATCGTGTATGAACAACTCAGGTAACGTTTCCAAGTGATTTAATTGACTGTTGCTTGACTTCCTTGTTTATAGCTAAGAGATGTAGCCTTGGACAAGAATAAATATCAAGCCCAGCTTCTTCTTCTCTTGTTTATTTGTTATATATATATATAGTGATTTACAGTTTGCTTTAATTTGTTAAATAGGGGACATACTGATCAAAAGTGGAAAGCATATCCCTCATCTTCGATGCAACTAAAGAATTGACATTAAGTCCTACAGCATTTGAAGGGATGTATAATTTAAGATTGCTCAAAATCTACTACCCACCTTTCTTAAAGGATCCCTCAAAGGAGAAAATTATGAATGGAAAGAGGGTCGGAATCCACCTTCCACGAGGGCTTCACTTTCTTTCAAGTGAGCTAAGGTTTCTCTACTGGTATAATTACGCTTTGAAATCCTTTCCATCAATTTTTTTCCCTGAGAAACTTGTTCAACTTGAAATGCCTTGTAGCCAGCTTGAACAACTTCGGAATGAAGGCATGTTGAAATCTCTCAAATCACTTAATCTTCATGGTTGCTCAGGACTAGCAAGTCTAACACATAGTATTGGCATGTTGAAATCTCTTGACCAGTTTGATCTTAATGGTTGCTCAAGATTAGCAAGTCTACCGAACAACATTGACGCGTTAAAATCTCTAAAATCGCTTCATCTTAGTGGTTGCTCAGGACTAGTAAGTTTACCAAATAGCATTGGTGTGTTGAAATCTCTTGACCAGCTTGATCTTAGTGATTGCTCAAGACTAGCAAGTTTACCAGACAGTATTGGCGCGTTGAAATCTCTTAAATAGCTTAATCTTAGTGGTTGTTCAGGACTAGCAAGTCTACTAGACAAAATTGGCGAGTTTAAATCTATGAAATTACTTAAACTTCATGGTTGCTCAGGACTAGCAAGTTTACTGGACAACATTGGCGAGTTGAAATCTCTTACATCACTTAATCTTAGTGGTTGCTCAGGACTAGAAAGTCTACCAAATAGTATTGGTGTGTTGAAATCTCTTTACCAACTTGATCTTAGTGGTTGCTTAAAACTAGAAAGTCTACTTGAGAGTATTGGGGGGTTGAAATGTCTTGCTAAGCTTCACCTTACTGGTTGCTCAGGACTAGCAAGTGTACCAGACAACATTGACAGGTTGAAATGTCTTGATACGCTTCATCTTAGTAGTTGCTCAAGTCTAGCAAGTCTACCCGACAACATTGGCGCATTGAAATCTCTTTACCAGCTTAATCTTAGTGGTTGCTCAAGTCTAGCAGGTCTACCCGATAGCATTGGAGAGTTGAAATGTCTTGCTAAGCTTCACCTTACTAGTTGCTCAAGACTAGCAAGTCTACCAGACAGCATTGACAGGTTGAAATGTCTTGATACACTTCATCTCAGTGGTTGCTTAGGACTAAAAAGTCTACCATACAGCATTGACAGGTTGAAATATCTTGTTGTGCTTAATCTTCGTGGTTTTTCAAGACTAGCAAGTCTACCAAACAACATTGGCGCGTTGAAATCTCTTAAATTGCTTCATCTTAGTGGTTGCTCAGGACTAGCAAGTCTACCAGATAGAATTGACGAGTTAATATCTCTTAAATCGCTTAATCTTAATGGTTGCTCAGGACTAGCAAGTCTACCAGACAGAATTGGCGAGTTGAAATCTCTTGAATGGCTTAATCTTTATGGTTGCTCAAGACTAGCAAGTCTACCAGACAGAATTGTCAAGTTGAAATCTCTTAAATCCCTTAATCTTAATGGTTGCTCAGGACTAGAAAGTTTACCCGACAACATTGGTGGATTGAGATGTCTTACTATGCTTAATCTTAGTGGTTGCTTCAAACTAGCAAGTCTACCTGATAGCATTGGCGCATTGAAATTGCTTTGTACGCTTCACCTTATTGGTTGCTCAGGACTAAAAAGTCTACCGGAAAGCATCGGAGAGTTGAAACGTCTTACTACGCTCGATCTCAGTGGTTGGTTAAAACTAGCAAGTCTTCCAAACAACATCATTGATCTTGAATTTAAAGGACTTGACAAACAGCATTGTTATATGCTGAGTGGATTCTAGAATATAGAAGAAATTGCATCATCCACCTATAAATTGGGTTGCCATGAATTTTTAAATTTGGGAAATTCTCGTGTGTTAAAAACTCCAGAGAGATTAGGCTCTTTGGTGTCGCTAACACAATTAAGATTATCTCAGATTGATTTTGAGAGGATACCTGCAAGCATCAAGCAACTTACTAAGCTAAGTAAACTCTATTTAGATGATTGCAAGCAGCTTCAATGTTTACCAGAGCTTCCATCAACTCTACAAGTTTTAATCGCATCAGGTTGCATCTCTCTAAAATCTGTAGCAAGTATATTCATGCAAGGTGATAGAGAATATAAAGCTGTTTCTCAGGAATTCAATTTCTCTGAATGTCTCCAACTGGATCAGAATTCACACATTAGAATTATGGGTGCTGCCCATTTACGAATTCGACGCATGGCAACATCATTGTTTTATCAGGTGAATTCTTCCTCCCTCGATCTTGATCTATTTAAAGAAAAAAATCACGATAATTTTTTATATGTATCTCACATTGTCATTCTCTTCGGTGTAGGAATATGCTGGTAATCCATTAAAAGAAGTCCGGTTGTGTATTCCTGGGTCGGAAGTCCTGGAGCGGTTCAGTTATAAAAATAGAGAAGGATCGTCAGTAAAAATCCGGCGACCAGCTCATTGGCATCGTGGTTTCACTTTATGCGCTGTTGTTTCATTTGGCCAAAGCGGGGAAAGGCGTCCCGTTAATATTAAATGTGAATGCCATTTGATAAGCAAAGATGGAACCCAGATTGATCTCAGTTCCTACTACTACGAAATATATGAAGAAAAGGTGAGGAGTTTATGGGGAAGGGAGCATGTGTTCATTTGGAGTGTCCACTCTAAGTGCTTTTTCAAGGAGGCCTCGTTTCAATTCAAATCACCGTGGGGAGCTACTGATGTGGTGGTTGGGTGTGGAGTCCATCCACTGTTTGTCAACGAGCCTGAGCAACCATACCCTAAAATTGATGGAAAATGCTTGACAAACTCTTCATCATCTTGTATTTGAAAGGGCAACTTAATGCTATGGATGCATGGTTTCGCTCGTTGACACTGGTAACTCATCTTCTCCTCTTCTTTTTCTATACAAATATTTATGAAACAACTCAATTAAAATGAAACCAAATAGTCTTATGAATTAGAGATGAAAAGGATATATTTATCAATTGGATCCCATCTATCACATATTATACCAATTAAACCCACCATTAAAATTTATGATATAAATCACATCATTTTAAGGGGTGGTTCTAAATTCGTAATAAAAATAAATAAATAAAATTCAGGTTTGGTAAGTTAACTCAAGTTAATTTTTATTATTTTTAACAGATTTTTTTTCTCAATTTCATCCTTCAACACTAGATTGATTGAGAATTTGGCTTCATATTTGTTTATTTTTTTTCTATGGGGTTATTAAGATCTCAAGATCCAGGTCACAAGTTTTGTGGGTTACCAAAGATGGCTCAAGTTTTTTTGGTCATTTTTTAATTGATTTTTTTATTTTCATCATTTAACATTGAGTTGATTGAGAATTTGAATTCATATTTTTATTTTATTTATTTCTATAGATTCCCGATCTCATAATCCAAGTTTAACAAGTTAACCCGGGTTGAATTGAGATATTTTTTTAATTGATTTTTTTCAATTGAATCTTTCAACATTAGGTTGATTGAGATTTGTAATTTGTAATTTGTTTTTTATAGAATTACTAAGATCTCATTACTCAGGTCGATGGTTAGCTCGATTGCCTCAAGGCTTTTTTTATTGAAATTGTATTTTATATTGAAATTGAGTCAAATTCGGTGCTGTAGAACTGTAGACATTTGTATTTTATATTGAAATTGTTTTGACTCAAAAAGGTTATTTTGATTTTAATGAATTGTCAGGAGAAACTATTAATTCGGAGGAGGAGAGCGTATCTAATAGAATTCGACAAGTTTCCCCATCTCAGGGTCCAAGACTGCCCATTTTGCAGAAAATTATCAATTTAAGTGATAAAATTCAGGTACTTATTTTGAACTTTGGTGGTGTTGGGTATCGTATAGATGACTTGAAAAGACTTGGTTTTAGTTGTAGAATTCAGGCAATTTTAAATTTCGTTGTTTTAGCTAGTAAATTAGGATTTTGCATTATTATGTTGATGGGGGTATTGATTTGTTTTCTTTCTTTGAATTTAATTGTTGTTGTTTCAGAATTTGAAGAAAGAACACTCAAATCTCTCTAATCAAGTAAAGACTGCCAAGGATTCCTTTCTTGGCCCCAATATTTTAGACACCCTTCAAAAACTCGGTGAGTATCCAATAGTGAAACTAATTTATTTCTTCTTTTCATTTTATTTTTTATTTTTTGAGGGGTTTGGTTTTGATAGTTTACTAGTTGAAATATTGGTCAGGTAATGAATATGAACTTCTTAAAAAGAAGTATCTACAAGAGTTGTCTGAGAGGAAGAGGCTTTACAATGAGGTGATTGAGCTTAAAGGGAATATTAGGGTCTTCTGTAGATGCAGACCACTAAATCAAGTCGAAATAACAAATGGTTCGAACTATGTAGTTGAATTTGACTCTTCCCAAGATAATGAGTTGCAGATCATTTCCTCTGATTCTTCCAAAAAGCAATTTAAGTTCGACCATGTTTTTGGGCCTGAGGATAATCAAGGTGATCTGATGTTTTATTTTATGTATTGCTACTGCAGACATCATGTTAAAGATTATTTGTGCAATTGAAGCATCTAATCCTTTGTCTCTATGATATGCAGAGGCTGTTTTTGCACAAACTAAACCAATAGTCGCTTCAGTTTTGGATGGCTACAATGTCTGCATATTCGAATATGGACAAACTGGAACTGGAAAGACGTTTGCTATGGAGGGCAGCCCAGAAAATAGGGGAGTGAACTACAGAACATTGGATGAGTTGTTCTCAAGAGAGAAGTGGCATTATGAGATATGGTCCTTTTTGTTAGTATGATGGAGGTTTACAATGAGAAGATAAGGGAAATTAACTATTGGTTAATACAAACATCATGCGTGTGGCTATTTGACAAGAAAAGTGGATCACGGAAGTTCTGTATCAGCCCAATTTTCATTTGAGCACTCGATAGCAAATGATAATAAATACCTTGCTCCTCTCTAGTGTAGATAAGCATGACATCTAATTGGGTTTAGGGTTTAAAAGATTATGTAAAGACTCCTATTTGGAAGCCCACTGGTATGAAAGATTTATAGTCTAACGTTAAGAAATTGAGTTACATGAATGAAGTTTGATGAAATTTTAGTTTTCTTACATGCATGAAGGTTGGAGATAAAACAAACAGCTGAAGGAACACAAGAAGTCCCAGGACTTGTTGAAACTCGGGTGACTGGCACAGAGGATGTGTGGGATTTACTCAAGTCTGGAAGTCGGGCCAGGTCTCTTGGATCAACCAGCGCTAATGAGCTTAGCAGCCGTTCTCATCGGTAAAAATGAACTCTGCTTTCTTTTCTTGGTTTATTCTTTCTAAGAATATACTTTATGTTATATCACATATAATAGCAAGTAAATAGTTTTTTGGATCTGTGAATCCAAACTATTCAAGAAAATATACTGATTAATTGAAGTGGTAGTACTAATGACCACACCATTGTTGTTCTGTAGTTTGTTGAATTAATTGAAGTGGTAGTACTAATGACCACAACATTCTTGTTCTGTAGTTTGTTGCGAGTAACAGTGAAAGGAGTGAATTTAATAGATGGACAAAAGACAAGAAGTCACCTATGGATGGTCGATTTGGCTGGTAGCGAACGTGTGGGAAAGATTGATGTTGAAGGTGAAAGATTGAAGGAATCGCAATTCATTAATAAATCTCTTTCAGCACTTGGTGATGTTATATCTGCCCTCGCATCTAAAACTGCACTTGGGCTCATGCTTATTTTCTGGGAGTTTACCTGCTTCCTTTGGAAATCTTTCGAAAGACCTCTACTATTTCAATCTTTTGAACAACCGTATAAGAGGAGAGATTCCAGATAGTATTGGAAACTTGAGTGTTGGCCTCGCGACCCTACAACTGCCGTACAATCACTTGGACGGGACAATTCCAGCAACTTTTGGAAAGCTGAAGCTGTTGCAAAGACTATATTTGGGGAGAAACAAGCTCCAAGGTTCCATTCCAGATGAAATGGGGCAGATGGAAAACCTTGGCTTACTTGATCTTGCCAATAATTCCATAACCGGGTCAATCCTTCACTTGGTAACCTCTCACAGCTGAGATACCTTTAACCTTATCTTCAGCTTTCTTCTTTAATGAAGCCTTTATCACAGCTGAGATACCTTTACCCCTATCTTCAGCTTTCTTCTTTAATGAAGCCTTTATCTTCAGCTTTCTTCCTAATGAAGCCTTTATCTATCAAAATTGAACCGCCAAACTTTGCAACATTGTCCATGTTGATCCTCAAACCTCCGATTTGTTCAGTCTTAACAAAAGCTGTAAATTAGCAAATACCATATTTAGAATATTTAAGCTGTATTAATTCCTAAACAATAGCCTATAATATCTCACACACTAAATGTTGAGATATGATTTTCTTGTATATATTCTACAAAGTTTCAATGAAGAATTAAGCTTTTGAGCCTCAATTTGACATAGTATCAGAGCAGAAGATCCTGCTGTAAACCCTATATATATATTTTTTCTCTTCTCCTGTACAATGGAGATAACAGACCCGATATCATCAATTCTTCCTCAAAGTCCCCAGATTCCACTAATTCCACCCCAAAATCCACCTCAAACCAAACACCCAGCTGCTCAGATAGGTATCAAATTGAATGGTACCAATTATGCTATATGGTCTCAAATCATGGAGATGTATATCTCCGGGAGAGATAAATTGGGGTATATCAATGGGGATTTATCCCAACCCACACCCACAGACCCAATGTTCAGACAATGGAGAACCGAAAACTCCATTGTCAAAGGTTGGTTAATCAATTCCATGGAACCCCATTTGATTGGCAACTTCATCAGATTCCCTACCGCCCAATTAGTGTGGGAATCCATTGCTACTACCTATTTTGATGGGTCTGACACTTCTCAAATCTATGAATTGAAAAAGAAAATCACCCAATTGACTCAACATGGAGGAACCCTAGAAAACTACTATAACAATCTCCAAGGATTGTGGAGAGAGATCGATTTTCGGAGACCCAACCCAATGAAATGTGCACAAGACATAGCACAATTCAACCGAATACAACAAGAAGACAGAGTCTATACCTTTTTAGACGGGTTGGATGATCGGTTTGGACAATGTGAGAGCCGTCCTCGGTTCCGTCCACCCCTACCCATGGTGGAGCAAGCATATGCTCTTGTCCGGAAGGAAGACTCCAGGCAGTCTGTGATGCTTGGCCACGCTGGAATGGGTCTCATCGCACGACGAGGAGGAGGGCACCGGGACGAAGGCAGCAACGGACGAAGACAGGCTGAATGTTTTGGGGAAGGGCTGACGGGAGATGATGGGCTGAATAGAAGTGGGCAGTGGCCGAGAATGCATATGGGTCGGTAATGGGACCGGGCCAATATAAGGGGGAATAGAGATGGTCGCGGTCCGGACCAATCTGGCCCAAGTAAAAAAATTCTTCCACGGGATTACAGTCAATCCAAGACCCAAATCGGATGCACTCACTGTAATAATTCTAAGCATACTCGTGATACATGCTTTAAATTACATGGATATCCGGATTGGTGGGAGAATTTTAAAATAAAAAAACAGAATGACAGAAGTAACAAAACAGGTCGAGCAGCCTTGGTGAACACTGAACCTACACTTACTCAACCAATGGTAGATTCTCCAAACCTTCTATTTGAGGGACCCTCTACTCTCGTATTCGGGTAATCGTGCTATAGCTCTTCTAAGTACAGATCACAATGATTGCAATGATTGGATCATTGACTCGCCATCTTGATCATATGACTTATGAAGAGACAGACCTAATTATCACTTCCATACCTAAACGTTCCTGTATTGCTAATGCTAATGGGGTGACATATCCAGTTACTGGAGTAGGGACTGTTGATATCTCTCCATCTATTTCGTTATCCAACACATTACTTGTCCCATCATTGTCCAATAAACTACTGTCAGTTGGACAAGTCACTGAGGAGTTAAATTGTTGTGTACTAATGTATCCAACTTTTTGTATTTTTCAGGATATTCTCACCAAGGAGATAATTGGTCGTGGTACTAAAAGAGGGGGGCTCTACTATGTTGAGGATACGAGCATCGGTAAAGCGAACAGTATGCAAGGAGCGTCAGATACCCGACAGCAACAGATTTGGCTATGGCATGTTCGGTTAGGGCATCTGTCATTCAGTTATCTAAAGTATTTATTTCTGAATTTATTTCAAGATGTGGATTATTTGGATTTTAAGTGTGCTACATGCATTTTTGCTAAACACCATCGTGTTCCATATCCCTTTAGTTCTCCTCGGAGTACTACACCATTTACTATTATACATTCTGATGTTTGGGGACCCTCACCAATTTCTACCCCATATGGGATTCGTTGGTTTGTCACGTTCATTGATGATTGTACTCGCATGACTTGGCTTTATTTGCTGAAAAATAAAAATGAGGTATTCAATATATTTAAGGTGTTTCATGCCATGGTTCAAACTCAATTTGCATGTAAGATTCAGATTCTCTGCACAGATAATGGTAGGGAATATGATAATCATCTCTTCCACCAGTACTTGCAATTACATGGCCTACTTCATGAAACCTCTTGTGTCCAAACACCTCAACAAAATGGCATTGCCGAATGAAAAAATCGGCACATTCTGGAAACTGCTCAGGCACTTCTTATTGGTGCAAATATGCCACGTTACCTTTGGAATGAAGCTGTTGTTATTGCAGTATATCTTATGAACATAATGCCTTCAAGAGTACTAAACTTCCGAACACCACTACAAGCTTTGTCCACATACCGACCCCTTCCATCTATATTGATGCTCGCCCCACGGGTATTTGGGAGTGTTGCATTTGTCCATATTCATAAAAATCAGCGCACCAAGCTAGACCCATGTGCCATCCGATGTGTGTTCTTGGGATATGGAACACATCAAAAAGGTTATCGGTGTTATCATCCACCCACTCGGCGCATGTATATTACCATGGATGTCACTTTTTTAGAGTTGGAGTACTATTTTTCCGAACAATTATCCACTTCTCCCTCTCAGGGGGAGCCATCTTTAGAAAGTGAGAAATGGATAAATCTAGAATTTGAAACGACAAAAGCATCTGTGGAGCCACCGATTCGATCCAACGGAGCTGCCAGTTCAATCAACAATACACACTCAAGACCCTCCCTCTTTGACAGTACCTGAAGACCAAACTCCTTCAGAGAATATATCTGAGGTAATACAACCAATCCTATCTTCTAATGAAATAAATACTTCTGTTGGATATAAACTCCCTTTTAGGCACAATCGAGGGAAACCTCCAAAACGGTACTTCCCCAGAGTATACGCGTGAAAAATCAAAGATACCCTATTGCTAATCATGTTTCATCCCACAAGTTATCGCAACCTTTGCAAGCTTTTGCCCACCAACTCTCTTCAACACATATTCCTGGAGATATACGGGAAGCACTATCCTCACCAGAATGGTCTCAAGCGATAATGACAGAAATGGAGGCATTAAACAAAAATCACACATGGAGTTTGGTTCCTTTGCCGAAAGGAAAACGAACTGGGATGCAGATGGGTGTTCTCTATTAAACATAAAGCAGATGGAACTATTGAAAGATACAAGGCACGATTGGTGGCGAAAGGATTTACCCAAACATATAGTATAGACTACCAAGAGACTTTCTCTCCAGTAGCCAAATTGACCACGGTTCGAGTTCTACTATCCCTAGCAGTTAATCAAGATTGGCCGCTACACCAACTTGATGTGAAGAATGCATTTCTTCATGGAGATCTCAAGGAAGAAGTTTACATGGACATTCCACCCGGATACAACACTAACTCTGCAGAAAAGACAGTGTGCAAGCTACAAAAGGCATTATATGGACTAAAACAGTCACCAAGAGCATGGTTTGGGCGATTTACTTCAGCAATGAAGAAATATGGATTCAAACAGTGCAACTCGGATCATACCTTATTCCTGAAACATAGACAAGGGTATGTAACTGCACTAATAATTTATGTGGATGATATGATAATTACAGGAGATGATACAAAAGAGATTTCTCGGCTCTAGAAGAATTTGGCATCTGAATTTGAAATGAAGGATCTTGGGGGGCTGGAATATTTTCTGGGAGTTGAGGTGGCAAGGTCAATAAGAAACATTTTCCTTTCACAAAGGAAATACGTATTAGACCTGCTATCAGAAACTGGTATGTTAGATTGTAAACCAGTTGACACTCCAATAGTGCAGAATCATGGCTTAAAAGACTGTGCAGATCAAACACCTACCAACAAGGAGAGATATCAACGATTAGTTGGGAAACTAATATACTTGTCCCATACACGACCAGATATAACTTACGCAGTAAGTGTGGTAAGTCAGTTTATGCATAATCCGAGTGAAGATCATATGAATGCAGTAATCCGAATCCTTAGGTATCTGAAATCATCTCCAGGAAAAGGCCTTATGTTGTCAAAAAATCAACATCTGAACATTGAAGGGTATACGGATGCTTTGATTAGGGCGGAAACATTACTGACAGACGATCTACTTCAGGCTACTTTACATTTGTTGGAGGAAATCTGGTTTCATGGAGAAGCAAAAAACAGAAGGTGGTAGCATTATCCAGGTCTGAGGTCGAATTTCGAGGGCATGACCAAAGGAATATGTGAAATGCTATGGCTACGAGAATTGCTCATTGAAGTTGGCTATCCTCCAATTGACGAATATAAGCCTCTTCTGTGACAACAAAGCGGCGATAGCACTAGCACACAACCCAGTACAACATGATCGAACAAAACATGTGGAAGTAGATCGTCACTTCATCAAGGAAAAACTAGAGGCCAAAATAATTCAGATTCCATTTGTGAAGACCGAAGACCAACTAGCAGATATTTTGACAAAGGCAGTGTCAAGCAGGACATTCCACAATTCACTTGACAAGTTGGGAGTTGATGATATCTACTCACCAACTTGAGGGGGAGTGTTAACAAAAGCTGTAAATTAGCAAATACCATATTTAGAATATTTAAGCTGTATTAATTCCTAAACAATAGCCTATAATATCTCACACACTAAATGCTGAGATATAATTTTCTTGTATATATTCTACAAAATTTCAATGAAGAATTAAGCTTTTGAGCCTCAATTTGACATTTTTAATCTGCTTTCTAATTTTCTTCGAACAAGACCTGTAATTGTCCATGTTATTAAATATCTACCGCACGTTCTAACCAGCTATAATTTAAATATCTGTCATATCATTATTCAAAACTTTATTTTTTTTATTATTAGTTTTTTGATAAGAAATATTTGGCATGCCACTCTCTCATCAATTATTTAAGATATGATAAGAAATATATGTTAAAACCCATGACTCAAAACTTGCTCCACGTCAAAACCCAAGCCACCAGTAAGAGAAAAGTAGTAAATTTTTTTTAAAAAAACAATGGTTTTACATACATATAGGATCTTTCATTCAAGCAGAAAAAGAACACACTTCTATTTTGGGTTTAAGAAAAAAACAAAAAAAAATTCTGGCGATCCAGTTAAAACTCGTGACTCGAATCTTGCTCCAGGTTGAAACCCAACCCGGACTAAAAACTATGCATCATATGTTAGGAGAAAAGTACTAAATTCTTCAGTGGAAACTTTAATCATGGTCTAGCAAGGTTGTCTGGAAAAAGATTCCGGAAGACCACCAGTATCCACAAGGAAATCACTGCTTGGCTGTGTTCAAAAATCAAAAGGGCACTCAGCGCGTCAAGCATCCGCGTACACGACGCTTTAACTCCTTTTGGCCGGTGGGACATCCTACTTTTTGACTAATTTATACACCCAGCTAGCGTTTAACACAAGATAGAGCTCTGCATCAATAATTCTAAGGTTTATGTAGGTATAGAAATTTAGGTGTTTTTATTTAGGCTTGATGATGGAAAATTTGAAAATTTCCCCTCCCTTTTTTTCTTGTTACCTGCCGGCCATAGATGAGAGAAGGAATGGATATTTATAGTTCCATTTCTTCTTAATTCTATTTTGGCCACATCTTTCCTTTTTTTTTTTAACCCTTTTTTTTCAAAACTAATAAGTTTTTTTTTTATCATCATCATTATTAATTTAATTTTTTTTTTATTATTTTGTATTATAATAAAATTTAAAATTATTATAAACCTCCCTCATTTTGTATACTTTATTCTCGGGCTTCACACTCTGTCTTTACAGCAATCCCTTCAACCCGAAACTAACATTCCAAACAATAAGCAACTTGGTTATGAATCCAACGTGGTAGGGCTAAACTGATATCCCTTTCGCTGATCCTTTTTAACCAGAACCAAAATCTAACGTGGTTAGGCTAAACTGAGATCCCGTTCGCTGATCCCCTTTAACCAGAACCAAAATCCAGTGTGGTTGGGTTAAACTGAGATCCCTTTTGCTGATCCCCTTTAACCAGAACCAAAATCTAGTGTGGTTGCATTGTAACGGGTGACCTACTCAAAAAAAGAAATGATCTCATTGTAATGGGTGACCTACCCAGATAAGAAAATATGGAGAATTGGTCGCATTGTAATAGGTGACCTACTCAAAAGAAAAAGAAAGAGTGGTCTCATTGTAATGGGTGACCTACCCAGATAAGAAAACATGAAGAATTGATCGCATTGTAATGCGTGACCTACCCAAAAGAAACAAAAACAAGTGGTTTCATTGTAATGAGTGACCTATCCAAAAAATAACGAGGGCTCGAAGGCGTACTCGACAGGAGGTGAGGTTAGAAAACGCATTACCTAAGAGATGGTGGAGTAACGATCTGCGAAAATGTTTGAAAACAAATGCATTATGATCAATATACCACTGTGGGGAACTGCTGATGTGGTGGTTCAGTGTGGAGTCCATCTACTGTTTGTCCAAGACTGCTGATGAATCCTCTGTTATTTCTCTTCCTAGGACCATAATTGGGTCTTAGCCTTCTTGAGTTTTTCACCTGTGCCATTCAAAGAATTTGCATGGTGTCCATGTTCATGTGTTCAAAGAGCCCCTGCCTTAATTTATGCTTCTTCGGCTGGAACTGTACAGGCGACGTCTCAAGGTTTGTCTACTATCCAGTGATCAGATTTTTTAGTGGCTTTGGTCACTGTGAGCTAGCTCTTATAAAAAAGCAGCAAGGCAAATAGATGATGCATAAAGTTTTACTGATGCATTACAGGCTCTTTGAATTGATTTAACAAGCAAATAAAGCCACAGTTGTGGTTTACTTCTTATGTCTTATCATGATTAATCTGTTCTTGCATTGATTCTGCAGTGTCTTCAGCCGAGGCAGACTTGCTGTATTCACTTGTCGTTAAAGCTAGGTTCGAGAACAATCGATTCCAGAAGCCAAGGAAGCAACCAGAGACTTCAAGCAAACATGTTGATTGGTTTTGATATTGAAACACCCAGTACATTCGTATTGACATTTTCACTTTCAGATTTTGTGTTCTGCTCAGGACTCAAAACTCAACACTAAACATGTGAGATTTTCTGATATCGTTCAATTGTACATCTCAACTCCTTGAATTATGTATCCTTTAAGTTCTCTGAATGATGTGTCCCCTACTTCCTTGAGTGACATTAAGGATTTGTATGGTATATTTGCAGTTTTTCGATGCTTTAACTCATCTTGGCCAGTGGGACATCCTACTTTTTGACTAATTTATACACCCAGCTAGCGTTTAACACAAGACATGATAGAGGAGATAAGAAAATGATTGCTATTATGGACAATCTTCCTCTCCAGTCTCTGTCTCAACTAAAAATAGTTGAAGCAAAAGTCATGTTAATTCCCAGTAATCCAATCAACTGCTTTCGAGTTCTCCTAATTATTGAAGACACACTTTAAATTTAATTAATATTATTGTTTTTAAGTATCAACAATTATTGTTTTTTATCTGTTCGTAAACAATAATATAGCAAAGGCTAGAGTGTGAGTGGATGTATCGCAACCTGTCAATAACTTCGAGCCACAAAATCTTAATTTAAACCAAAACGCAACATCTTATATGATTTAAGACTCAATCGTAAAAGGACATGTTAATTAGTGACGAGATTAAAGAGTGTCAATGTTGTTGAAGGACACGTACAATTAAAGCTCATTTTCAAGCTCACGATATACTTTTTGAGAGGTAGCTACCCACGAGTTTGACCTACCAACCAGATGGCCATACTCCTTGACGTGCCTAATCAGTCATAAATAATGTAGTTTTTAATTTAAAATGATAAATTATGAGGAAAATTTGAAAATAAAATAAAAGGTAAATAAAAATTTAAAATAATTTAAAATATGTGATCAATTCATAAGAAAAAAAAAAAGAATGGTATAAAACAGTGTTGTTGTAAACTTCAATTAAAAATCAATAAATTTTAATATATATGAAACAACAATAAGTCTTTAAATGAACTAAATAATAAAGAGAAAAAGTAAATATATTTTGGAATAAAAAAATAATTCTAAAAATTTAGTAGAGTTTTTTTTTTAAATGCATTAATTTTTCATTTTCATTAATTAATATTGGATTCATTGAGAATTAGGTTTCATAATTCATTTCGGTTTGTTTTTTATGAAGATATCCTGATCTCATGACTCGAGTCACAGGTTTGGTTGGTTAACTCAGGTTGACTCGAGTTATTTTTTCATGTTTTTTGTTAATTGTTTTTTTTTTACAATTTAAATTTTTAACATTGAGTTGATTGGGAATTGAGTTTTCTAATTTTGATCTAACCAGCAGTTTTTTATTCTTTTTTTAATAGATTTTTTTTCTCAATTTTATTGATTGAGAATTTGGCTTCATATTTTTTTATTTGTTTTCTATGGGATTATCATGGTCTTAAGATCCAGGTCACAAGTTTTGTTGGTTAACAAATTGGTTGGCTCAAGTTTTTTTGGGTCCTTTTTTAATTGATTTTGTTTTTTTTTTTATCCTTCAACATTAGGTTAATTGAGAATTTGACTTCATATTTTTATTTTATTTTTTTCTATAGATTTATTCCGGTCTCATAATCCGAGTTTGACAAGTTAACTCGGGTTGACTTAGGATATTTTTTAATTGATTTTTTTCAATTGAATCCTTCAATATTAGGTTGATTGAAAATTATACTTTGTAATTTTTTTTTTATAGGGTTACCATGGTTTCATGACCCGAGTCGACGATTAGCTCGGTTGCCTCGAGATTTTTTATTTTCTTTTTAAATGCATTTGTTTTTCAATTCCATCCATTAATATTGGGTTAATTGGGAATTAGGTTTCATAATTAATTTCAGTTTGTTTTCTATAAAGATATCCTAACCTCATGACTCGAGTCACAGGTTTGGTCGGTTAACTCGGGTTTACTAGAGTTGTTTTTTCAGATTTTTTGTTAATTGTTTTTTTTTACAATTTTTTTTTCAATATTAGATTTATTAGGAATTGAGTTTTCTAATTTTGATCTGACCAGTAGTGCAGCACGGGCAATTATCTAGTATTAACTTTAAACTAAAAGAGGAGAGGTTTTTACTGTACCCTTCATCACTAAGTACTATTCATTGGAATAATGATTTGCTTCTTTTTTTCTATGTTTTTTTTTCAATCAATGCTTTTTTTTTTTTAATTTCATCCTTTAATATTAGATTATTTTTTAATTGAGTTATTTCACTTTCATGATACAGATTACTGGTCTAACGGGTTATAACCCGGTTGACTCAATTTTTTTCTTCAATTTCATCCTTTAATATTGGGTTGATCTGAAATTAGACATGATTTGTTTTGTTAACTTTCTATTGTGTTACTTTAGCCTCATGGCCGGAGAATCGTGCTTAACGAGTTAACCCGAGTTGACTCGAATAGTTTTTTATGTTTTTTTTAATTATTGTTTTTTTCAATTTTATCTTTCAATACTAAGTTGGTTGGAAATTGATTTTTATATATAAAAAAATTATTTGCTTTTTATAGAGACATCAAGGTTGCAGGTTTTGGTATTTTAACACTGGTGAAATCGAGTCATTTTTATTTTCTTTCTAGAGGGTTATCTTAGTCTCATGGCTCGGGTTACGGATCCTTCAATATTGAATTTGCTTTTTATTGGTTTGTCCTCGCATATGACTTGAGTTAATGGTTTGATAGGTTAACCTAATTGACTTAGTTTGTTTGGCAGGCTTTATGATTTATTTTGGTTTGCTTTTTATTAGGTTATCTCAATCTCATGATCCGAAAATAGTGTTTAACGAGTTAACCCAAGTTGACTTGGCTTATTTTTTATGTCATTTTTTAATTAATTTTTTTTATAAACTTAATCATTCAACATTGAGTTCGACAGGAGTGATTGATAATTAAGCTTCATAATTTGTTTTGATTTGCTCTTTATGATGTTATCTAAGTCTTATGATTAAAGTCATGGAATTGGCAGGTTAATCTAAATTAAATCAGGTTATTTTTTTAAGTTCTTTCTATTATGTTATCTCAATCTGATGCCCCGGGTCATGGGTTTTGTTGATTGTCTCGGGTCGTTTTTTATCTTGTTTTTTTAATCTCATCCTTCAACATTATGTTGATTGGTGATTGAAATTTGTAATTTGTTTAGATTTATTTTCCATTGCGTTATCTCGGTCTTATGACCCGGATCGCGAGTTTGACAGGTTAACTCGGATATTGTTTTTAGATCTTTTTTTAATTGATTTTTTTTTCAACTTCATCCTTTAATATTGAATGAATTAGGAGTTAAACCTCATAATTTACTTTGATTTGCTTTCTACATGGTTGTGGTTTACTTCTTATGTCTTATCATTAACTTGTTCTTGCATTGATTCTGCAGTGTCTTGGAGGTGCCTTACGATTGTGCAGCTGAGGCAGACTTGCTGTATTCCCTTATCGTTAAAGCTAGGTTCTAGAACAATCGATTCCAGAAGCCAAAGAAGCAGCCAAAGATTTCAAGCAAACATGTTGATTGGTTTTGATTTTGAAACACCCAGTACATTCGTATTGACATTTTCACTTTCAGATTTTGTGTTCTGCTCAGGACTCAAAACTCAACACTAAATATGAAGGATTTGTATGGTATATTTGCAGATCAGGCATGCCAAAGTTCCATCTTTTTGTTCTTTAATTTGGGGATGTATGGTTTGTACTCCTCTATTAACTTTATGTTCATTGTGAATGAAACCAAAGTACAGTATAAAAACTCTATTTTCATGACTATGGTAAGTATCTTCTGTCCAAAGGAAGGTGTCATGTCATGTATATTTCAAATTACCTGTCGAGGTTCAGACAGTTAAAATCTTATGCATCTGCATTTCTACACTGGAAATTATCACTCTAAGTTCTAAAGTCTAATTTCTACTGATATAGACCGATATCAAACAGGTGGGAAAAGAGGATTAAGGAGTAGTGTATCCTTTAAGTTCTCTGAATGATGTGTCCCCTGCTTCCTTGAGTGACATGAAGGATTTGTATGCTATCTTTGCAGTTGAATATGTCAAAAACTATGGTGAGAAACTTCTGTCAGAAGAAGTCTGTCATGTATCTTGTGCATCTGCATTTCTACACTGGAAATTATTTACTCTTAAGATCAAAAGTCTAATATGAAATGGAAATAATAAATTGTGGACCACTGGTGGGAAAAGAGGATTGGGGAGTGAAGACCATAGAATACTTATCTAGATTACTGTGGAAGTAAAGTGATGTGGTTGTCAATGACAATGGACAAAGTATGATAGCTTCACGTAATTATCATCGCCAAGAAAGTAGGAAAAAAGCATCCACTTCAAGAATTTAATGTGCTCTGCTAGGGTAGGTGGTTTGACTAATTCTTCTTGCCACATATCAAGTTAAGATTACCTTACAGTCTTGGAAAAAATGCAGCAGAAGTGCAAACAGAATCACTTTTTTGTTCACATCAAGAAACGTTTTGTTCCAGAATCTCTGCTAAGAAAGAACAATAGAGAGGATGGCACACAATCAAAACTGCAACATGGCTGTGCCAGTGTTCTGTCTCATCTTTTTTCTCATGCCAGGAGCATCGGCATTTGTTTGCAATTTTACTGATTGTGAAGCTCTTCTCAAATTCAAGGCAGGCATAACAAGTGATCCGGAAGGATACGTCAAGGATTGGAATGAAGCCAATCCTTTCTGTAACTGGACCGGAGTTACATGCCACCAATCTCTCCAAAACCGGGTTATAGATCTTGAGATCATAGACATGCGCTTAGAAGGAAGTATATCGCCATTTCTATCCAATCTTTCTCTTCTCACCAAGCTTTCCTTGCAGGGTAATAATTTCCGTGAAGAAATCCCAACTACCTTGGGAGCTCTCTCACGGTTAGAATATCTGAATATGAATGAAAATCAGCTCTCTGGTGCCTTTCCAGCTTCACTACATGGCTGTCAAAGCTTGAAATTTCTAGACTTGTCTGTTAACAACCTATCTGGGGTCATTCCTGAAGAACTAGGATGGATGAAGAAGCTGAGTTTTTTAGCTCTCTCTGTAAACAACCTCACTGGGGTCATTCCGGCCTTTTTGTCAAACCTGACAGAATTGACACAGCTACAACTGGCTGTGAACTACTTTACTGGGCAAATCCCTGTGGAGCTTGGAGTTTTGAGCAGGCTTGAGATTTTGTATTTGCACACGAACTTTCTTGAGGGAACAATACCTGAATCACTAAGTAATTGCACTGCATTGCGAGCAATTTCATTGATTGGGAATCGATTATCCGGGGAAATCCCTTCAGAAATGGGGAACAAGCTCCAAAACTTGCGGATGTTGAATTTTTATGGCAACAATATTTCTGGTAGGATTCCAGTGACATTCTCAAATCTTTCACAGATAACACTGCTTGATTTGAGTATCAATTACTTGGAGGGTGAAGTTCCCGAGGAACTGGGGAAGTTGAAGAACCTTGAGATTCTTTACCTCCATAGCAACAACCTGGTTAGCAATTCTTCTCTCAGTTTTCTTACTGCTCTCACAAACTGTTCATTTATGAAGAAACTGCACTTGGGCTCCTGTTTATTTTCGGGGACTTTACCTGCTTCCATTGGAAATCTTTCCAAAGACCTCTACTATTTCAATCTTTTGAATAACCGTATAAGAGGAGAGATTCCAGATAGTATTGGAAACTTGAGTGGCCTCGTGACCCTACAACTGTGGTACAATCACCTGGACGGGACAATTCCAGCAACTTTTGGAAAGCTGAAGCTGTTGCAAAGACTATATTTGGGGAGAAACAAGCTACAAGGTTCCATTCCAGATGAAATGGGGCAGATGGAAAACCTTGGCTTACTTGATCTTGCCAATAATTCCATAACCGGGTCAATCCCTAGTTCACTTGGTAACCTCTCACAGTTGAGATACCTTTACCTATCTCAGAACAGCTTATCAGGAAATATTCCCATCAAACTCAGCCAGTGCTCTCTCATGATGCAGCTGGATTTATCTTTTAACAGCTTGCAGGGGCCTCTTCCACCAGAAATTGGAGTTTTTGCTAACTTGGGGCTGTCCCTCAACCTTTCAAATAACAATCTAGACGGGGAAATTCCAGCAACTATTGGAAATCTGGTATCTGTACAAGCTATTGACTTATCGGTGAACAGATTTTCTGGCATTATACCAAGTTCAGTTGGAAGTTGTACGGCTTTGGAGTACTTGAACCTATCCAAGAACATGATTCAAGGTACAATTCCAGAGTCATTGAAACAAATTGCATATTTAAAAGTACTGGATTTGGCTTTTAATCAATTAACAGGCAGCGTTCCAATCTGGCTAGCCAATGACTCAGTGATGAAGAATTTCAACCTGTCGTATAATAGATTAACTGGAGAAGTTTCAAGTATGGGAAAGTTTAAAAATCTTAGTGGAAGCACATTGATAGGAAATGCAGGCCTGTGTGGTGGTTCTGCGCAAACGGGACTCCAGCCATGTGCAGTTCAAAAGAAAAGGAGGAAGTTATGGAAATGGACCTATTACTTGTTCGCAATTACTATTAGCTGCTTTTTACTGCTCTTGGTATATGTCGTGGTCCGTGTTAGACGATTCTTTAAAAAGAAAACTGATGCAGAATCTGAAGAGGCAATTCTGATGGCTTTCAGAGGACGAAATTTCACTCAAAGAGAGCTCGAAATTGCAACGGACGGGTTCAGTGATGCCAAACTCTTGGGGAGAGGAAGCTTTGGGTCAGTTTATAAAGCTTGGATTGATGATGGAATATCTTTTGTCGCGGTTAAGGTTCTAAATGAAGACAGCAGGCGGTGTTACAAAAGCCTAAAAAGGGAGTGCCAAATACTGTCAGGAATTAAGCATCGGAATCTGGTTCATATGATGGGATCAATCTGGAATTCACAGTTCAAGGCTCTCATCCTTGAGTTTGTAGGTAATGGAAACTTGGAACAGCATCTTTATCCTGAGTCCGAGGGAGGAAACTGTCGATTGACGTTGAGTGAAAGATTAGGAATAGCAATAGATATTGCAAATGCCTTGGAGTATCTTCAATTGGGTTGCTCAACTCAAGTTGTGCACTGTGATCTGAAACCACAAAATGTTCTTATTGATGATGATATGGTGGCCCGTGTTGCGGACTTTGGAATTGGAAAGGTCTTTTTTGCTGATAAACCAGCTGAATATTCTTCTACAGCAAGTGGCCTGCGAGGATCTGTTGGCTATATCCCTCCAGGTATGCATATGGTTGGTTTGTGTTAGTGTTTCGCTGCCCTCCTCTAAATTCTTCGGCATGAAAGATCGCATGTTCCATTCACCTTGCAGTGCATTAAGATCATTTGACCAAAATGATTATTTTCTTTTTTCATTTTGCTAACAGTGCTTTGTTGCTTGTAAACAGAATATGGACAGAGTAATGAAGTATCAGTTAGAGGAGACGTATACAGCTTCGGTATCATGCTGCTGGAATTGATAACAAGGCAAAGACCAACAGGAGAAATGTTCACAGACGGGCTTGATCTAAGGAAGTGGGTGGGTGCCGCAACCCCTCATCATATTTTGGATGTGGTAGACATGTCATTGAAGCGAGAGGCACATTCAAGTGGTGCAATAGAGAAGCTAAAGCAATGCTGTGTTCATGTGGTCGATGCAGGAATGATGTGCACAGAAGAGAATCCACAAAGCCGTCCTTCCATATCTTTGATCTCCAGAGAGCTCCAAAACCTTTGGAAACAGATGGAATTTGGGAAATGAAGCATGGTGTAGCTAAATAAATAACGGTGATGATTATGTCAGTGAAAAATTAGATGTTGAATGAGTTTGGTGAGATGTTATCAGATAATCAGCCTGCACTTGCACATATAAGATGTTTGAGGCATAGCTATCAAGGTTTACATCGTTTATTTCTCTTCCTTGCTTGCTTTAACAAAAATAATATTTATGTTATGCTTTTGCGGCTTCATCGTCGAGAAACTGAAGTTGAGGAATTTAGAGCTCCACCTGGAAACATTTATGGGGTTTTAAAAAAATTGATATTTCTCTATAATCAGCACAAGGCGAGTTGAGAAGTAAATTGATTAATACAATTAACCGAATTGACTCTCAAACTTTTATTTTACTCTAATTAAGTCCCTCATTGTATTAATTAAACTAATCCAATGTTCAAACAAGTCCCTAAGACTTATTAATTCTTCCACTTTTAGCCAAATTAACTTCCAACCTTATTACTCTTTCATTTTAGCACCTGATTAAGCCCATCCAAAGTACAATTAGGTCCTTGGATTCTTTGATTTTTGCTATTGGGCCCCATCTTCAGCTTTCTTCTTAATGAAGCCTTTATCTATCAAAATTGGACCGCTAAACTTTACAACCTTATTTATGTTGGTCCTCAAACTTTTAATTTATTCGGCCTTGATCACATTTTCAGTCTGTTTTCTAAATTTCTTCAAGAAGACCTCAAATTATCGATCCACCTATCAACTATAAATTAAATATTTGTCCAATCATGATTCAAAGCTTTATTTTATTTTTTTTATTGTTCCTTTTTTTAATTCAGAATTGGGTGAAGACACAGATGGTTGCATGCAAACTGTAATCCTGCCGTCCTCTATGGAATGTGATCTAGCAATAGTGTGACTAAAATCCAAAATTTGCCATAACGTGAGTATGATCAAAACTTTTAGTAGTTATTGCAAGTTTTCCTAAAAAATGTTTGATGGTTTTGTTTTTATAATGTGTTCTTCTCTCTCTCTCTCTCTATGGAATTGGTCTCTTTCTTGCTGCTTAGGAAAAATGGAAAAGGTGAAGGAAAAGAAACAAAAACTGATTTTGAGTGATCAAGTTCTCAATGGGATCACTGTTCCACAAGAACAGTGCTCTCTCTGCCACCTGCAAAGCATCAGTTCCATAAACTGATTTTAACAAAGGAAAGAGCAAAGAATAGAAGCTATCATCTCAACAAGTTTTTCAGTGAAAAACTAAACCCTGGTGACACACAGGCCTTGCTCCAGATCGAACACCGAGTCTGGATTAAAAACTCTGAATCATATGTGAAGAGAAAAGTAGTAAATTCTTCAGTCGAAACTTCAATCATGGTCTAAAAAGGGTTGTTTGGAAAAAGATTCCGGAAGACCACCAGGAAATTACTGCTTGGTTGTGTTCAAAAATCAAAAGGGCACACAGCAAGTCAAGCGTCCTGTAATGCTTTAACTCTTTTTGGCCAGTGGGATTTGCTACTTTTTAACTAATTTATACACCCAACGTAAAAATGATTGCTACTTAGCGGTGAGGAAAAGTTGCTACTATCAACTTTTCCTCTGCGCTAAGTCAAGAAAAAGGAAAAGAAGATAGATGACTAATCTTTTGGAATTGAGGTTGATTTTTGTTAATTTTTCTTAAAATTTGGATTTGTTTAGTATTGTTAAAATTTAGATTTGTTCGGTGTTTTAGAATTATGTCAAAATAATTTTAAAAAAAATAAAACAATATATTATTTTAATATATTTTCAAATAAACACTTTAAAAATCAAACTTTAAATGATTCCAGAATTTCCGTGGCTTATTGTGGCTTACTAAATGAGATATTGAGATGTAAGGACTGTTTCTGAATTTGTACCTACAGATAAATCTCTCGATAGATTCCAAGAAACCCTCCAATACTGCGCTTGAAATAAAGATGATGAGAGGATCAATGTGAACTCCCCCCCTTAATTGTGAGTTGGCTAGCCCTTAAATATAACTGGTAGACTTTCTTCCTGGACGTCCATTAATTTTTCTATTGCTGTTGAAGTAACAAATGTCACAAGTATAAAGCTTATAATCGTTTGTTTTCTTATTGCTTGTTACAGGGAATAATTATCACAAGTATAAAGCTTACTTCTACATATATCAAGCATATAAAAATATGGCTTCCTCTTCTTCTCCCACTGCTCCATACTTGAAGTTCGATGTGTTCCTCAGTTTTAGAGGCACAGACACCCGCAATAGTTTCACCAGTCATCTTCATGATGCTTTGCAGCGAAACCAAATTGATGCTTACATCGATAACAAACTTGATGGAGGAGAAAAGATCGAGCCTGCCCTCTTGGAAAGGATTGAAGAATCATGTATTTCGCTAGTCATTTTCTCTGAAAATTATGCAGATTCTACTTTCTGTTTGAGGGAACTCTCCAAGATTCTTGAGTGTATGGAGACCAAACAACAGATGGTTTTACCAGTTTTTTACCGACTTGATCCAAGCCATGTTCAAAATCTGACTGGGAGCTATGGAGATGCACTTTGCAAGCATGAAAGAGATTGCAGTTCTGAAGAAGTACAGAGTTGGAGACATGCTTTGAAAGAAATAGCTAATCTCAAGGGCTGGGATTCAAAAGTCATTAAGTAAGTTATTAATCTAGTTACAGCATATTAAACCCCAACTTATTTAACCATTTTGTTCGAGAATCAATGTTGTGTTTGATGTTATGATAAACTTTCTTAGGTTATGACAGCATGTCTTTGTTCTTTATTTATTATGCACTGCTGGGATGAGACCAAGCTAATTCAGGAAATCGTTACTGACATTCAAAAGAAATTGAACCGTGAGCTGTCATCCTCATTTGATTCAAAACGCCTTGTTGGAATGAAATCACGCGTTGAAGACATCGAATCATTACTATCCTTTGGATCAACCGGTGTGCTCATTGTGGGAATCTGGGGGATGGGTGGTATAGGTAAGTCCACAACGGTTGAAACTGTGTATCGTCGAAACTGTAGTAAATTTGAAGGCCATTGCTGTTTCCAAGATGTTAGGGAAGAATCACGGAAGCATGGAGTAGATCATGTACGACAGGAAATTCTTGGCATGGTATTAGAGAAGAATGATCTCAAAATACACGGAAAAGTGCTACCCTCGGCCATTAAGCGAATGCTTCAAAGAAAAAAAGTCCTCATAGTTCTTGATGATGTCAATGATCCACAACATTTAAAATATTTAGTAGGAGAGGATGGTTTGTTTGGCCAAGGAAGTAGAATCATTGTGACAAGTAGAGATAGGCGAGTTCTTGAAAATGCATGTGCTGAAGACAAAATTTACGAGGTTAAAATTTTAGATGAAGACGATGCACTTCGACTCTTCAGCTTTCATGCTTTTAAACAAGATCGTCCCATAGAAGGATATACTGGGCTTTCAAAAACTGTGGTAAGCTGTGTTAAGGGCATTCCATTAGTTCTCGAGGTTTTAGGTGGCAATCTATACAATAAAAGGAGTGTTGAATACTGGGAAAGTAAGGTGGCACAGCTAAGAACAAATGGTGGCGAGGACATTAAGAAACATTTGGAAATGTGCTATCATGAATTAGATCAGACAGAAAAGAAAATATTTCTTGATATAGCATGTTTCTTTGGACGGTGCAAGAAGGATTTTCTCCAACAAACACTAGATCTTGAAGAAAGAAGTGGGATAGATCGTCTCGCTGATATGTGTCTCATAAAAATTGTTCAAGACAAGATCAAGATGCATGATGTGCTCCTAAAACTAGGGAAAAAAATTGTCCTCCAAGAAAACGTTGACCCTAGAGAACGTAGCAGGTTGTGGGAGGCTGATGATATCTATCGTGTATTAACAACTCAGGTAACGTTTCCAAGTGATTTAATTGACTGTTTCTTGACTTTCTTGTTTATAGCTAATTAAGAGATGTAGCCTTGGACAAGAATAAATATCAAGGCCAGTTTCTTCTTCTTCTTCTTCTTTATTTGTTATATATATACTGATTTACACTTTGCTTTTGTTAAATAGGGGACTGGATCAAAAGTGGAAAGCATATCCCTCATCTTGGATGCAACTAAAGAATTGACATTAAATCCTACAGCATTTGAAGGGATGTATAATTTAAGATTGCTCAAAATCTTCTACCCACCTTTCTTAAAGGATCCCTCAAAGGAGCAAATTATGAATCGAAAGAGGGTCGGAATCCACCTTCCAGGAGGGCTTCACTTTCTTTCAAGTGAGCTAAGGTTTCTCTACTGGTATAATTACCCTTTGAAATCCTTTCCATCAATTTTTTTCCCTGAGAAACTTGTTCAACTTGAAATGCCTTGTAGCCAGCTTGAACAACTTTGGAATGAAGGCCAGGTATGCTTTATCATCCTTCTTTATCAAATATAGGACATTTTTGAAATTATTCATAACATTTATCTCTTCTTACATTGCCTCTTTTTTTATATACAGCCACTTGAGCAATTGAAATGTCTTGCTAAGCTTGATCTTAGTGGTTGCTCAAGACTAACAAGTCTACCGAACAACATTTACACGTTAAAATCTCTAAAATCACTTAATCTTAGTGGTTGCTCAAGACTAGCAAGTTTATCAAATAACATTGGTGTGTTAAAATCTCTTGACCAACTTGATCTTAGTGGTTGTTCAAGACTAGCAAATCTACCAGACAGTATTGGCGCGTTGAAATCTCTTAAATCGCTTAATCTTAATGGTTTCTCAAGACTAGAAGTCTACCAAATAGCATTGGCATGTTGAAATCTCTTGATCAGCTTGATCTTAGTGATTGCTCAAGACTAGCAAGTCTATTAGAGAGTATTGGCGCGTTCAAATTTCTTAAATTGCTTAATCTTAGTGGTTGCTCAGGACTAACAAGTCTACCAGACAAATGTGGCGAGTTAAAATCTCTTAAATTGCTTAAACTTCATGGTTGCTCAGGACTAGCAAGTTTACCAAACAACATTGGCGAGTTAAAATCTCTTATATCGCTTAATCTTAGTGGTTGCTCAGGACTAGCAAGTCTACCGACAGTATTGGAGAGTTAAAATGTAACACTCTGTAATTTAGTACATCCATAAAAGAACTTTGAGCTTTAACTTTTAAAAAAAATGGGTATTTTTTTTTTCATCCACCGAACTTATCCGAGACTTGCCGAAATTTCAGTGGAAATTTCGGCAGAGTTTCCTTTATACCTGGAGGTCCCAAGTTATCGACAATCATCCTGTATAGTTATACTCATTTCTCAATCATATCATAATCATGTAGAACCTTAACAACACATCATTCATGGTACATGCCTCACATTTCGCATGCTCATTTCTTTCCCATTAACACACATAATTCATAATAATTGCAAGTAAACAAACTAAGATTACAAATACAAAATAATACATTTTTATGTCTGACACTTAATGTAAAATGAGTACTATTACATATTAAGTCATTTAGTTCCTTAAAGACAAAATACATTAATGTTCATCTTCTTATTCAATCATACAAAAGGAGACTAGAGGACCTAAAACGCTACTCCTGGCGTGAATCTGAAGGACCTGCAATTTCATAATGTATATAATAAATATAGCATAAAAGAAAAATCACACAATACATGCATAAGTAATTAAACATATATTCAACGATATGCAATCATGGTTCCTTGAAATTCTCATTTACCCTTCCATTATTACGTCTCTATTCATCCTTCCTAGAATCATTCAACATTTTCATTTTGTGTCTTGTTTCACCTCACGAGCGCATTTAATTCATTATAATATCTACCATGTGATTTCTCTCCTTCCTACTCTATCTCTTTATATCATTTTCAATCCCAACATCTATTATACCCATTATGGCTTTTCCATATAAGTTGTCAAACTCGTCATGATTTCGGTCCAATTTAAGTTTATAAATATATTCAACTTACAAATTTCTTGTGCTCATTTCGACACATTCCAATGTTTCTTTAGATTTTCAGTAAAATCTCTCATTATCATGGAACCTGCCATCATTTTCACAATATTCACATCCGATCCATCTTCAAATAATGTGAATACCATGCATACATCATTCTATTTAATTCATCAACCTAATCTCATTTGACCACTATAATTAAGGCCAAATTTCATTATCTATCACTATTATTGGCATTTTATTACACTATTATAATTATCACCAAATTCTTATCATGCCAGCAACAACACGAAACCTTAATACAACATATTTACATTATTAGTCATAATTTCTTTGACATCCTCCATGTGCGCAGGACATGATTCTCAAATTATATCAATTACAATTCATTAATTAATTCAAAATACATCATATATATATATAGCATTGCATTCCTTAAGTGTATAACACCTACCATGGTTAATGAACTTCTATTCTCATGTCCCAAGCGATACGATATTTGCCTCCATCCTTCACAAGAATTAAATCTTCATCAGTTTCTCTTTTTTTTTCTTCAATAATCCATAACATAAACACAAACTACCATTTTTGTTTAACAATTAGGTATCATCCAACATTCCATTTATAATCTGACAAGTCAGTCATCCTGACAATATTAACACCACACAAGTTTAACTCAAGTTGTATATTCCGATCATTAGAAAACAAAACTAATGCCACTAGCCCATCACCGGGTAACTAGTTCCTCCGCCCATCTTATTCCATAATTTCCAATCAATGTCCGCCTCTTCAAGGCCGAACGAATAATCCTATCAAGATGTCAATCCCCATTTCATTAATATTTTTAATTATTCCCTGTTGGAAATATCATTATAATACCTCTCCCCTAAAACTTGGAAGGGAATGCTGACACTAATAAATTTTCATTAGTGTTATTAATCTCCCATATCAGGATCGGCTAATCAAGTTCATTGTAAACATCAAAATTAATACCACTAATTGATGTTATCGACTATTTCTAACATGAAATAGCCAATCAGATTTTTCTTTCCATAATATCTTGGAATATTTCCGGAAATGTTGATGTCAAGATTCTTGACATCATTAGCTTTCACTTCAGGAATAGCTAGTCAAGTTTCATGTGATTGCCGATATCAACAACACCGGTCGATATCACTAACTATGCTCACCCGAATAGTTAATCAAATCCAGCATCTCTCATTTTCAGGGATGATTATGCCGATGTTAGTAAACCTTACTAACATCATTAGCCTCCGCATTCGGGACCGGCTAATCAAGTTTCGTGTGATTGCCGATATTGACAGCACCGGTCAATATCATTAACTATTCTCACCCGAATAGTTAATCATGTTCAGCATCCCTCATTTTCAGGGATGATTATGCCGATGTTAGTAAACCTTACTAACATCATTAGCCTCCGCATTCGAGACCGGCTAATCAAGTTTCGTGTGATTGCCGATATTGACAGCACCGGTCAATATCATTAACTATTCTTACCCGAATAGTTAATCAAGTTCAGTATCCCTCGTTTTCAGGGATGATTATGCCGATGTTAGTAAACCTTACTAACATCATTAGCCTCCGCATTCGGGACCGGCTAATCAAGTTCGAGGAATGATCATCAACGAAGTCTATTAGTGTAATTCATATTCTTAACCCAGTCAAGTACTCAAATCCATTTTTAATTTCTCATTTATTTCACTTTATCCTCTCTCTTTGTGGTTTCACCCATAGACGCAAAGACCAAGAATTTAATAAGTTAGTAAATTAACGCTACGTAAAAAGTGTAGGTATAGAACACCTACCAGCTGCAGAAGCTCAACTCGCTCTTCCTTGTTGTTGTTGTGCCCCTCTTGCAGTCCCTCCTTAAACTCCTACTATACGAGCTCCTGAGAAGTCGAGTGAATGCTTCTCCTACATTTTTAATATAACATCCTGAATCATTATTGAATCTTCCCGATTTATTCATAATATTCATAAATTCACAAAATCGAATACTTCCGTAAACAATTTCCATGAATGTATTTTATTTTCTTACTTGTCATTTAAATTCATTTACATTAGAATTTATTTACACTAACATTAAACGCCCATTTAATTCAATTTTTCATCAATGATCTTCAATGTCCAAAGGGCATGACTTTTCGTCACCGATTTTCTTTTGTCCCAAGACATTTAATCTATCACCGAACAATGTAATTTAACTTAAATTTCATCAATGACTACACATGCCAAATTTTTTCAAAAGCACACTCAAAATGATTCCTTGTATCATAATTCAACTTACAACATGATTTCCCATTCTAACACAACCAAAGTATTAGTCAATCACTACTCTTTATAGAATTTAACTATATCATCACTCATCAACACATCAAACATGACTCAAACATAACACAAACACAACCATCATCATTAAACCCATTGCCATTATCCTTAGTCCCAAAACATACTTTTTATGCTAAACCTCATATTCTCATTCAATATTTCTCAAACCAAACTTAAAACATCATTCTGTAAATTTAGAATTCAATAAATCCAAACGGTGGAATTATACATCATCATCATTAGAATAACATATCCAAAATTAACATACATCCAACGGTTAAACCTCCCGATATCAGAACAATACTGGACTGACCTGAAATTTAGAGACCTGCTGTTCGGGAAGTACAATTTCTGGTAGGAGTGTTCTTTTCCAATCCAAACCGTTCAGAATTTATATAGCATCTAGATGAACAACATATCCAAAATCCAGACCAATTCAACGGTGAAACGATGATATAACGGCCGACGAACAAAGCTGTCTTGAAGGGTGATTTTCCAGAAATGTTCCTCCGGTGACAGCCCTCAAACGAAGTCTGATATTTGCAATCCCTCCGGTCAGAATGTAGGTGACATTGAGTATAATAACATATCCAAAAATCAATCTAATCCAACGGTGCAAAGTCAAAATATGGCTGCCAAAGTTCCTGCCCTGTTGCAATCCCAAAACCCATAGTTTCAAATCAATTTATTCCTTCTATTTTTCAGCAAATCAAGCCATTATCATGCAATTAATCTTGAAATTCACATGAACAATTACTCCCCCAAAATATTTACATGAACCCTAGAATTTTAAACTTGGAGGTTTTCTTCTCCTCATGCAAGAACAAGAGAGAAAAACAAAATTACTAAAGGGTATGTTGCTTACCTTTGCTACTTTAACTTATTTCAATGAATTCTTGCAAAAATTTACAAAAATCATGTCCTCCTCTTCCAATTTCCAGCTTCTTCACTTTGTTTCTCTCAAGCTCTATAACTCTCTAAGTTGTCATTTAATTTGTTTTCTTGGATATAATCCTCCTAAGCACACTCCCTTTTGATTTAGCTTGAAGAAATGAAGAGAAAATGAAGAAAATGAGACAAAACATATGGTCTCCCTCCTGTTTTTCCATTTGCAGAGGACGTGCTCTGTTTTTAAAGAGAGGAGAGGAGAGTATTTGTTTTGATAAAATTACAAAAATACCCTTATTAATGCCCCTTGTGTCACCTTCTTCAATTTACCCGATTTTCAGTGCTCTCGTAAATCCTTTCCATACTCAGATTGACACGAAATTTGAACCTAATATAAAATAATATGTCTGGAGATTCCTTATAAAATTTCAGCACAATCCAACGGTCGGATTGAGATATATCATCGATACCGTAAAACTAGACAATCAATGTCTTTTACGCTAAAATCTGAATTTCATGCATTAATTTATTTACTTAGATCCTCGTGACATTTCCCTTTAATTTATACTCAATAAATTCAATATTACCACATTTATCATTAATTTGTCAAAATACGAGTTTTGACCGGGGTTTAAATATCTTCTAGTTGTTTTTTTTATTATTATTCTTTTATCCATTGAAACTCGTCACTGGTTTCGCTAACGTTACAAGTTTTAAACTAAAAATCATGACTCTCTTTTCAACTTCAACAATATTTTTAAATTTGTTTATGGAGATCATTCTCTCTCTCACATGACACATTTATTGTCATTCCTTCTATTTATTCATTTCTTTCATACCGAATATCCATTACTCATCGAAACGTCATTACTTCGATCCTATGTGTTGTTTTTTTTCTTATTATTATTATTATTATTATTTATTTTTATTTACGGGGGTTTACATAAAATGCCTTGCTAAGCTTCACCTTACTGGTTGCTCAGGACTAGCAAGTCTACCAGACAGCATTGATAGGTTGAAATGTCTTGATACGCTTCATCTTAGTGGTTGCTCAAGACTAGCAACTCTACCCGACAGTATTGGAGGGTTGAAATGCCTTGCTAAGCTTCACCTTACTGGTTGCTCAAGATTAGCAAGTCTACCAGATAGCATTGACAAGTTGAAATGTCTTGATACACTTCATCTTAGTGGTTGCTCAGGACTAGCAAGTCTACCAAACAGCATTGACAAGTAGAATTATCTTATTGTGCTTAATCTTTGTGGTTTCTCAAGACTAGCAAGTCTACCAAACAACATTGGCGAGTTGAAATCTCTTAAATTGCTTCATCTTAGTGGTTGCTCAAGACTAGCAAGTCTACCAGATAGAATTGACGAGTTGAAATCTCTTAAATCGCTTAATTTTAATGGTTGCTGAGGACTAGTAAGTCTACCAGACAGAATTGGCGAGTTGCAATCTCTTGAATGGCTTAATCTTCATGGTTGCTCAGGACTAGCAAGTCTACCAGAAAAAATTGTCGAGTTGAAATCTCTTAAATCCCTTAATCTTAATGGTTGCTCGGGACTAGAAAGTTTACCAGACAGCATTGGCGGGTTGAGATGTCTTACTATGCTTAATCTTAGTGGTTGCTTAAAACTAGCAAGTCTACCTGACAGCATTGGCGCGTTGAAATGGCTTTATGCGCTTCACCTTACTGGTTGCTTAGGACTAAAAAGTCTACCAGACAGCATTGGCGAGTTGAACCGTCTTACTACGCTCGATCTCAGTGGTTGCTTAAAACTAGCAAGTCTTCCAAACAACATCATTGATCTTGAATTTAAAGGACTTGACAAACAGCATTGTTATATGCTGAGTGGATTCCAGAAAGTAGAAGAAATTGCATCATCCACCTATAAATTGGGCTGCCATGAATTTTTAAATTTGGGAAATTCTCGTGTGTTAAAAACTCCAGAGAGATTAGGCTCTTTGGTGTCGCTAACACAATTAAGATTATCTCAGATTGATTTTGAGAGGATACCTGCAAGCATCAAGCAACTTACTAAGCTAAGTAAACTCTATTTAGATGATTGCAAGCGGCTTCAATGTTTACCAGAGCTTCCATCAACTCTACAAGTTTTAATCGCATCAGGTTGCATCTCTCTAAAATCTATAGCAAGTACATTCATGCAAGGTGATAGAGAATATAAAGCTGTTTCTCAGGAATTCAATTTCTCTGAATGCCTCCAACTGGATCAGAATTCACACACTAGAATTGTGGGTGCTGCCCATTTACGAATTCGACGCATGGCAACATCATTGTTTTATCAGGTGAATTCTTCCTCCCTCGATCTTGATTTCTTTAAAGAAAAAAATCACGATAATTTTTTATATGCATCTCACATTCTCACTCTCTTCGGTGCAGGAATATCATGTTAAGCCATTAAAAGAAGTCCGGTTGTGTATTCGTGGGTCGGAAGTCCCGGAGTGGTTCAGTTATAAAAATAGAGAAGGATCGTCAGTAAAAATCCAGCAACCAGCTCATTGGCATCGTCGCTTCACTTTATGCGCTGTTGTTTCATTTGGCCAAAGCGGGGAAAGGCGTCCTGTTAATATTAAATATGAATGCCATTTGATAAGCAAAGATGGAACCCAGATTGATCTCAGTTCCTACTACTACGAAATATATGAAAAAAAGGTGAGGAGTTTATGGGAAAGGGAGCATGTGTTCATTTGGAGTGTCCACTCTAAGTGCTTTCAAGGAGGCCTCATTTCAATTCAAATCACCGTGGGGAACTACTGATGTGGTGGTTGGGTGTGGAGTCCATCCACTGTTTGTCAACGAGCTTGAGCAACCATACCCTAAAATTGATGGAAAATGCTTGACGAACTCTTCATCATCTTGTATTTGAAAGGGCAACTTAATGCTATGGTTTCGCTCGTTGGCACTGGTAGCTCGTCTTCTCCTCTTCTTTTTCCATACAAATATGAAACAACTGATCAATTGGATTGCATCAAACATGAAACCAAATAGTCTTATGAATTAGAGATGAAAAGTTTTCTATTTACCAAGTTTTCTGGGCTTTTATAGGATAAATAAGTTATTGTCTTGAAATACTTGTCGGAATATAAATTTTTTTAAAAAAGAATTATCAGATATTATCGTGTGATGAACATTCAATCCATTTCTTCGCAAGTAAAATTTTATTTCTTAATAAAATAAACTGGATTAGTATATTACCTATCTCATATGTAATTATTTTATTTTATTTTATTATAACAGCTTTTACCTGCAAAGATATTTTTTCTATTTGATAAAAAATAAAATATCTGCATGGAGACTAAAAAATCACACCAGTTTTACTTTGTCAATTAAATAGTATATTAAAAAGCTTTGAGAGTACGTTACAAATAATATTTTTTTAAAAATTAGTTTTTTATTTAAAATTATTTTTTTATATATTTTAGATCGTTTTTTATATATGTTAATATTAAGAATAATTTTTTAAAAAATAAAAAATATTATCTTAATATATTTTTAAATAAAAAATATTAAAAAAAACTGCGTACTACCATGAAACAAATCCACCTGTCATTTTTGAACAACCCATGTGGTTTACATCATCCACCATTAATAACCTGTCTCGATGATTATGAATTTATTTTTCTAGTTATATTAAAATTGTCATTATCATATAGTTTTGATGAAATTCTGATTTTTTTTTCATCTCCTAATTTTAAAGTACGGCACTTGAAAACTAACATTTTTAGCCAACTGTGCTATTTCTTTTTATACCTGTGCTGGTTTCCAATTTATTTTTTTATATATATATATATAATGTCTTAATTTTATTTCAAAGGAAAGTCGGCAAGAAAAGCCACGTCCAATCTAACTTTCTGAATCACAACTCACAGCGCTAGAAGGCATCGGGAACGGAAGTGCCAAAAGCTCGGCTTCTGCAGGAAAGTCACGGGCAGCTGGCAATATTGAAGAGATCATGAGAGACGATCATAAAATATTGAATAGCTAGCCAGCAAAAGGAGACCCAAAGAGCAAGTCTAATGGACATCACAGAGGTGAATGTTCTTGGCTGCAAGCAATCAGTTTGTTTGTTCATCCTTAGTCAACTGGATGGTCATGATCCGGTCTCATCCTGATCCACCCCATTTCAAGTTTAATACCATAATTTATGTTTTCACCATACGAATTTAAAAGGGTAAAATTTATTTGTACAGTATACATTGTTCATTGCTTGACATGCAACGAAAGCTTGTAAAATATTAATGAATATTTGATTAAAAAAAAAACAAAAATAAGAGTAATAATTTAGAGACAAACTTGCTGAGTGCTGCCATGAGCATATGTTGAGGGACAGCGAGAGTAGCTTCTGTATCTGAGGTTCCACTGAGCATCAGCACGACTCCTTACAGCTCAGCAAACTTTTTATAGCTTCAAAGATGAAGATAGTATTCTGCACATGAAAAGTCTGCAGCCCATCAAGCGGAAAAGGCGCATCCACCGACGATTTCCCCGATAAAAGTTCACCAATATGAAATAGAACAAAATAATAATAATTATTATCAATTGGATATATTTATCCTCCTACTTTAACATGATTCTTAACTAGGTCCCGAACAAAATAATTATTATTATCAATTGGTATAAATGACATCATTAATTAAGGGGGGTTCTAAGGTCCTCATAAAAGACAAATGGGTTTGGTAGGTTAACTCGGATTATTTTTTATTTTTTTTTAATTTTCAATTTCATCTTTCAACACTTGATTGATTGAGAATTTGGCTTTATATTTATTTATTTATTTTCTATGGGTTATTGTGGTCTCAAGATTCAAGTCACAAGTTTTGCGGGTTAGCAAGGTTGGCTCAAGTTTTTTTTTGTTCTTTTTTAATTGAATTTTTTTCATTTTCATCATTCAATATTTGGGTTAGTTGAGAATTTGACTTCATATTTTTATTTTATTTTTATATATATTTATCTTAGTCTCATAATCTGAGTTTGACAAGTTAACTTGGGTTGACTCGGGATATTTTTTTCAATTTAATTCTTCAACATTAGGTTGATTGAGAATTGTGTTTTGTAATTTTTTTTCTATAGGGTTACCAAGGTCTCATGACCCAGGTTGATGGTTAGCTTGGTTGTCTCGAGTGTTTTTGTGTTCTTTTTAAATGTATTTTTTTCAATTTCATCCAATAATATTGAGTTAATTGGAAATTAGGCTTCATGATTCATTTTGGTTTGCTTTCTATGAAGATATCTCGACCTCATGACTCGGGTCACAGATTTGGCTGGTTAACTCGAGTTGTTTTTTTCGTGTTTTTTGTTAATTGTTTTTTTTTTTTACAATTTTCTTTTTCAAGATTAGGTTGATTGAGAATTCAGTTTTATAATTTTGATCTAACCAGCATCGTAGCGTGGGAAATTATCTAGTATTAACTATAAACTAAAGGAGAAGATGTTTTTATTGTACCCCTCCTCACAAAGCACTATTCATTGGAATAATGATTTGCTTCTTTTCTTCTTCTTTTTCAATCAATGTTTTTTTTAATTTCATCCTTTAATATTAAATTTGTTTTTTTATTGAGTTATCTCACTCTCATGACACATATCGTTAGTTTGACGGGTTAACCCGATTGACTTAGACTTTTTTATTAACTTTTTTTCAATTTCATCCTTTAATATTGAGTTGATTGGAAATTATTAGACTTCATGAGTATTTCATCCTTTAATACTAGGTTGATTGGAAATTAAACTTCATGATTTGTTTTGTTTACTTTCTATTGTGTTATTTCGTCCTCATAACCCAAGAATAGTATTTAACGAGTTAACCCGAGTTGACTCAGATAGTTTTTTTTGTCTTGTTTTAATTATTATTTTTTATTTTATTATTCATCACTGAGTTAGGTAGAAATTAAGTTTCCTAATTTATTTTGATTTGTTTTCTATGGAGATATCTTGGTCTTACAATTAAGGTCACGGGTTTTGGTATTTTAACACTGGTTGAATTGAGTTATTTTTTTTATTTTCTTTCTAAGAGATTATCTCGATTTGATGACCTAGATCACGGGTCTTTCAACATTAAATTTGTTTTTTATTAAGTTGTTCTCGTCTCATGATCTAGATCGCTGATTTGACGAGTTAACTCACCTTTCACCTTTCATAAAGGCTTCTCTTTCTTTCAAGTGAGCTAAGGTTTCTCTACTGGTATAATTACCATTTGAAATCCTTGCAATCAAATGTTTTCCCTGGGAAACTTGTTCGACTTGAAATGTCTTTGTAGCGAGCTTGAACAACTTTGGAATGAAGGCGAAGTATGCTTTAGGTAACTCAATTTTGGATTCTCTAAAATTTTCTAATAATTTTTTTATAAGTCATTTCATTTCTATTTTTATTCATAAAAAAATTAAGAAAAAGTTCAAAATTTAAGAATATATTTTTCTCGGATCAACTTTCATTTTCCAATCAAAACTAAATTTACCAGGTCAAATTATGTCAACCAGGATAAAAAATGAGTTTTGAGCCGTCTCAGGTCAAAACCGTCATTTTCAATCAAAATCAAGCCCACCGAGTCAATATAGGTCAAACCACATTAACTAGGATAAAAATGATATTTAGATCGATTATGGTCAAAACTATCATTTTCAATCAAATCAGACTCATTAGGATAACTTTAACATAATTTAATTTTAAATCAAAGTCGGGCAAAAAGTTTGTTTTCAAGGTTTTTTTTTATTTTTTTTAATTTCATCCTCGAACATTTTTATATTACAATGGGATGCCTTTGAACTTTAATTTTAAACTTGGGTTAGGTAAGAAGTCGGATCAGGAAAATTCAAAGTTGACTTGCTAGATCGAGTTTAATAAAAATATCAAGTAATTCTCTACGACCTGAATATTTTTTATTATATTAAAAAAAATTATAGAACCTACAAAAAAACTAATAATATTTAGAAGACTTGGGAGTAATTTATAAGTAATTAAAGTAGCAATAAAAAAACAAAACAAAAAAAATCTAAATGGGCTTCGATCTGTTACCAATCAGACCACACCAGCACATAACCCAAAACCAAAGGCCGAATTCATTCTCTCTATCCAAGCCAAAGGCCCAACTCTCCCATTTCAAATTAAAACGCTCCGTCCCTCCCAATCCCAAACCTAAACAAACAACATCATATAGCCGTTAGAAACCAACAGCTCTCATTTCAAGCTTCAAATTCCCAATTTTAAACCCTAAAAACACCTTTCTAATTTTCTCCCTCTCAATTTCAAGCCCTAAAACATGAATGGTACTCCCATCTCTTTCTCTGTATCGATCGATACGCATAAATTCTTGAATTATTTTATTTTGTTTTTATGGTTCTTGTTTTATAGATCGAAATTGTTTGATTTCTCTCAGATCTGACAGTCCAAATGATTGAAGAGATCTGCGATCGTATCAAGACCGTTCAAATTTCTGATTCCAGCCCTTCTCTCTCTCCTACCACAGGTTAGAAGAAGTAGTTTCACTTTGTTTAATTAATATTTCTCTGAAATTGATTTTTTAAAAAACAATTTCAGTTGAATCCGTAGAAGATACGAAATTCGATACAGGTTCGTGTTTTTATTAAAAAAAATGTATTAGAAATTATTTGTTGAAGTACTGATTATCAGTGTTTTTTTTTTTTTTTTGCTTCTGCTTAGACTTAGAAATTGTAATTGTGAATTATTTGATTTTATTTGTTATTGAATTTAATTGTTTATTTATCTTTTTAATTCTAGGGTTTCTAAATTTTTAAAGTCGTTTTTAATTAAGAGGAAAAAAAAAGAGAGTTAAATTGAGTCAAATTCGGTGCTGTAGAACTGTACACATTTGTATTTTATATTGAAATTGTTTTGACTCGAAAATGTTATTTTGATTTTAATGAATTTTCAGGAGAAACTATTAACTCGGAGGAGGAGAGCGTATCAAATAGAATTCGACAAGTTTCCCCATCTCAGGGGTCAACACTGCCCATTTTGCAGAAAATTATCAATTTAAGTGATAAAATTCAGGTACTTATTTTGAACTTTGGTGGTGTTGGGTATCGTATAGATGACTTGAAAAGACTTGGTTTTAGTTGTAGAATTCAGGCAATTTTAAATTTCATTGTTTTAGCTAGTAAATTAGGATCTTGCATTATTATGTTGATGGGGGTATTGATTTGTTTTCTTTCTTTGAATTTAATTGTTGTTGTTTCAGAATTTGAAGAAAGAACACTCAAATCTCTCTAATCAAGTAAAGACTGCCAAGGATTCCTTTCTTGGCCCCAATATTTTAGACACCCTTCAAAAACTCGGTGAGTATCCAATAGTGAAACTAACTTATTTCTTCTTTTCATTTTTTTTTTTGAGGGGTTTGGTTTTGATAGTTTACTAGTTGAAATACTGGTCAGGTAATGAATATGAACTTCTTAAAAAGAAGTATCTACAAGAGTTGTCTGAGAGGAAGAGGCTTTACAATGAGGTGATTGAGCTTAAAGGGAATATTAGGGTCTTCTGTAGATGCAGACCACTAAATCAAGTCGAAATAACAAATGGTTCGAACTATGTAGTTGAATTTGACTCTTCCCAAGATAATGAGTTGCAGATCATTTCCTCTGATTCTTCCAAAAAGCAATTTAAGTGGACCATGTTTTTGGGCCTGAGGATAATCAAGGTGATCTGATGTTTTATTTTATGTATTGCTACTGCAGACATCCTGTTAAAGATTATTTGTGCAATTGAAGCATCTAATCCTTTGTCTCTATGATATGCAGAGGCTGTTTTCGCAGAAACTAAACCAATAGTCGCTTCAGTTTTGGATGGCTACAATGTCTGCATATTCCATCAAGAACATTTGGCCATTCAGGATCTTTCTTTCAAGCAGAAAAGAAAATCACCAGGAAATGACTGCTTGGTTGTGTTTAAAAATCAAAAGGGCACACAGCAAGTCAAGCATCCGCGTACACGACGCTTTAACTACTTTTGGCCGGTGGGATATCCTACTTTTTGACTAATTTATACACCCAGCTAGCGTTTAACACAAGATATAGCTCTACATCAATAATATGATTGATATTATAAAACCATAAACATTCCTTCCTGGAAACCGACCTCAACTTTTCCACACCGACTAAAAAATTGTTTAGAAACGCCATCCAAACCATATTCTTAAAAAATTTAATATTTTTATTACAATTTAATACAGTTTATATGTTTTAAATCGTTTTGATGTACTGATGTCAAAAATAATTTTGAAAAAATAAAAAAAATTATTAGCATGTATTTTGGCACGAAAAATTATTTGAAAAGCAACCATAACCACACTGTCAAACATACAAGTAAAGAAAAAGAAAAGGAAGTAGATCGTTTTGAATTGAGGTTGAAATAATTTTTTTATGTTTTGTTAAAATTTAGATTTTTTTAGTGTTTTTACATTGTATTTTAAAAGTATTTGAAAAAATTAATTTTTTTTTATTTTTTTTATTTTAAATTAATTTATTTTAATAATTTTATATTGTTTTGATATGATAATGTAAAAAATAAATTTTAAAAATTTTAAAAATATTAATTTAATATATTTTCAAATAAAAAACATTTTAAAACACTGTAACATTAATAAACCGGCTGCCGGCTGTAAGTGCTTCAATGTTTTATACAATTTGTGGGGTTTGGTTGGAGATAATAATTAATAAAATCTAATGCACACCTGGATAATCTCTATTAATTCAACTTTTTAAAATAATTAATTACAAAAAAATGTTGAGTCTTTGTCTGGTGAGTACTCTATTAAATTATTAATTTTCATTCCCAACTTATAATTGGTTAATTAGATAATCGCCATTTGCTCAGCGTATGGTAGTAAACAATATATAGTAGTTTGATGTTATACACATTCCTTCCAGGAAACTGACCTCAACGTCTCTTCCATGGCACATTAAGGAAACAAGAGAAAGAAGACGATATATCCTCGTTGAGGCACACAGAGGGTTAAAGATCAACAAAGCTGCCCTTGATTAATAACTGGTACAACTTTCTTCCTATTCGTCCATTAATTTCTCTCTGTTTTGGGTTAGATTCCACTTGTTTGGCCATTGCTGTAGCATCATTCATGCTGTTTATATATGTTATTGAGTTTTTCCTTTTAGCTCAAAATGACTCTGTAATTAATTAAGATCTCAGCTAATTTCCCACTGGCTCCTCTCTTTATAACTTTCATCGCTCTTCTTTGCTGGGCTAATATTTTTCTTCTTAAATATTCCTGCTCTGTTCTTTCTATCTCATTATCTCTGAACCAACAACGACTAATTAAATAAGAACCCAACTGGTTTTTAGTTATGAATTTTCTTGTATTTTTACTGTACCATGTTTTCTGACATTTTGATCTTGTCCAACAACTTTTTAAAAGAATTCTTCTGACAGTTATTATTCACTTCTATTTCCTTCTTTCTGATTTTCCACATGTTTTGGGCTAGAACCTCTGAGCTATAGACCACTATTATTGTCTGATCATTCTAATACACTCTTGTTTGATCATATTTAGCCTTTATTTATGAGATATAAGAACTCAAATAATCTCCCACCTGTCCTCCATCCCCTAGCTTCTCTCTTTATTTATCAGGTGTAAGATCTCAACTAGTCTTTGACTAATAGTGAATCTGAAAGAATAAAAATATGGATTGTCAATCAATTTTTGCCATCTGCCTTCTGATCTCACTTCTCCATTTGAATTTTCCAGTTGGTGTTAAATTATATGGTTTTGGTTTTAACGAATATTCATCGGCATGGCTCTTACTAGTTATATTACTCATCATTATAATTATATCGTTTGTTTTCTTATTGCTTGTTACAGGGAATAATTATCACAAGTAGAGCTTACTTCTACACATATCAAGCATATACAAATATGACTTCCTCTTCTTCTCCCGCTACTCCATATTTGAAGCACGAAGTGTTCCTCAGTTTTAGAGGCACAGACACCCGCAATAGTTTCACCAGTCATCTTTATGATGCTTTGAAGCGAAACCACATTGACGCTTACATCGATAATAAACTTGATGGAGGAGAAAAGATCGAGCCTGCCCTCTTGGAAAGGATTGAAGAGTCATGTATTTCGCTGGTCATTTTCTCTGAAAATTATGCAGATTCTACTTTCTGTTTGAGGGAACTCTCCAAGATTTTTGAGTGCATGGAGACCAAACAACAGATGGTCTTACCAGTATTTTACCGACTTGATCCAAGCCATGTTCAAAATCTGACTGGGAGCTATGGAGATGCACTTTGCAAGCATGAAAGAGATTGCAGTTCTGAAGAAGTAGAGAGATGGAGACATGCTTTGAAAGAAATAGCTAATCTCAAGGGCTGGGATTCAGACGTCATTAAGTAAGTTATTAATTTAGTTACAGCATATTAAACCCCAACTTATTTAAACCATTTTGTTCGAGAATCAATATTGTGTTTGATGTTATGATAAAATTTCTTAGGTCTTAGCCTTTGTTCTTTATTTATTATGCACTGCAGGGATGAGACCAAGCTAATTCAGGAAATCGTTTCCGACATTCAAAAGAAATTGAACCATGAGCTGTCACCCTCATTTGATTCAAAACGCCTTGTTGGAATGGCATCACGCGTTGAAGACATCGAATCATTACTATCCTTTGGATCAACTGGTGTTCTCATTGTGGGAATCTGGGGGATGGGTGGTATAGGTAAGTCCACAACGGCTGAAACTGTGTATCATCGAAACCGTAGTAAATTTGAAGGCCATTGCTTTTTCCCAAATGTGAGGGAAGAATCACAGAAGCATGGAGTGAATCATGTAAGACAGGAAATTCTTGGCATGGTATTAGGGAAGAATGATCTCAAAATACACGGAAAAGAGCTACCCGCGGCCATTAAGCGAATGCTCCAAAGAAAAAGAGTCCTCATAGTTCTTGATGATGTCATTGATCCAAAAGATTTAAAAAATTTAGTAGGAGAGGATGGTTTGTTTGGCCAAGGAAGTAGAATCATGGTGACAAGTAGAGATAGGCAAGTGCTTATAAATGCATGTGATGAAGACAAAATTTACGAGGTTGAAATTTTAGATGAAGACGATGCACTTCGACTCTTCAGCTTACATGCTTTTAAACAAGGTCGTCCCATAGAAGAATATATTGGGCTATCAAAAACCGTGGTAAGCTGTGTTAAGGGCATTCCATTAGTTCTCGAGGTTTTAGGTGGCAATCTATACAATAGGAGTGTTGAATACTGGGAAAGTAAGGTGGCACAGCTAAGAACTAGTGGTAGCGAGATTGAGCAACGTTTGGAATTGTGTTATCAGGAATTACGCGACACAGAAAAGAAAATATTTCTTGACATAGCATGTTTCTTTGGACGGTGCAAAAGGGATCACCTCCAACAAACACTAGATCTGGAAGAAAGAAGTGGGATAGATCGTCTCATTGATATGTGTCTCATAAAAATTGTTCAAAACAAGATCTGGATGCATGATGTGCTAGTAAAACTAGGGAAAAAAATTGTCCATCAAGAAAACGTTGACCCTAGAGATCGTAGCAGGTTGTGGCAGGCTGATGATATCTATCGTGTATTAACAACTCAGGTAGCATTTCCAAGTTATTTAATTGACTGTTGCTTGACTTTCTTGTTTATAGCTAAGAGATGTGGCCTTGGACAAGAATAAATATCAAGGCCAGCTGCTTCTTCTTCTTCTTTATTTGTTATATATATATACTGATTTACACTTTGCTTTTGTTTAATAGAGGACTGGATCAAAAGTGGAAAGCATTTCCCTCAACTTGCTTGCAATTACTGAAGAAATGATCTTAAGTCCTACAGCATTTGAAGGGATGTATAATTTAAGATTGCTCAAAATCTACTACCCACCTTTCTTAAAGGATCCCTCAAAGGAGCAAATTATGAACGGAAAGAGGGTCGGAATCCACCTTCCAGGAGGGCTTCACTTTCTTTCAAGTGAGCTAAGGTTTCTCTACTGGTATAATTACCCTTTGAAATCCATGCCATCAAATTTTTTCCCTAAGAAACCTTTTCAACTTGAAATGCCTTGTAGCCAGCTTGAACAACTTTGGAATGAATACCAGGTATATATGCTTTATCACCCTTCTTTTTCAAATAGAGGACTTTTTTGAAATTATTCATAACATTTATCTCTTCTTACATTACTTTTTTTTTTTACAGCCACTTGAGAAATTAAAATTAATTAACCCCCCTTCTTCAAAGCCGAGCTTAATTGATTCAGACCTGTCTAAAGTCCCACACCTTGAGGTTCTACATCCAGGTATACCTTCCTCTATTAAATACAGCACCAGACTTACCACATTAGAGCTTCTCAGACTCGAGAGTTTCTATACTTTGTCATCATCAATTGGGTGCCTCTCTCAACTTGTTAGGTTAAACTTATCTTCATGTGAAAGTCTTGCTAGTCTACCGGACAACATTGATAAGTTAAAATCTCTTGTAGAGCTTGATCTTTATTCTTGCTCAAAACTAGCAAGTCTTCCAAATAGCATTTGCAAGTTGAAATGTCTTACTAAGCTTAGTCTTGGTCGTCAGCCAAAACTAGCAAGTCTACCTGACAACATTGGGGAGCTGAGATCTCTTGTAAAGCTTAGTCTTTCTTCTTGCTCAAAACTAGCTAGTCTACCCGACAGCATTGGCGAGTTGAGATCTCTTGTAGAGCTTCATGTTTCTTCTTGCTCAGGACTAGCAAGTCTACCAGACAGCATTGGCGAGTTGAGATCTCTTGAAGAGCTTGATCTTAATGGTTGCTTTGGACTAGCAAGTCTACCAGATAGCATTGGCGCGTTGCAATCTCTTCAAAGGCTTTATCTTGATGGTTGCTCGGGACTAGCAAGTTTACCGAACAGCATTGGCGGGTTGAAATCTCTCAAATCGCTTTTTTTAAGAGTAGCAAGTCTACAAGACAACATTGACGAGTTGGAATCTCTTGAATCACTTATTCCTAGTGGTTGCTCAGGACTAGCAAGTCTACCAGACAGTATTGGTGCGCTGAAATCTCTTGAAAACCTTGTTTTTAGTGGTTGCTCAGGACTAGCAAGTCTACCAAACAACATTGGCACATTGAAATCTCTCAAATGGCTTAAACTTGATGGTTGCTCAGGACTAGCAAGTCTACCGGACAACATTGGCACATTGAAATCTCTTGAAAAGCTTGAGCTTAATGGTTGCTCAGGACTAGCAAGTCTACCGGACAGAATTGGCGAGTTGAAATCTCTTGAACAACTCTATCTTAATGGTTGCTCAGGACTAGCAAGTCTATCGGACAGAATTGGGGAGATGAAATCTCTTGAACAGCTCCAACTTAATGGTTGCTCGGGACTAGCAATTCTACCGGACACCATTGGCGAGTTGAAATCTCTTGAACGGCTCGAACTTAATGGTTGCTCGGGACTAGCAAGTCTACCGGACACCATTGGCGCATTGAAATCTCTCAAATGGCTTGATTTTTTTGGTTGCTCAAGACTAGCAAGTCTACCGGACAACATTGGCGAGTTGGAATCTCTCCAACAGCTTCGTCTTGTTGATTTCGCACAACTAGCAAGTCTACCGGACAACATTGGCGCGATGAAATCTCTTGAATGGCTTGTACTTTCTGGTTGCTCAGGACTAGCAAGTCTACCGGACAACATTGGCGAGTTGGAATCTCTCCAATCTCTTCATCTTAGTGGTTTCTCACGACTAGAAAGTCTACCAGACAGCATTGGCGCGTTGAAATCTCTCAGATCGCTTAGTCTTTTTGGTTGCTCAGGACTAGCAAGTCTATCGGACAATATTGGCGAGTTGGAATCTCTCCAATCTCTTCATCTTAGTGGTTTCTCACAACTAGCAATTCTACCGAACAGCATGGGTGCGTTGAAATCTCTTGAACATCTTTATCTTTTTGGTTGCCCAGGATTACCAAGTCTACTTGACAACATTGGTGCGTTGAAATCGCTAAAATCACTTACTCTTGATGGTTTCTCAGAATTAGCAAGTCTACCGGACAACATTTGCGCGTTGAAATCTCTTGTATCGCTTAGTCTTTGTGGTTGCGCAGGACTAGCAAATTTACCTGATAGAATTGGCGGGTTGAAATCTCTTAAGCGTCTTTATCTTTCTGGTTGCTCGGGACTAAAAAGTCTACCGGATAGCATTGGCGAGTTGAAAAATCTTATGACGCTCTTTCTTAGTGGTTGCTTAAAACTAGCAAGTCTTCGAGATAACTTCATTGATATCGAATTTAGAGGACTTGACAAACAACGTTGTTATACACTGAGAGGATTCCAGAAATTAGAAGAAATTGCATCATCCACCTATAAATTGGGCTGCCATGAATTTTTTAAATTTGGAAATTCTCGTGTGTTAAAAACTCCACAGAGCTTAGGCTCTTTGGTGTCGCTAACAACATTGAGATTATCTGAGATTGATTTTGAGAGGATACCTGCAAGCATCAAGCACCTTACTAAGCTACGTGAACTCTATTTAGTTGACTGCAAGCGGCTTCAATGTTTACCAGAGCTTCCATCGACTCTACAAGTTTTAATCGCATCAGGCTGCATCTCTCTAAAATATGTAGCAAGTATATCCATGCAAGGTGATAGAGAATATGACGATGCTTCTCACGAATTCAATTTCTCCGGATGCCTCCAACTGGATCAGAATTCACGCACTAGAATTATGGGTGATGCCCGTTTACGAATTCAACGCATGGCAACATCGTTGTTTTATCAGGTGAATTCCTCCCTCGATCTTGATTTATTTAAAGAAAAAAATCACAATAATTTTTTATATGTATCTCACATTCTCACTCTCTTCGGTGCAGGAATATCATCGTCAGAACATTAGAGTTCGGTTGTGTATTCCTGGGTCCGAAGTCCCGGAGTGTTATAGTTATAAAAATAGAGAAGGATCTTCAGTAAAAATCCGGCAACCAACTCATTGTTGTCGTGGTTTCACTTTCTGCGCTGTTGTTTCATTTGGCCAAAGCGAGGAAAGGCGTTCGGTTAATATTGAATGTGAATGCCATATGATAATCAAAGATGGAACCCAGATTGATCTCAGTTCCTACTACTACAGAGAATATGAAAGAATGGCGAGAAGTACTGTATGGAAAAGGGAGCATGTGTTCATTTGGAGTGTCCACTGTAAGTGCTTTTTCAAGGAGGCCTCGTTTCATTTCAAACCACTGGGGGGAGCTACTGATGTGGTGGTTGCGTGTGGAGTCCATCCACTGTTAAAGTAGGAGCAACCATACGCTAAAATGGACAAACTTGTGACATTGGTAACTCATCTTCTCCTCTTCTTTTTCTATACAAATATTTATGAAACAACTCAATTAAAATGAAACCAGATAGTATTAAGTATTAGAGATGAAAGTGATATATTTATCCTCCTACTTCAACATGATTCTTAACTAGGTCCCGAACAAAACAAAATAATAATTATGAATGGGATCCCATCTATCACATATTACCAATTAACCCCACCATTAAAATTTATGGTATAAATGACATCATTTTAACGGGTGCATGGTTCTAAGGTCTTGATAAAAAAAACAATTGGTTCCATAGGTTAACTCGGATTATTTTTTATTTTTTAATAGATTTTTTTTTCAATTTCATCCTTCAATATTAAGTTAATTGAAAATTTAGTTTCATATTTTTTTTTGTTTTCTATGAATTTATCGTGATCTCAAGATCCAGGCTACAAGTTTTACGAGTTAGCAAGGTTGGCTCAAGTTTTTTTTGGTTTATCTTATTTTATTTTATTTTTTTATTTTCATCCCTCAATATTGGATTGATTAAGAATTTAACTTCATATTTTTATTTTATTTTAATCTATAGATTTATCCTGGTCTCATGATCCGAGTTTATTATGTTAACTCGGGTTGACTCAAGATATTTCTTTAATTGATATTTTATCCAATTGAATCCTTCAACATTGGGTTGATTGAAAATTGTGCTTTGTAATTTTTTTTACCATGATCTCATGACCCGGGTCGATGGTTAGCTCAGTTGCCTCGAGTTTTTTTGTGTTATTTTTAAATGAATTTGTTTTTCAATTTCTTCTATTAATATTGGGTTAATTGGGAATTAGGCTTCATAATTCATTTTCGTTTTCTTTCTGTAAAGATATCTTGACCTCATAACTCAAGTCACGGGTTTGATTTGTAAACTTGGGTTGAATCGAGTGGTTTTTTCATTTTTTTTATTAATTTTTTTTACAATTTTTTTTTCAATATTAGGTTGATTGAGAATTGAGTATTCTAATTTTAATTTGACTGGCAGTGTAGCGTGGAAAATTATCTAGTATTAACTATAAACTAAAAGAGGAGAGGTTTTTACTATACCCCTCATCACAAAGCACTATTCATTGGAATTATGATTTGCTTCTTTTTTTCTATGCTTTTTTTTTCAATCAATTTTTTTTTTAATTTCATCTTTTAATATTAGATTTGTTTTTATTGAGTTATTTCACTCTTATGACATGGATTGCTGGTTTGACGAGTTAACCTGGTTAACTCAAATTTTTCTTCAATTTTTCTTCGTACTTTCTATTGTGTTATTCTTGCCTTATTACTGGAGAATCATGTTTAAAAAGTTAACCCAAGTTGACTAATAGTTTTTTGTGTCTTCTTTTAATTTTTTTTTATTTTTATCATTTAACATTGAATCGGTTGAAAATTGAGTTTTATACTCTATTTTGATTTGCTTTCTATGGAGATATTTTGGTATCACAATCAAGGTCACAGGTTTTTTATAATGTTATCTCAATTTGATGGCCCAAGCCATGGGTCTGGCTGAGTGACTCATGTCGGTTTTTTTTTATATTTTTAATTGGTTTTTTTTAATCTCATCCTTTAATATTAGGTTGATTGATAATTGAAATTTGTAATTTTTTTGTATTTATTTTTTATAAGTTATCTTGGTTTTTTAACCCGGATTACGAGTTTGATAAATTAACTCGTTGGTGTAAACTTGACTGGATTTTTCATTCACCATGCAGTGCATTAAGATCATTTGACCAAAATGATTATTTTCTTTTTTCATTTTGCTAACAGTGCTTTGTCGCTTGTTAACAGAATATGGATAGAGTAATGAAGTATCAGTTAGAGGACACGTACATAGCTTCGGTATCATGCTGCTGGAATTGATAACAAGGCAAAGACCAACAGGAGAAACGCTCGCAGACGGGCTTGATATAAGGAAGCAGCCATGTTAAAAGGTTTTTATTTTATTTTATTAATTTCATTTTCATATTTGTTTTACCTAACACTGAGTTGCTTTTAAATTGACCAGAACAACCAATCAGACCACACCAGTACATAGCCCAAAACCAAAGGCCCAATTCATTCCGTCTCTTTTTCTGTATCGATCGATACGCATAAATTCTTGAATTATTTTATTTTATTTTTCTGGTTCTTGTTTTATAGATCGAAATTGTTTGATTTCTCTGAGATCTGACGTTCCAAATGATTGAAGAGATCTGCGATCGTATCAAGACCGTTAAATTTCCGATTCCAGCCCTTCTCTCTCTTCGACCACAGGTTAGAAGAAGTAGCTTCACTTTGTTTAATTAATATTTCTCTGAAATTGATTTAAAAAAAAAATTTCAGTTGAATCCGTAGAAGATACGAAATTCGATACAGGTTCGTGTTTTTATTAAAAAAAAATGTATTAGAAATTATTTGTTGAAGTACTGATTATCAGTGTTTATTTCTTTTTTTGCTTCTGCTTAGACTTAGAAATTGTAATTGTGAATTATTTGATTTTATTTGTTATTGAATTTAATTGTTTATTTATCTTTTTAATTCTAGGGTTTCTAAATTTTTAAAGTCGTTTTTAATTAAGAGGAAAAAAAAAGAGTTAAATTGAGTCAAATTCGGTGCTGTAGAACTCTAGACATTTGTATTTTATATTGAAATTCTTTTGACTCGAAAAGGTTGTTTTGATTTTAATGAATTTTCAGGAGAAACTATTAATTCGGAGGAGAGCGTATCTAATAGAATTCAACAAGTTTCCCCATCTCAGGGGCCAACACTGCCCATTTTGCAGAAAATTATCAATTTAAGTGATAAAATTCAGGTACTTATTTTGAACTTTGGTGGTGTTGGGTATCGTATAGATGACTTGAAAAGACTTGGTTTTAGTTGTAGAATTCAGGCAATTTTAAATTTCATTGTTTTAGCTAGTAAATTAGGATTTTGCATTATTATGTTGATGGGGGTATTGATTTGTTTTCTTTCTTTGAATTTAATTGTTTTTGTTTTAGAATTTGAAGAAAGAGCACTCAAATCTCTCTAATCAAGTAAAGACTGCCAAGGATTCCTTTCTTGGCCCCAATATTTTAGACACCCTTCAAAAACTCGGGTGAGTATCCAATAGTGAAACTAATTTATTTCTTCTTTTCATTTTTTATTTTTTTAGAGGGGTTTGGTTTTGATAGTTTACTAGTTGAAATATCGGTCAGGTAATGAATATGAACTTCTTAAAAAGAAGTATCTACAAGAGTTGTCTAGAAAGAGGCTTTACAATGAGGTGATCGAGCTTAAAGGGAATATTAGGGTCTTCTGTAGATGCAGACCACTAAATCAAGTCGAAATAACAAATGGTTCGAGCTATGTAGTTGATAGTTTACTAGTTGAAATATTGGTCAGGTAATGACTATGAACTTCTTAAAAAGAAGTATCTACAAGAGTTGTCTGAGAGGAAGAGGCTTTACAATGAGGTGATTGAGCTTAAAGGGAATATTAGGGTCTTCTGTAGATGCAGACCACTAAATCAAGTCGAAATAACAAATGGTTCGAACTATGTAGTTGAATTTGACTCTTCCCAAGATAATGAGTTGCAGATCATTTCCTCTGATTCTTCCAAAAAGCAATTTAAGTTCGACCATGTTTTTGGGCCTGAGGATAATCAAGGTGATCTGATGTTTTATTTTATGTATTGCTACTGCAGACATCCTGTTAAAGATTATGTGTGCAAGTGAAGCTTTTAATCCTTTGTCTTTGTGATAGGCAGAGGCTGTTTTTGTACAAACTAAACCAATAGTTGCTTCAGTTTTGGATGGCTACAATGTCTGCATATTCACCTATGGACAAACTGGAACTGGAAAGACGTTTACTATGGAGGGCAGCCCAGAAAATAGGGGAGTGAACTACAGAACATTGGATGAGTTGTTCCGAGTTTCTCAAGAGAGAAGTGGCATTATGAGATATGGTCTTTTTGTTAGTATGATGGAGGTTTACAATGAGAAGATAAGGGACCTCTTGATTGATAGTTCCAACCAACCGCCTAAAAAGTTAGTTTCCTCTTTTATTGCTACTGTATTGATCTGATAATCAAAATATAGTCATTTATATCAATTTTTTTTGTTGCAAAAATTTTGTAATAACAATTTTCTGCAGCACTGATTTATATCATTTTGCTACTTGATGAGGGAAATTAACTATTGTTAGTACAAACATCATGCGTGTGGCTATTTGACAAGAAAAGTGGATTGTGGAAGTTCTGTATTAGCCCAATCTTCTCGATAGCAAATGATACTAAATACCTTGCTCCTCTCTAGTGTGGATTAGCATGACATCTAATTGGGTTTAGGGTTTAAAAGATTATGTAAAGACTCCTATTTGGAAGCCCACTGGTATGAAAGATTTATAGTCTAACGATAAGAAATAGAGTTACATGAATGAAGTTTGATGAAATTTTAGTTTTCTTACATGCATGAAGGTTGGAGATAAAACAAACAGCTGAAGGAACACAAGAAGTCCCAGGACTTGTTGAAACTCGGGTGACTGGCACAGAGGATGTGTGGGATTTACTCAATTCTGGAAGTCGGGCCAGGTCTGTTGGATCAACCAGAGCTAATGAGCTTTAGCAGCCGTTCTCATTGGTAAAAATGAACTCTGCTTTCTTTTCTTGGTTTATTCTTTCTAAGAATATACTTTATGGTATATCACATATAATAGCAACTAAATAGTTTTTTGGATCTGTGTATCCAAACTATTCAAGAAATATACTGATTAATTGAAGTGGTAGTACTAATGACCACAACATTGTTGGTCTGTAGTTTGTTGCGAGTAACAGTGAAAGGAGAGAATTTAATAGATGGAAAAAAGACAAGAAGTCACCTATGGATGGTCGTTTTGGCTGGCAGTGAACGTGTGGGAAAGATTGATGTTGAAGGTGAAAGATTGAAGGAATCGCAATTCATTAATAAATCTCTTTCAGCACTTGGTGATGTTATATCTGCCCTCGCATCTAAAACTGGCCACATTCCTTACAGGTCTTTCTCTCACACAGTCACTCTTGTAACATGCTATCCAATTACCATATTAATGAAGATATTTGTTTTCTTCCAATCAGGAACTCAAAGCTAACCCATATGCTACAGAGCTCTCTTGGTGAGTATTAAGTATACTATTTTTTATGGTTACCAGTCATTCTTATTGTCTTGTTTGCAGTAAATGATGCTAAGTGAAACATCAATGCAGGAGGAGATTGTATGTAAGAACTTGATGTTTGTCCAAATAAGTCCAAGTGCTACTGACCTTGGAGAGACTCTTTGTTCACTAAATTTTGTGAGTCGAAAGTCAGGAATTGAAACCAGTCCTGCCTGCAAACAGGCTGATCTCTCTGAACTTTTCAAATACAAGCAAATGGTATATATATATATATATATATATATATACACTGCTCGTATTTGATGAAATTTCTTTTGTCTCAGTTTCTTTTATCTTGATTCTTATTTTCTTTCTTGCTTTCTTTCCCGTTTCAATTTCAAATAATCAGGTAGAAAAGTTAAAGCATGATGAGAAGGAAACAAAGAAGTTACAGGATAGCTTGCAATCATTGCAGTTGAGGCTTGCTGCTAGAGAACGTATGTGCAGAACTCTCCAAGAAAAGGTAATTCTGATGGCTTGAGCTCCATTTAATGCTTTTTTTATTTATTATTACTATGAAACATGTGGAAAATATATTGGAGATGTTTTTTTCGTTTTTCTTTTGCTTTTATTGCCCCTTAAATGGCATTTTAAGTCATTTTGTAAACTAACAAATAACTTTTCTTACAATAGGTTCGAGAGCTTGAGAATCAATTAGGGGAGGAAAGAAAAACCAGACTAAAGCAGGAAACACGAGCTTTTGCAGCTGCTGCTTCTCAGTCTACGAAACAAGTAGTAGAGAAGAGAAAAGTAGATAAGAAGCCACCTCTGTGTCCTTCAAAGTTAAGGATGCCGTTGCGAAAAATCACCAATTTCATGCCTCCACCATCTCCTCTACAAAAACAGAAAACCGGTTCTGCTTTATCTTCAATGCATGACAGAAAAAAATCCAAGAACCACAGCTGCAGGAACAAATACAAAAAGCCTTATGAAACCCAGACGTATGTCTGTTGCAGTCAGACCTCCTCCAATGTCAGCACAGGTTTTTCAGCCTAAGAGACGGGTATCCATTGCTACCTATCGTTCAGAGCCAACCTCAAACATGACTACACCACTTCAAACCTCGCGATATAAAAATGGGAATGTAGTTGGCAGGCAGTCATTTGTCAGGGACCCAAGAAAGCCAAGGAATTCAAAGCTGTTCTCTCCATTGCCAGAGTTCAGGACTGCATCGGAGACCACACCTACTGTTATGAGAACCAGTAGTAAATTCACGGGGAGTCCTCCAGCACAAGCAGTTTCTTGGAAGCCAAAGCACCCAACAGTTGTTGCACTGCAACGAAAATCTCTGATGTGGAGCCCGTTAAAGTTAAGGAGCTTTCAAAACAGGAGACCATCTTTGTTGCCCTATCGATCATCATCAACTAATGAGGTGCAATAAACTTAGTCTTCATTGTCATGATAAATAGTAGGAGTATACTTTTTTTTTCTTGATTCCCCTCTTCCCATTTTTCTTACATGGATTTTATCATTTCTCCTCTGGATATTAATGAGGTGCAACATCTTATATGATTTAAGACTCAATCGTAAAAGGACATGTTAATTAGTAACGAGATTAAAGAGTGTCAATGTTATTAAAGGACACGTACAATTAAATCTCATTTTCAAGCGCACCATATACTTTTTGAGAGGTAGCTACCCCCGAGTTTGACCTACCAACCAGATGGCCATCCTCCTTGACGTGCCTAATCAGTCATAAATAATGTAGTTTTTAATTTAAAAATGATAAATTATGAGGAAAATTTGGAAAAAAAAATAAAAAGTAAATAATAATTTAAAATGATTTAAAATATGTGATCAATTCATAAGAAAAAAAAGAAAACAGTGTTGATGTAAACTTCTATTAAAAATCAATAATGTTAATATGAAACAACAATAGCTCTTTAAATGAACTAAATAATAAAGAAATAAAGTAAATATATTTTGAAATAAAAAAATAATTCTAAAAATTTAGTAAAATAATACGATTTATACAACATAAAAAAACTCGGATTTTAATGTAAAAAATTTACAGATTAATTTTATTTTATTAAACACAACTCTTAATTCTATTATTAGATGATGATAAAATTTTATGAGAATATATTATAAGTTAAAATTTCATATCAAGTTCAGAAAAATGGTACAAGAATGTCAGCAGCATTCGGACAAAAAAATAAGATATAAACTTATTAATGGTATTTTTGTAAATAAACTAGATGAGCTGGAAATTTCAGTTTCTTCTTCTCCTGGGCAATATTCCCTACAGAAGAAATTGTCCTTTTTTGTATTGTGCTTCTCACATGTCTTGAGAAATTGGTTATTCTCCATCATTAATTACTACTATCTCTTATATCAAACACTTTTTCATGATCGCCCCCTCAAAGAAGTAGCTCCTCCTTACTAGAAAATTAATTGTGAATTTTGAACGTTATCGGCTATGTATGGATGTATATAGTGAGTTTTTTTTTTATTATTATTATTATTTATTCTTTTTAAATGCATGTGTTTTTCATTTATATCCATTAAAACTGGGTTAATTAAAAATTAAACTTTATAATTCATTTTGGTTTGTTTTCTATGAAAATATCCCGACTTCATGACTTGAGTCACGGGTATGGTTGGTTAACTCAGGTTGACTCGAGTGATTTTTTCATGTTTTTTATTAATTAATTTTTTTTTATATTTTTTTTAATATTAGATTGATTAGGAATTGAGTTTTCAATATTAGATAATTATCTAGTATTAACTTTAAATTAAAAGAGGAGAGGTTTTTACTGTACCCTACGTCACTAAGCACTATTCATTGAAATAATGATTTGCTTCTTTTTTTCTATGCTTTTTTTTTCAATCAATGTTTTTTTTATTTTCATCATTTAATATAAGATTATTTTTTTATTGAATTATTTCACTTTCATGATACAGATTGCTGGTCTAACAGTTAACCGGTTGACTCAATTTTTTTCTTCAATTTCATCATTTAATATTGGGTTGATATGAAATTAGACATTATGATTTGTTTTGTTAACTTTCTATTGTGTTATTTTAGCCTCATGGCCGGAGAATCGTGCTTAACAAGTTAACCCGAGTTGACTCAAATAGTTTTTTATGTTTTTTTTAATTATTTTTTTTAATTTTATCTTTCAACACTAAATCAAATGAAAATTGATTTTTATATAAAAAAATATTTGCTTTCTATAGAGATATCAAGGTTGCATGTTTTGGTATTTTAACACTACTCTGTCAGTGGAAATTTTACTAACTAATTCACCGATGAAATGCATTTGTTGGTATACCATTCATCGGTAATTCCACTATCTGTCGCTAATTCTATCAAGAAAAAAAATTAAAAAACAATGGTTTTACAAACATTTATGATCTTTCATTCAAGTAGAAAAAGAACACACTTCTATTTTGGATTTAAGAAAAAAATTAATTCTAGTGATCCAATTAAAATCCGTGACTCAAACCTTGCTCAAGTGGAAACCAAGCCAAGACTAAAAACTATGCATCATATGTTGGGAGAAAAGTAGTAAATTCTTCAGTGGAAACTTCAATCATGGTCTGGCAAGGGTTGTCTGGAAAAAGATTCCGGAAGACCACCAGTATCCACAAGGAAATCACCAGGAAACTAAGCATCAGGGGTTGTCAGGGGTTGTCTTCAAAAATCAAAAGGGCACACAGCAAGTCAAGCATCCGCGTACACGACGCTTTAACTCCTTTTGGCCAGTGGGATATCCTACTTTTTGACTAATTTATACACCCAGCTAGCGTTTAACACAAGATATAGCTCTACATCAATAATATGATTGATATTATAAAACCATAAACATTCCTTCCTGGAAACCGACCTCAACTTTTCCTCACCGACAAAAGTGAAGAAAAGGAAAAGAAGATTGATGACTAATTCAAACTTTAAATGATTCCGGAATGTTATAAACCATTTGGCTGACATGATTATTAATGATCCGGGTTGGGATCCAAATTAAAACTATGACAAATAGTCATATTTTCTCTCAATTTTTTGTTCTAAATTTCTATTAACATTATCAGGTGTTTGTGATTTTAGACAAGGAAGTGAACTAATTAGCTCAACTAGATGAAATAGAAAGTGAAATAGAGGGATTATTGTAGAGTTTAATGTTACAAAAAGGGAGTGAACAATCTTTTTCTCCTAAACAATCCCTCATCCACATAATTCGTGGTATGAAGCAAGGAATTTTAACTGATCATCTTCACAATCATTTTTTTTTAATTTAAAGTTTGTTTGTTATTGTATTTTAAAAGTATTTTTTAAAAAAATTATTTCTTTTTTATTTTAAATTAATTTATTTTAATAATTTTAGATTGTTTTGATATAATGATGTAAAAAATAAATTTTAAAAAATATAAAAATATTAATTTAATATATTTTCAAATAAAAAACATTTTAAAACACTATAACATTAATAAACCGGCTGCCGGCTGTAAGCGCTTCAATGTTTTATACAATTTGTGGGGTTTGGTTGGAGATGATAATTAATAAAATCTAATGCACCATATATGTATTCCTCCATTAATTCAACTTTTTAAAATAATTAATTACAAAAAAATGTTGAGTCTTTGTCTGGTGAGTACTCTATTAAATTATTAATTTTCATTCCCAACTTATAATTGGTTAATTAGATAATATATATTTGCTCAGCGTGTGGTAGTAAACAATATATAGTAGTTTGATGTTATACACATTCCTTCCAGGAAACTGACCTTAACGTCTCTTCCATGGCACATTAAGGAAACAAGAGAGAAAGAAGACGATATATCCTCGTTGTGGCACACAGAGGGCCGGTTAAAGATCAACAAGCTGCCCTTGATTAATAACTGGTACAACTTTCTTCCTATTCGTCCATTAATTTCTCTCTGTTTTGGGTTAGATTCCACTTGTTTGGCCATTGCTGTAGCATCATTCATGTTGTCTATGTTATTGAGTTTTCCGTTTTAGCTCAAAATGACTCTGTAATTAAGATCTCAGCTAATTTCCCACTGGCTCCTCTCTTTATAACTTTCATTGCTCTTCTTTGCTGGGCTCAAAATGATCTGTTCTTTCTATCTCATTATCTCTGAACCAACAACGACTAATTAAATGAGAACCCAATTGGTTTTTAGTCAAAGTTTTCTGACATTTTGATCTTGCCCAACAACTTTTTTAAAATAATCTCCCAACTAGCTTCTCTCTTTAATTAAGATCTCAACTAGCTAGTCTTTGACTAATAGTGAATCTGAAAGAATAAAAATATGGATTGTCAATCAATTTTTGCCATCTGCCTTCTGATCTCACTTCTCCATTTCAATTTTCCATTTGGAGTTAAATAATATGGTTTTGGTCTTAACGAATATTCATCGACATGGCTCTTACTAGTTATATTACTCATCATTATAATTATATCGTTTGTTTTCTTACAGGGAATAATTATCACAAGTAGAGCTTACTTCTACACATATCAAGCATATACAAATATGGCTTCCTCTTCTTCTCCCACAACTCCATATTTGAAGCACGATGTGTTTCTCAGTTTTAGAGGCACAGACACCCGCAATGGTTTCACCAGTCATCTTTATGATGCTTTGCAGCGAAACCAAATTGATGCTTACATCGATAATAAACTTGATGGAGGAGAAACGATCGAGCCTGCCCTCTTGGAAAGGATTGAAGAGTCGTTTACTTCGCTAGTCATTTTCTCTGAAAATTATGCTGATTCTACCTTCTGTTTGAGGGAACTCTCCAAGATTCTTGAGTGCATGGAGACCAAACAACAGATGGTCTTACCAGTATTTTACCGACTTGATCCAAGCCATGTTCAAAATCTGACTGGGAGCTATGGAGATGCACTTTGCAAGCATGAAAGAGATTGCAGTTCTGAAGAAGTAGAGAGTTGGAGACATGCTTTGAAAGAAATAGCTAATCTCAAGGGCTGGGATTCAGACGTCATTAAGTAAGTTATTAATTTAGTTACAGCATATTAAACCCCAACTTATTTAAACCATTTTGTTCGAGAATCAATATTGTGTTTGATGTTATGATAAAATTTCAAAAGAAATCGTTTCCGACATTCAAAAGAAATTGAACCATGAGCTGTCATTCTCATTTGATTCAAAACGCCTTGTTGGAATGGCATCACGCGTTGAAGACATCGAATCATTACTATCCCTTGGATCAACAACGGCTGAAGCTGTGTATCATCGAAACTGTAGTAAATTTGAAGGCCAAAGCTTTTTCCAAAATGTTAGGGAAGAATCACAGAAGCATGGAATAGATCATGTAAGACAGAAAATTCTTGGTGAAGTATTAGAGAAGAAAGATATGACTATACGCACAAAAGTGTTACCCCCGGCCATTAAGCGAATGCTTCAAAGAAAAAAAGTTCTCATAGTTCTTGATGATGTCAATGATCCACAAGATTTAAAATATTTACTAGGAGAGGATGGTTTGTTTGGCCAAGGAAGTAGAATCATGGTGACAAGTAGAGATAGGCAAGCGCTTAATTATAAATGCATGTGATGAAGACAAAATTTACGAGGTTAAAATTTTAGATGAAGACGATGCACTTCGACTCTTACATGCTTTTAAACAAGATCGTCCCATAGAAGGCTTGCGATATTTCTCTATAATCAGCACAAGGCGAGTTGAGAAGTAAATTGATTAACACAATTAACCGAATTGACTCTCAAACTTTTATTTTACTCTAATTAAGTCCCTCATTGTATTAATTAAACTAATCCAATGTTCAAACAAGTCCCTAAGACTTATTAATTCTTCCACTTTTAGCCAAATTAACTTCCAACCTTATTACTCTTTCATTTTAGCACCTGATTAAGCCCATCCAAAATACAATTAGGTCCTTGGATTCTTTGATTTTTGCCATTTGCCCCCATCTTCAGCTTTCTTCTTAATGAAGCATCTATCAAAATTGGACCGCTAAACTTTACAACCTTGTCCATGTTGGTCCTCAAATCTTTAATTTATTCAGCCTTGATTACATTTTCAATCTGCTTTCTAAATTTCTTCAACAAGACCTCAAATTATCCATCCACCTATCAACTATAAATTAAATATTTGTCCAATCATGATTCAATGCTTTATTTTTTATTACTGTTACTTTTTTTAATTCAGAATTGGGTGAATACACAGATAGTTGCATGCAAACTGTAATCCTGCCGTCCTCTATGGAATGTGATCTAGCAATAGTATGATCAAAACTTTTAGTAGTTATTGCAAGTTTTCCTAAAAAATGTTTGATGGTTTTGTTTTTATAATGTGTTCTTCTCCCTCTCTCTCCCTCTAAACAGTTAGGTGGCAGCATTAAATCTATTTTAACTTGGAATTGGTCTCTTTCTTGCTGCTTAGGAAAAATGGAAAAGGTGAAAGAAAAGAAATAAAAACTGATTTTGAGTGATCGAGTTCTCAATGGGATCACTGTTCCACAAGAACAATGCTCTCTCTGCCACCTGCAAAGCATCAGTTCCATAAACTGATTTTAACAAAGGAAAGAGCAAAGAATAGAAGCTATCATCTCAACAAGTTTTTCAGTGAAAAACTAAACCTTGGTGGCACACAGGCCTTGCTCCAGATCGAACACCGAGTCTGGATTAAAAACTGTGAATCATATGTGAAGAGAAAAGTAGTAAATTCTTCAGTCGAAACTTCAATCATGGTCTAAAAAGGGTTGTTTGGAAAAAGATTCCGGAAGACCACCAGAAAATTACTGCTTGGTTGTGTTCAAAAATCAAAAGGGCACACAGCAAGTCAAGCGTCCTGTAAAAATGATTGCTACTTGGCGGTGAGGAAAAGTTGATAGTGAGGAAAAGTTGCTACTATCAACTTTTCCTCACCGCTAAGTAAAGAAAAAGGAAAAGACGATAGGTGACTAATCTTTTGGAATTGAGGTTGATTTTTGTTAATTTTTGTTAAAATTTGGATTTGTTTAGTGTTGTTAAAATTTAGATTTGTTTAGTGTTTTTGAATTATGTCAAAATAATTTTAAAAAAAAAAATATATTATATTAATATATTTTTAAATAAACACTTTAAAAATCAAACTTTAAATGATTCCGGAATTTCCGTGGCTAATTGTGGCTTACTTAATGGGTTGTGAAAATCTTTTTTGAAGAAAGGTTTATGAGATATTGAGTTGTCAAGGACTGTTTCTGAATTTGTACCTACCGATATATAGATTCCAAGAAACCCTCCAATACTGTGTTTGAAATAAAGATGATGAGAGGATCAATGTGAACTCCCCCGCCTTAATTGTGAGTTGGCTAGCCCTTAAATAACTGGTAGAATTTCTTCCTGTTCGTTCTTTGCTATAGCATCGTTTAAGTTGTTTTGATCTTCTCTTATTGTCTGATCATTCTAATACACTCTTGTTTGATCATATTTAGCCTTTATTTATGAGATATAAAATAATCTCCCAACTAGCTTCTCTCTTTATTTATCAGGTGTAATTAAGATCTCAACTAGCTAGTCTTTGACTAATTATATCGTTTGTTTTCTTATTGCTTGTTACAGGGAAAAATTATCACAAGTAGAAAGCTTACTTCTACATATATCAAGCATATAAAAATATGGCTTCCACTTCTTCTCCCACTACTCCATATTTGAAGCTTGATGTGTTCCTCAGTTTTAGAGGCACAGACACCCGCAATAGTTTCACCAGTCATCTTTATGATGCTTTGCAGCGAAACCAAATTGATGCTTACATCGATAATAAACTTGATGGAGGAGAAAAGATCGAGCCTGCCCTCTTGGAAAGGATTGAGGAGTCATGTATTTCGCTAGTCATTTTCTCTGAAAATTATGCAGATTCTACTTTCTGTTTGAGGGAACTCTCCAAGATTCTTGAGTGCATGGAGACCAAACAACAGATGGTCTTACCAGTTTTTTACCGACTTGATCCAAGCCATGTTCAAAATCTGACTGGGAGCTATGGAGATGCACTTTGCAAGCATGAAAGAGATTGCAGTTCTGAAGAAGTAGAGAGTTGGAGACGTGCTTCGAAAGAAATAGCTAATCTCAAGGGCTGGGATTCAAACGTCATTAAGTAAGTTATTAATTTAGTTACAGCATATTAAACCCCAACTTATTTAAACCATTTTGTTCGAGAATCAATATTGTGTTTGATGTTATGATAAAATTTCTTAGGTTCTAGCATGTCTTTGTTCTTTATTTACTATGCACTGCAGGGATGAGACCAAGCTAATTCAGGAAATCGTTACTGACATTCAAAAGAAATTGAACCATGAGCTGTCAACCTCATTTGATTCAAAACGCCTTGTTGGAATGAAATCACGCGTTGAAGACATCGAATCATTACTATCCTTTGGATCAAGCGGTGTGCTCATCGTGGGAATCTGGGGGATGGGTGGTATAGGTAAGTCCACAACGGCTGAAACTGTGTATCATCGAAACTGTAGTAAATTTGAAGGCCATTGCTGTTTCCAAGATGTTAGGGAAGAATCACGGAAGCATGGAGTAGATCATGTACGACAGGAAATTCTTGGCAAGGTATTAGAGAAGAATGATCTCAAAATACACGGAAAAGTGCTACCCTCGGCCATTAAGCGAATGCTTCAAAGAAAAAAAGTCCTCATAGTTCTTGATGATGTCAATGATCCACAACATTTAAAATATTTACTAGGAGAGGATGGTTTGTTTGGCCAAGGAAGTAGAATCATTGTGACAAGTAGAGATAGGCGAGTTCTTGAAAATGCATGTGATGAAGACAGAATTTACGAGGTTAAAATTTTAGATGAAGATGATGCACTTCGACTCTTCAGCTTACATGCCTTTAAACAAGATCGTCCCATAGAAGGATATACTGGGCTATCAAAAACTGTGGTAAGCTGTGTTAAGGGCATTCCATTAGTTCTCGAGGTTTTAGGTGGCAATCTATGCAATAAAAGGAGTGTTGAATACTGGGAAAGTAAGGTGGCACAGCTAAGAACAAATGGTGGCGAGGACATTAAGAAACATTTGGAAATGTGCTATCATGAATTAGATCAGACAGAAAAGAAAATATTTCTTGATATAGCATGTTTCTTTGGACGGTGCAAGAAGGATTTTCTCCAACAAACACTAGATCTTGAAGAAAGAAGTGGGATAGATCGTCTCGCTGATATGTGTCTCATAAAAATTGTTCAAGACAAGATCAAGATGCATGATGTGCTCCTAAAACTAGGGAAAAAATTGTCCTCCAAGAAAACGTTGACCCTAGAGAACGTAGCAGGTTGTGGGAGGCTGATGATATCTATCGTGCATTAACAACTCAGGTAACGTTTCCAAGTGATTTAATTGATTGTTTCTTGACTTTCTTGTTTATAGCTGAGAGATGTAGCCTTGGACAAGAATAAATATCAAGGCCAGCTTCTTCTTCTTCTTCTTCTTCTTTATTTGTTATATATATACTGATTTACACTTTGCTTTAATTTGTTAAATAGGGGACTGGATCAAAAGTGGAAAGCATATCCCTCATCTTGGATTCAACTAAAGAATTGACATTAAGTCCTACAGCATTTGAAGGGATGTATAATTTAAGATTGCTCAAAATCTACTACCCACCTTTCTTAAAGGATCCCTCAAAGGAGCAAATTATGAATCGAAAGAGGGTCGGAATCCACCTTCCAGGAGGGCTTCACTTTCTTTCAAGTGAGCTAAGGTTTCTCTACTGGTATAATTACCCTTTGAAATCCTTTCCATCAATTTTTTTCCCTGAGAAACTTGTTCAACTTGAAATGCCTTGTTGCCAGCTTGAACAACTTTGGAATGAAGGCCAGGTATGCTTTATCATCCTTCTTTTTCGAATATAGGACATTTTTGAAATTATTCATAACGTTTATCTTTTCTTACATTGGCTCTTTTTTTATTTGCAGCCACTTGAGAAGTTGAAATCTCTTAAATCACTTAATCTTCATGGTTGCTCAGGACTAGCAAGTCTACCACATAGTATTGGCATGTTGAAATCTCTTGACCAGCTTGATCTTAGTGGTTGCTCAAGTCTAACAAGTCTACCGAACAACATTGACGCGTTAAAATCTCTAAAATCGCTTAATCTTAGTGGTTGCTCAAGACTAGCAAGTTTACCAAATAGCATTGGTGTGTTAAAATCTCTTGACCAGCTTGATCTTAGTGGTTGCTCAAGACTACCAAGTCTACCGCATGATTTAGGCGTTGAAATCTCTTAAATCGCTTAATCTTAGTGGTTTCTCAAGACTAGCAAGTCTACCAAATAGCATTGGCATGTTGAAATCTCTTGACCAATTTGATCTTAGTGATTGCTCAAGACTAGTAAGTCTACTAGAGAGCATTGGCGCGTTCAAATCTCTTAAATCACTTAATCTTAGTGGTTGCTCAAGACTAGCAAGTTTACCAGATAAAATTGGTGAGTTGAAATCTCTTAAATTGCTTAAACTTCATGGTTGCTCAGGACTAGCAAGTTTACCAAACAACATTGGCGAGTTGAAATCTCTTACATCGCTTAATCTTAGTCGTTGCTCAGGACTAACAAGTCTACCTGACAGCATTGGGGTGTTGAAATGTCTTGCTAAGCTTCACCTTACTGGTTGCTCAGGACTAGCAAGTCTACCAGACAGCATTGACAAATTAAAATGTCTTGATACGCTTCATCTTAGTGGTTGCTCAAGACTAGCAAGTCTACCCAACAACATTGGCGCATTGAAATCTCTTTACCAGCTTGATCTTAGTGGTTGCTCAAGACTAGAAAGTCTACCTGACAGCATTGGAGGGTTGAAATGTCTTACTAAGCTTCACCTTACTGGTTGCTCAGGACTAACAAGTCTACCAGACAGCATTGACAGGTTGAAATGTCTTGATACACTTCATCTTAGTGGTTGCTCAGGACTAGCAAGTCTACCACACAACATTAACAGGTTGAACTATCTTATTGTGCTTAATCTTTGTGGTTTCTCAAGACTAGTAAGTCTACCAAACAGCATTGGCGAGTTGAAATCTCTTAAATTGCTTCATCTTAGTGGTTGCTCAAGACTAGCAAGTCTACCAGATAGAATTGATGAGTTGAAATCTCTTAAATCGCTTAATCTTAATGGTTGCTCAGGACTAGCAAGTCTACCAGACAGAATTGGGGAGTTGAAATCTCTTGAATGGCTTAATCTTCATGATTGCTCAGGACTAACAAGTCTACCAGACAGAATTGTCGAGTTAAAATCTCTTAAATCCCTTAATCTTAATGGTTGCTTAGGACTAGAAAGTCTACCAGACAGCATTGGCGAGTTGAGATGTCTTACTATGCTTAATCTTAGTGGTTGCTTAAATCTAACAAGTCTACCCGACAGCATTGGCATGTTGAAATGTCTTTATGCGCTTCACCTTACTGGTTGCTCAGGACTAGAAAGTTTACCAGACAGCATTGACGAGTTGAGATGTCTTACTACGCTTGATCTCAGTGGTTGCTTAAAACTAGCGAGTCTTCCAAACAACATCATTGATCTTGAATTTAAAGGACTTGACAAACAGCGTTGTTATATGCTGAGTGGATTCCAGAAAGTAGAAGAAATTGCATCATCCACCTATAAATTGGGTTGCCATGAATTTTTAAATTTGGGAAATTCTCGTGTGTTAAAAACTCCAGAGAGATTAGGCTCTTTGGTGTGGCTAACAGAATTGAGATTATCTGAGATTGATTTTGAGAGGATACCTGCAAGCATCAAGCACCTTACTAAGCTAAGTAAACTCTATTTAGATGATTGCAAGCGGCTTCAATGTTTACCAGAGCTTCCATCGACTCTACAAGTTTTAATCGCATCAGGTTGCATCTCTCTAAAATCTGCAGCAAGTATATTCATGCAAGGTGATAGAGAATATGAAGCTGCTTCTCAGGAATTCAATTTCTCTGGATGCCTCCAACTGGATCAGAATTCACGCACTAGAATTATAGGTGCTACCCGTTTACGAATTCAACGCATTGCAACATCATTATTTTATCAGGTGAATTCTTCCTCCCTCGATCTTGATTTATTTAAAAAAAAATCACGATAATTTTTTATATGTATCTCACATTCTCACTCTCTTCGGTGCAGGAATATCATGGTAAGCCCATTAGAGTTCGGTTGTGTATTCCTGGGTCGGAAGTCCCGGAATGGTTCAGTTATAAAAATAGAGAAGGATCGTCAGTAAAAATCCGGCAACCAGCTCATTGGCATCGTCGTTTCACTTTATGCGCTGTTGTTTCATTTGGCCAAAGCGGGGAAAGGCGTCCCGTTAATATTAAATGTGAATGCCATTTGATAAGCAAAGATGGAACCCAGATTGATCTCAATTCCTACTTCTACGAAATATATGAAGAAAAGGTGAGGAGTTTATGGGAAAGGGAGCATGTGTTCATTTGGAGTGTCCATTCTAAGTGCTTTTTCAAGGAGGCCTCGTTTCAATTCAAATCACCATGGGGAGCTACTGATGTGGTGGTTGGGTGTGGAGTCCATCCACTGTTGGTCAACGAGCCTGAGCAACCAAACCCTAAAACAGATGGAAAATGCTTGACAAACTCTTAATCGTCTTCTATTTGAAAGGGCAACGTAATGCTATGGATGCATGTTTCGCTCGTTGACACTGGTAACTCATCTTCTCCTTTTCTTTTTCTATACAAATATGAAGCAACTCAATTGGATTGAGTCAAACATGAAACCAAATAGTCTTATGAATTAGAGATGAAAAGGATATATTTATCCTCCTTCTTTAACATGATTCTTAACTAGGTCCGAACAAACAAAATAATAATTATAAAAAAAAAATAGATTTAGTCGGCTGACTCGGGTTATTTTTTATTTTTTTAATAGATTTTTTCTTAACTTTATCTTTCAATATTGAGTTGATTAAGAATTTAACTTTATATTTTTTTTATTAGCTTTCTACTAGGTTATTGTAGTCTCAAGACCCGGGTCACAAGTTTTGCGAGTTAGCAAGGTTGGCTTGAGTTTTTTTTGTTTTTTTAATTGAATTTTTTTTTCATTTTCATCCTTCAACATTGGGTTGATTAAAAATTTAACTTCATATTTTATTTTATTTTATTTTATTCTATATATTTATCTTGGTCTCATAATTCGAGTTTGGCAAGTTAACTTGGGTTGACTCGGGATATTTTTTTAATTGATTTTTTTCAATTGAATCCTTCAACATTTGGTTGATTGAAAATTGTGCTTTGAAATTTTTTTTCTATAGGATTATCATGATCTCATGACCCGGGTCGATGGTTAGCTCGGTTACCTCAAGTTTTTTTGTGTTCTTTTTAAATGCACATGTTTTTCAATTTCATCCATTAATATTGGGTTAATTGAGAATTAGGCTTCATAATTTATTTTAGTTTGCTTTCTATGAAAATATCCCGATATCATGACTTGGGTTACGGGTTTCGTTGGTTAACTCGGGTTGTTTTTTCGTATTTCTTATTAATTGTTTTTTTTTTAACAATTTTATTCTTCAACATTAGGCTGATTGTGAATTCAGTTTCCTTATTTTGATCTGACCAGCATTGTAGCGCGGGAAATTATCTTGTATTAACCATAAAATAAAAGAGGAGAGGTTTTTATTGTACCTCTCCTCACAAAGCACTATTCATTGTACTAATAATTTGCTTTTTTTTTCTCTTTTTTTTCTGTGCTTTTTTTTCAATCAATGTTTTTTTTTTAATTTTATCCTTTAATTTTAAATTTATTTTCTTTATAAAGTTATCTCACTCTCATGACACAAATCGCTAGTTTGACAATTTAACCTGGTTGACTTAGGTTTTTTTTATTAATCTTTTTTTTCAATTTCATCCTTTAATATTGGGTTGATTGGAAATTAAACTCCATGATTATTTCATTCTTTAATAGTGGTTTGATTGGAAATTAAACTCCATAATTATTTCATCCTTTAATACTGGGTTGATTGGAAATTAAACTTCATGATTTGCTTTGTTTATTTTCTATTGTGTTATTCCGGCTTCATGACCCGAGAATAGTACTTTACGAGTTAACCCAAGTTGACTCGGATAGTTTTTTTATGTCTTGATTTAATTAATTTTTTTTATTTTATCATTCATCACTGAGTCGGTTAGAAATTGAGCTTCATAATTTGTTTTGATTTGTTTTATATGGGGATATCTTGGTCTTACGATTAAGGTCACAAGTTTTGATATTTTAATACTGGTTAAATCGATTTTTTTTTTTTGTAAGAGGTTATTTTGATTTCATGATCTAAGTCACAGATCTTTCAAAATTAAATTTGTTTTTTATTAGATTGTTCTCATCTCATGACCTAGATCACTAGTTTGAGGAGTAAACCCACCTTTCACCAACCAAAAGGGCTTCATTTTTTTTTGAAGGGAGCTAAGGTTTCTCTACTGGTATAATTACCATTTCAAATCCTTGCCATCAATTTTTTTCCCTCGGAAACTTGTTCAATTTGAAATGCCTTGCAGCCAGCTTGAAAAACTTTGGAATGAAAGTTAGGATATGCAATAACCCAATTTTAAATTCTCTAAAATTTTCTTATAATTTTCTTATATGTTATTTTATTTCTATTTTTATTCATAAAAAAATAAGAAAATTTTCAAAATTTAAGAATATATTTTTCTCGAATCAACTTTCATTTTCAAATCGAAACCAAATTTACTGGGTCAATACAGGTCAAACCATGTCGACTAAGATAAAAAATGAGTTTCGAGCCATCTCAGGTCAAAACCGTCATTTTTAGTCAAAACCAAGTCCACCGGGTCAATACAGGTCAAAGCATGTTGATCAGGATAAGAATGAGTTTTAGACCGTGTTGGGTCAAAACTATCATTTTCAATCAAATTAGGTTTATTGAGATAACTTTTACACAATTTAATTTTAAATCAAAGTCAGACAAGAAGTTAGGTTTGAAGGTTTTTTTTTTAATTTTATATTTTTTAATTTCATCCTTATATTTTTTTATAGGATAACGAGAATGCCTTTGGACTTTAATTTTAAACTTAGGTTAAGTAAGAAGTCGGATTAAAAAAATTCAAAATTAACTCACTAGGCCGAATTTAATAAAAATATCAAGTAGTTCTCAACACTTGAATATTTTTTATTATATTAAAAAAAATTATACAACCTCCAGCAAACTAATAATATTTAGAAGACTTCGGAGTAATTTATAAGTAATTAAAGTAGCAATAAAAAAACAAAACAAAAAAAATCTAAATGGGCTTCGATCTGTTACCAATCAGACCACACCAGTACATAACCCAAAACCAAAGGCCCAATTCATTCTATCTATCCAAGCCAAAGGCCCAACTCTCCCATTTCAAATTAAAACGCTCCGTCCCTCCCAATCCCAAACCTAAACAAACAACATCATATAGCCGTTAGAAACCAACGGCTCTCATTTCAAGCTTCAAATTCCCAATTTTAAACCCTAAAAATCTTTCACCTTTCTAATTTTCTCCCTCTCTCAATTTCAAGCCCTAAAACATGAATGGTACTCCCATCTCTTTCTCTGTATCGATAGATACGCATAAATTCTTGAATTATTTTATTTTATTTTTATGGTTCTTGTTTTATAGATCGAAATTGTTTGATTTCTCTCAGATCTGACGGTCCAAATGATTGAAGAGATCTGCGATCGTATCAAGACCGTTCAAATTTCAGATTCCAGCCCTTCTCTCTCTTCGACCACAGGTTAGAAGAAGTAGCTTCACTTTGTTTAATTAATATTTCTCTGAAATTGATTTTTTTAAAAAAATTCAGTTGAATCCGTAGAAGATACGAAATTCGATACAGGTTCGTGTTTTTATAAAAAATATATATTAGAAATTATTTGTTTAAGTAATGATTATCAGTTTATTTTTTTATATTTTTTGCTTCTGCTTAGACTTAGAAATTGTAATTTTGAATTATTTAATTTTATTTGTTATTGAATTTAATTGTTTATTTATCTTTTTAATTCTAGGGTTTCTAAAATTTTTAAAGTCGTTTTTAATCAAGAGATAAAAAAAAGAGTTAAATTGAGTCAAATTCGGTGCTGTAGAACTGTAGACATTTGTATTTTATATTGAAATTGTTTTGACTGAAAAAGGTTATTTTGATTTTAATGAATTTTCAGGAGAAACTATTAATTCGGAGGAGGAGAGCGTATCAAATAGAATTCGACAAGTTTCCCCATCTCAGGGGCCAACACCACCCATTTTGCAGAAAATTATCAATTTAAGTGATAAAATTCAGGTACTTATTTTGAACTTTGGTGGTGTTGGGTATCGTATAGATGACTTGAAAAGACTTGGTTTTAGTTGTAGAATTCAGGCAATTTTAAATTTCGTTGTTTTAGCTAGTAAATTAGGATTTTGCATTATTATGTTGATAGGGGTATTGATTTGTTTTCTTTCTTTGAATTTAATTGTTGTTGTTTCAGAATTTGAAGAAAGAACACTCAAATCTCTCTAATCAAGTAAAGACTGCGGATTCCTTTCTTGGCCCCAATATTTTAGACACCCTTCAAAAACTCGGTGAGTATCCAATAGTGAAACTAATTTATTTCTTCTTTTCATTTTTTTTTTTTTTGAGGGGTTTGGTTTTGATAGTTTACTAGTTGAAATATTGGTCAGGTAATGAATATGAACTTCTTAAAAAGAAGTATCTACAAGAGTTGTCTGAGAGGAAGAGGCTTTACAATGAGGTGATTGAGCTTAAAGGGAATATTAGGGTCTTCTGTAGATGCAGACCACTAAATCAAGTCGAAATAACAAATGGTTCGAACTATGTAGTTGAATTTGATTCTTCCCAAGATAATGAGTTGCAGATCATTTCCTCTGATTCTTCCAAAAAGCAATTTAAGTTCGACCATGTTTTTGGGCCTGAGGATAATCAAGGTGATCTGATGTTTTATTTTATGTATTGCTACTGCAGACATCCTGTTAAAGATTATTTGTGCAATTGAAGCATCTAATCCTTTGTCTCTATGATATGCAGAGGCTGTTTTTGCACAAACTAAACCAATAGTCGCTTCAGTTTTGGATGGCTACAATGTCTGCATATTCGCCTATGGACAAACTGGAACTGGAAAGACGTTTACTATGGAGGGCAGCCCAGAAAATAGGGGAGTGAACTACAGAACATTAGATGAGTTGTTCCGAGTTTCTCAAGAGAGAAGTGGCATTATGAGATATGGTCTTTTTGTTAGTATGATGGAGGTTTACAATGAGAAGATAAGGGACCTCTTGATTGATAGTTCCAACCAACCGCCTAAAAAGTTAGTTTCCTCTTTTATTGCTACTGTATTGATCTGATAATCAAAATATAGTCATTTGTGTCGAATTTTTTGGTTGCAAAAATTATATATTAATAATTTTCTGTAGCTCTGATTTATATCATTTTGCTACTTGATGATAATTAACTATTGGTTAGTACAAACATCATGCATGTGGCTATTTGACAAGAAAAGTGGAACATGGAAGTTCTGTATTAGCCGAATTTTCATTTGAGCACTCTATCTGCAAATGATAATAAATACCTTGCTCCTCTCTAGTGTAGATAAGCATGACATCTAATTGGGTTTAGGGTTTAAAAGATTATGTACAAGACTCCTATTTGGAAGCCCATTAGAAATTGAGTTACATGAATGAAGTTTGATGAAATTTTAGTTTTTCTTACATGCATAAAGGTTGGAGATAAAACAAACAGCTGAAGGAACACAAGAAGTCCCAGGACTTGTTGAAACTCCGGGTGACTGGCACAGAGGATGTGTGGGATTTACTCAAGTCTGGAAGTCGGGCCAGGTCTGTTGGATCAACCAGCGCTAATGAGCTTAGCAGCCGTTCTCATTGGTAAAAATGAACTCTGCTTTCTTTTCTTGGTTTATTCTTTCTAAGAATATACTTTATGGATCACATATAATAGCAACTAACTAGTTTTTTGGATCTGTGAATTAACTATTCAAGAAATATACTGTTTAATTGAAGTGGTAGTACTAATGACCACAACATTGTTGGTCTGTAGTTTGTTGCGAGTAACAGTGAAAGGAGAGAATTTAATAGATGGACAAAAGACAAGAAGTCACCTATGGATGGTGGATTTGGCTGGTAGTGAACGTGTGGGAAAGATTGATGTTGAAGGTGAAAGATTGAAGGAATCGCAATTCATTAATAAATCTCTTTCAGCACTTGGTGATGTTATATCTGCCCTCGCATCTAAAACTGGCCACATTCCTTACAGGTCTTTCTCTCACACAGTCACTCTTGTAAAATGCTATCCAATTACCATATTAATGAAGATATTTTTTTTCTTCCGATCAGGAACTCAAAGCTAACCCATATGCTACAGAGCTCTCTCGGTGAGTATTAAGTTTACTATTTTTTATGGTTACCAGTCATTCTTATTGTCTTGTTTGTCAGTAAATGATGCTAAGTGAAACATGAATGCAGGAGGAGATTGTAAGACCTTGATGTTTGTCCAAATAAGTCCAAGTGCTACTGACCTTGGAGAGACGCTTTGTTCACTAAATTTTGCGAGTCGAGTGCGAGGAATTGAAAGTGGTCCTGCCCGCAAACAGGCTGATCTCACTGAACTTCTCAAATACAAGCAAATGGTATATATATACTGCTCTATTTGATGAAATTTCTTTTGTCTCAGTTTCTTTTACAAAAAATGGTATTCACATTTTCTTTCCTTCTTTCTTTCCTTTTTTAATTACAAATAATCAGGTAGAAAAGTTAAAGCATGATGAGAAGGAAACAAAGAAGTTGCAGGATAGCTTGCAATCATTGCAATTGAGGCTTGCTGCTAGAGAACATACCTGCAGAACTCTCCAAGAAAAGGTAATTATGATGGCTTGAGCTCCATTTAATGTTTTTTATTTATTTATTATTACTATGAAACATGTGGAAAATTTATTGGAGCTGTTTTTTCGTTTTTCTTTTGCTTTTATTGTCCCTTAAATGGCATTTTTAAGTCATTTTGTAGACTAACAAATAACTCTTCTTACAATAGGTTCGAGAGCTTGAGAATCAGTTAGGTGAGGAAAGAAAAACTAGACTAAAGCAGGAAACACGAGCCTTTGCCGCTGCTGCTTCTCAGTCTACGAAACAAGTAGTAGAGAAGAGAAAAGTAGATAAGAAGCCACCTCTGTGTCCTTCAAAGTTGAGGATGCCGTTCACGAAAAATCACCAATTTCATCATGCCTCCACCATCTCCTCTACAAAAACAGAAAACTGGTTCTGTTTTATCTTCAATGCATGACAAAGAAAACAATCCAAGAACCACAACTGCAGGAGCAAATACAAAAAGCCTTGTGAAACCCAGACGTATGTCTGTTGCAGTCAGACCTCCTCCTCCAATGTCAGCACAGGTTTTTCGGCCTAAGAGACGGGTATCCATTGCTACCCATCGTTCAGAGCCAGCCTCAAACATGACTACACCACTTCAAACCTCGCAATATAAAAATGGGAATGTAGTTGGCAGGCAGACATTTGTCAGGGACCCAAGAAAGCCAAGGAATTCAAAGCTGTTCTCTCCATTGCCAGAGTTCAGGACTGCATCAGAGACTACACCTACTGTTATGAGAACCAGTAGTAAATTCATGGGGAGTCCTCCAGCACAAGCAGGTTCTTGGAAGCCAAAGCACCCAACAGCTGTTGCACTGCAACGAAAATCTCTGGTGTGGAGCCCGCTAAAGCTAAGGAGCTTTCAAAACAGGAGACCATCTTTGTTGCCCTATCGACCATCATCAACTAATGAGGTGCAATAAAACTTTAGTCTTCATTGTCATGATAAATAGTAGGAGTATATACCTTTTTTTCTTGATTCCCATCTTCCCATTTTTCTTACATGGATATTAATCGCAATTGTATGCTACTTGCCTACTAAAATTCAATGTTCAGTGACATTGTTCTACATCAAAGATTCAGACTCATTCGCGGTTGGATGTTATTTGCTTTCCTACATGAGTCAACAACAGTGAGAAACACAGATAAAAAACACACATAGGAGTTTTTCTTATCCCTCTGTGAGGTTTTGCTTTTTTTATGAAGAGATCTTATTTAAAAGTGGATTTGTGACAGCAGAGAGAGCGAAGCTGGACCAGAGAATTTGATTACTGAGTTTTTCTGTTAAATGCTCTTTACAGTCAAGTAATATTTTCAATGTATGTGTTTCATGAGATAAGGGCATGGAGAATACATACTCACCCAAAAGAAATAATTTGGTGCGGCTATTGGGTTAAAGATGTTTTTTTTTTACAAAAAAATTATATATATATATATATTTAAAAAAAAAAGTTGCACTGTTCAACCTTAAAATTACGAAGGTTGTGTTGAGAAATAGAATAGCTTAACTTTAAAATTTTTAAATATTTGAGGTTACGCACAACAGCATAACCTCAAAATAATTTTTAAAATAAAAAACAATAGGTAAAATTATAATTCATATAGCCTAATCTGAATTAAATTCAATTTAATTCTAAAAATTATACATCTCATCAATCTTGATTTACTTATGATTAATCTAATTAAATCCGATCATATCAACATAAAAAAAATTAAAAATTAAAAAAATAAAATAATATCATTTTATTAACAAAGGGTTGGTCCAGGCCACCAGTGTTCCAAGCTTTTTTTTTTAAAAAAAAAAAAGTAAAATCCTTCCCAAGTCAAGTAAAAACAAATATAATTTGAATTTTCGTGACCAGTGCTCTTGAGTGAAGCAACAAAAACTGTTATTACATATCAGTTGCATGTGTAAGTATGTCCTTCATGATTTTCTCAATGTACTCAGACAAGACATGTATGATGAGCACACACACCTACCACCCTGCAAAAAGCTTGCTAGGAATCAGAAAAGATGGCAGATCCGGAACCCCAGCTTAACCTCTTCGAGAATCATCCAAAAGATGGTGAATTTCACTATCTATTTAGGAAGAAATTAACTCATAGTGATCTTTGGCTGGGCTTGATTTTGGTGGGGAAAAGGTCGAAGGAGCACCTTCTAGAGCTTAAAAATTCATCGGCTAGTGTTAAGCTCTACACACCTGCATCAGCCAACACTTCTGTGAGTTTTCAGCGTCATGGTCGCCAATCGACTGTGCAGCTAAGTAAGGTTGGATGGACAGATATTGCCGCCAGTAATGGCTTTGTTGAGGATGATGAAATTGACTGCTGGTGTGTTTATCATGATGAAGATGGACAAAGAAGAACAAGTTTGCTCGTTCAAAAGATTAGCAATTAGTATAATTAAACCACATGCATGATCTATGCTAACATTAAGCTTAATTATAGTTCAAATTATAAGGATTATTTTATGTTTCAATTCACTCACGATCACTTTATTGCCCTAAATTGATGTGTTTTTTTGGTTAGGAGGATCAAAATATGGCTTCTGATAGATAAAGGAAGGCTGCTCATGGTTGTGTAGGGAAGCAGGGAGAGTCAGTACTACTCCCTGTAATATTGAGAGATGCATAGATTTATTGTCATCATCATAGTTTTCTTAGTAAAGGATATGGCAGTAATAAATTAGAGACTTTTTTTTTTTTTTGTATTTCAATGTTTTCATTTAAAAAAGAAGGACACAATTAGCTTAGCAGGTTAATTTAATGACGTGTCAACTTGAAATCTAATCAGGATCAAGTTCTTTTCAAATCTATTTAGATATTGACATAGTCAAAACCTGGTATCAATCCTCCACGACATGATTGGCTTGCCCAAACCTTGAAATTTTATTTTATTTTATGTATATAAAACAACAATTTTTATCGTCCTAATCCGCCTATATAAATGGTATGAAATCTTTTTTATTCAATCTTGGAGTGATGATTTTTATAGAAATACTAATTTGCATGACAATTTTTGGTTAAGCAGAGAAAGTGTTCTAATTAGAACGTATCCGTGTGACCTATGAAATCTTTTTTCTAGCAAGTTTATACTTCATGGTTATTTAGATTGTATTAGAGAATAATATAAATCATATTCTACAATCTTATCTAAAAGCTTAATTTATTGAGTTGAGATGATTATTTGACATGATATCAGAGCTTTGATAACCAAACAGTCACGAGTTCAAATCTCATCATCTCTATTTATTTGAAAAAAATTAAGCACAATGTAATGTGGGTATGTGCAAATTTCAAACCCAAAGGGCTTTCACTTAAGGGATTATGTTAGAAAATAATATAAATCATATTTTAAAAAACTACTTTCCGGAAAACAAAAATAACCTAATGCTTCAACCAATTTCGTGAGTTTTCAAGATCATCATAAAGTAAATTTGTAGCTAAGTAACATTAGTTGGAAAAATAGCATAGTTTTCAAACCCGGCCCGATCTAAGGCCTGGGTTCGAGGTTTTGACCGGATCATCAGGTTTTGACCTAGTCGCCCAGGTCAATTTTTTTAAATCAAAATAACGTCGTTTTAATGGGAAAAAAAAGTCAACAGGTTGCAACCGGGTTACCGGGTTTTTCCTTCCTCTATTTTTTATTCAACCCAGCCCGGGTCCCGAGTCGACCCGCCGGCCGGGCTGGGTCGGGTTTCAAAAGTATAAAAAATAGTGCCAAACTTATGGCAATAGAACTTCTGCTGATGGTTAAAGAAGTAGGAACGCAAAAGCTCTATTCTTATAATAAGTTGTTAATTCAACATTATAATAAAACAAAATTATAATAATATATGAATAAGAATTTATAGAACTCCAATGTACTTTCTATGGATTGCATGAAGCAACAAAAATGTTCTTCCATATATCTTCTGCATGAGTAAGTTTGTGCTTCATGATTTTTTTATTGTGCTCGTCTAAAAATATGAACACAAACCTACCCTTCATGATTTTATTTATTTATTTTTTTTGGTATTAACATGTTTACGTTTCAAAAGCAAAGGACTCCCTTTTCGATGATTTTGGAATAAGCCTGGTTTGATTCGAGGCTATATAGGCCTGAAAATTTAGGTCCCTGTTCTTGGGTTTTTTAGCGACTGTAACTTTTAATCATGGGCTTAGTAATCTAGTAGTTAGGTAATCGTGATATGTTGTGTATGTAATCGTATCACACGATTATTTCAAGTTAATTTTTAATAAAAAAATATTTAGATGTTATAAATATTTTTTTTTTTTTTTTGTTATTATGAGAAACTTTAATTGAGAACTGAAAAGTTGATTTTGTGTTTAATAAAAAAATTAAAAATTAAAAATATATAAATTAATAAATTTTTACTTTCATTTTAAGGAGTAAAAGATAGATATACCATAAATATTTTATCTTGTGTTGCTGAGGCACTTGTTGAATGTTTTTATTTAATTATATAAAAATAAAATTATTTTTTAAAAAAAAGTAATGAATTAAATATTGTAGTAAAAATATAATTTTTTACTCTAAATTCTTTTTTTATTAATGTATCTTTTAAAAACAAAACAAATATTTTTTTTAGCTATTTGGTTTGTTGCATAAAAACTAAAACCAATTAAAATAAATAGTTTAACCATTTTTCATCTAAGAATATAAAAAAAATTATTATGAACCTCTAAAAACTTATTTATAATAACAAAATATATTTTAATCAGTTTAAAATATTAATTCGAATCATATTTAAAATGAATTAAGGTTTGATTTGTTTTTTCCTACATTATTGAAAATAAAAATCATCTTTATTGAATTTTTCTCTTAAAGTTGAATTTATAAATATCAAAATTCAAGTTATTAGTAAAAACTTTCTCTCATCTTGAATTTTTTTGGTAAATTTATCTTTTTTATGTAAATTAGCAAGGCACTTGTTGAATTTTTTTTTAATTATTTAAAAATTAAGTGGATTTTTATATAAAAAAAGTAATGAATTAAATATTGTAGTAAAAATATAATTTTTTACTCTAAATTATTTTTTCTTATTAATTTATTTTTTAAATACAGAAAATATATATATTTTTAGCTATGTGGTTTGTTTCTCAAAAACTAAAGGCAATTAAAATAAATATTTTAACCATTTTTCATCTAAGAATATAAAAAACAAATACTATAGGCCTCTAGAAACTCATTTATAGCAATAAAAACATATTTTAATCAATCTAAATTATCAAGTAGAATCAAATTTAAAATGAATTAAGATTTAATTTATTTTTTCCTATNTTATTTAAAATAAAAACTATTTTCATTGAGTTCTCCTTTTAAAGTTGAATTTATAAACATTAAAATCCAAGTTATTGGTGATATAATTTGAGCTTATAAAAGCTTTCTCTCTTCTTGAATTTTTTTGGTAAATTTATCTCTCCTCTCTTCTCAAGAAATTATGAAAAATCATCCCATAAAAACTTTGTTAACTCAACAATGTTTACTGTAGGACTAGCGTGATCTCTCTAATCATAAGCTAGTAGAAATATTAATGTGCATAACTAATTTCGATTGTGCAAAGAGAGTGTTCTAATTAATTTTTACACATCAAATGCATGACTTATCAACTCTTTTAATTATTCAATGATGTATTTTAGGAGATTTTATTCCAAATCAAATCCTTGCTGAGATAAACATAAAGATCAGATTCTATATAATATATACATATAAATTTATTTGATGGAATAGTAAAATTTATATAAAAAAAAATTATTTGATCCTTAAACTTTTCTTTTGCACAATTGAGCCTTTTTAAATCGAAATTGGAGCCCAATTACATGTGTTTTTGAGAGTGAGGGTTAAATTGAAAGAAATGACTTAAGTGAAAAACACGGGTAACATAGGTGGCAAATCTGTAATTTATTTCAAAAGTTCATTTTAGTTCCCCGACTTTTTAAGCTATTAGGTAGCCGGTCCCTATAATTGTTAAACATTATATTTTGGTACCATAATTCATTTTCCTTTCTTTTTAGTCCTTTTTCAGTGAAGGAGAGAGGGAAGTCGCCAGATTTTAACTTAGAGAGATAAGGTTGTCGTTTATGACGATTCCAACCGCTAAAATGATCGATTTTTTTGTCAAATGGTTTCATATAATGAGGGGAGTTAAGATTATGTGTTTTTTTACCTTGAAAACATCTATAAAAAAAACAGATACGAGCTCTAGAAGATTTTTGATTTCGGGTTAATTATGCGTTTAGGGGTGGTTTTTTGTTTTTTTTTAGGTCATGGATTGGTTAAACAAGGTTCCAAGGGTGTTTTCTAGATGTTTTAGGTCAAAAATAAGTTTTTAGGTTGAAAAACTAAAAGCCTTATTTTTCTAGTTACCACAGTAACTGGATTCTAAGCAATTATAGTCGACGCATTATCTGCCAAGACAATCAAAAAGTCATCTATTTGTTTTGGCCAAGAATGAGGCCGACAACACGTCATCCGCCCTATTAACTTTAGGAAAAGAAGAAGAAGAAGAAGAAGATCACCCGCGGGCCTTTTCTTTGTGAGTCAGGCGTTAGGCCTGGCTTACCAGGCCCACAACACGTGGCCTCATTTTTTTTCTTTTTCTTTTTTATATTCTGTTTTTTTTTAATTACTAATTTTTTATATGTATTTATAAAAATAATTCTTGCATTTATGTTTTGATTAATAATCATTCCCTATTATTGTTTTGGCTTATGTAGCCTTTTTGACATAGCGATTATTTTTTTAATTATATTGAGTGTGTTTAAAATTTTTATGAGATTGGTGTGATTCATCTATAAATATTTTTATGTTTTATAAACTTATTTTTAAAGATAAAAAAAACATTTATTTTTTTACAATATTTTTAATATGTATAGCCCTGTATAAAAAATTTTTCCATTTATTTTATTTAATAAGTTTATGTGTGTATCAATTTCTGTTACAAGTTGATTTTTATAAATGTATTCATTAAACATAATTTGGTAAATGACCCGTATTGTGATATTAAATATCCTAATCTACATTTTTTGCTCAATTTTTCCAATTATATTTTTATTTATTGTTGATGGCTTTTTTTAATTTATTTACAAAATAGTTTGTGATTTATGTAATTAGATGCGTTCATAAGTTTTTTTATTTACATTTAAGATTTTTTATGTAAAAAAATGCTTTGAAGAATTCTACATGTTCAGTTTTTTTTTCATGTATTGGTGTTTTTAATTTGATCCTTATTCTTTTAATTTTTTTTATTGAATCTTTTTATAAAAAAAAATTATTGTTTTTAATTTCACCTTTCAATCCAAGTTGATTGCGTATTGTTTTTCCCTCATTCTTTTTATTTTTTCTTTTTGTTAATTTTTTATTCTTTTCAATTTAACTCTGAAATTGAAAATTTGTTGTTGCCATTTGATTTATTTTTTCTTATGGTTTTAACCCTAATTATTTTAATTGCTTTTTTTTTGTCTAATTTTTTTTTCAAGTCATCCTTCAACATTTTATTTCCTAGGGATTGGGCTTCATGATTTTTTCATGTATAATGCTTCTGATATGATAACCCGGTTCATGAGTTTGAAAAGTTAATAGGAGATGACATCTTTTTTTTGCTATTTTCCTTTACGGTATTGTTGTTCGATGTTTTTTTTTATAATAAAAATGGCTTTGAGGTTATCTTTGTTGTTACCCAATTTTTTATCTATGTTTTGATAAATTTTCAGAAAAATCCAAAAATAGTGAAAACATCGAAAATCCAAAAAATATATATATTTTTAATATATTATCATCGTTTTTAGCATTTTCAAGATCGTCTCAAAAGAATTTAAATTTTCAAAGATCTTTGGAATGCGTTCAACTTTTAACGCGTTATTTTTTAAAATCACTGATTTTCCTCATTCGAGGCGATGTTGATAAGAAAATCCAAAAAAAACGAGAAAAATCAAATTTACAAAAAAAAGAAAGTTAAGGGGCCAATTTTGAGGCCCAAACAATATTTTTGCCTATAAATGCTAGTCTTCAACACACACAAAAGGAGGGAGGCAATTTTGAAAAAAAAAACACAACCATAAACCTAAACCTAAACCTATCTCTAACAAAGAGAGCCGCCCCCATGGTTTTGGTTCTCTCTTCGAAGCCGCCGCTCATCATCCTCTGCCTCCCACTCTCCCCTGGCCTACTACCATCCTCAACCGTTCCTTCTCCCAAACAGAGCCGCCCCTCACCAGACCTCTCCTCTCTCCACCCCCCCTCTTCTGCAGACAAGAGGGACATCGCCTCTTCCCTCCTGGTTTCGATTTTCTTCTCCAGCCAACCGACCGGCAGCCATCACAGGCCGCTACCACCGACAGGGGTGAAGACCGTCCAGCAGCACGCTCACAGAGCCATCAACGCCATCCACACCGTCAGTCGACGCCGCGCGGGTGACGTGCGGCAATCTTCAATTTCTTTTTTTACTAAATTATCTCAGTCTTATGACCTAAGAAGCAGGTTTTCCAAGTTAATCCAAACTATCTCGCCCCTTAATGTCCAGATTACATGTCTACAATGCTGGCTCAAAATAGCTCACAACAATTTTTTTATCCCTTTTTTTTATATCTTGTTTCATCCATCCATATTTAATTGCCTAAAAAATAAACAATATCATCATTTTATTCTTGGATAAAGTTTTTTTTCTCATGTTATCGTGATGGCTTATATGTGTGTGCGCGCACGAGCTATTATTGCCTCTCTTTGTATCCATATGAGTTAAATAAAGCCAACTTATTTAGTTGGTTAAGACTATAACCTAAGTAATCGGATTTCTTTAAAAAAAAACCATGTTTACGACGTCTAAAAATATTACTAGAAAAATAGTATGTACCCTCAACGTAACGCGAGCACCATGATAAATTAATCATTAAAGCCAAGATTGCTTAATTATTCAACGTCTTACCTTTTTTAATTAATCTTTTTAGTGTGTATTTGTTAATACAGTACAAAGTATTTTTAAAAAGTATTTTGAATTGAAAATGCATCTAAATGATATTATTTTTAGATTTTATTTTATTTTTAACATCAATACATCAAAACCATCAAAAAACACCTAAAAAACATTAATATAATACCTTTTTAAATTAAAATTAGTTTGAAAGACATGTTAAACCACATTATTAAACACGTTCTTAATTAAAAAAAAAACTTCTCCACAACTAGATTATATATAGACAAACATTAATATACATGCACCTACCAAATTAAGAATAAAATATAAATACAATACTAATACAACATTTTGTAACTTAGATATAAGACCCAACCTGAGTCTGACTCGGTCGAAAATTTAGGTTGCGAGTCTATCTTCTTCTTATTTTATTTTTTTTACTAAAACAATGTTTTATTTATTTATTTAATAAGATGATATAGTTTTGGTAAAAAATCCAATTCAAAATGCAATATTACTTGATATCAAGTTTCAAATCAATGAGATACTAACATTGATTTGTTGTACCCATTTTATAATTACGTTTTGTTATGCTAGTAGAAATTTTAGAATATCCCATGTCCACTCAGAACCCATAATGATCCGATGACCTTTTGTAAGGTGTTGGTATGACCTTTAAGGGAACACTTTTTCTAAGTGTTATCCCCATTTTTTCAGTCATGTCCATGTCCTCTGGCTTGAGACCTTCTGGCAAAATCCAATCAAATGAAAGCAAGAGCGATCCAAGAGCCAAGGGAAGTACACGAGAAGCAAGAGGCATGGCAGGGCACATTCTACGGCCAGAACCGAATGGTATGAACTCAAAATGACGACCTTTGTAATCCACCATGTTTGGTTCCAAGAACCTTTCTGGCTTAAAACCAAAGGGTCATCCCAAGTCTTTGAATCCCTTCCAATGGCCCACACATTAACTAGAATTGTTGTCTCTTTAGGGATGTAATAGCCTAGCATCTTGCAAGGGTTCATGGCCATGTGCGGGACTAAAAAAGGGAGAGGAGGGTGAAGTCTCAGTGTTTCCCTGATGACTGCCTTTAGATATGGGAGATTCTCAATGTCTTTATCTTCGAGCTTCTTGTTGGGGCCAATGGTGCTTCTCAACTCGGATTGGACTGTCTTCAGCACTTTAGGATTACGCAGAAGTTCAGCCATGGCCCATTCCAAAGTGCTTGTTGTTGTATCAGTCCCTGCCGTAAACATTTCCTATAAGCAAAAATTATAACAAAAATTAAGTATGTTAGTGATTTAATTTTGTATATTATCTCTTATTAATTGCTTTACTATGATTTGGAAAAAAAAACCCAAGCCCTAAGATAAATATTATAATTAATTTTTGTTTTTAAACATTACTTAAAAGCAAAGATGTTATACCTGGTTTAAACTTCAAGTCACGGGTTAGGTGAATTAAATAAAATCAATCAAAACAATATCATTTTAAAGAAAAGATTAAAAAAATCAAATTAAATTTTCATCAAATTAATTAGTATGATCAACCAGATTAATTAAACATAATCAACTCAAAGTTTATTTTATTTTAAAATTCAGCTTGAACTACAAGACAAGTTAATTGGGTTCTAAGTTGACACGCCAAGTTAAGTCATGTTTGATAAATATGTTTAAAAGATCGTCATATATTATTATTTTTCTTAAATAAATATGTTTCTATAAAATATTTTTTTTTATTTTTTATGTTTGATTTGTTTTTAAAATAAATAATTAATGTTAAATACTTTATAATTAAAGAAATGATAAGCTTAAAACAATAGAGAATTAACAACTCACGGTTTATAAGAGATAAAAGAACATTTTACGAGATTAGCTTCAATATTAAATTATGATCTCTATTATTAATTAATTCATGCTGTTTTCTTTTCAATACATATTTTCCATACATACCAAAGAGGCCAACACTAAAAAAACAATTCAATTATTTTTTTATTTACATAATCAATCAATAAAAAAAATAGAGTGTTTTTTAAATGAAATATATATTTCTCAAGACAAATTATTTTACATAAAACTAACAACTTACCCTTATTTTAAATATTCCACGTACGCCTCAATTCCCAGTACTCCAACCATGATTATCTATTGAAGGAGTATATGCTTACCAAAAAACTATCAAAGGAGTAGAGGGGATCCACCATAAAAAAAAAAAATTAAATTCATCAATTATTTAAATTGTTATTAATTTTTGTTAGGACGTTACTAATTAATTAGGGCTAGACAATATCTTGATATTCTTTTCAGCATTAATTAACTCAGATCTTCTCTTCTTGTTGTTTTTTATTGGCAAGTAATGATGTGTACCAAAAATATACGATTGCTCTCTCAACCCTTCCTTGATAGATAGATGTCTTGTTTTACCAAAAATCTTTAATTATACTCTTTAGTTTTACATGTTTTGCACTTTGCACTCTCAATAATCACTTAGTTTCTTATTTGCACTACGTATCTAGAACATAGTTTCCATGGTCCAAGCCATAGTTATAATACGGAGTTGATCGGAGCCGGGATAGGCGAATTAATATAGAATATTTACCAATAAAGTTTCTTTTAAAGCTCAATCTGAATTGATTTAAAATTTTTTTTTTTAAAGCCAACTCAAGTCATATCAAAGGTGGAGGTCAACTTACCAGCGGGGTGGAGTTTACTAAGAGTGGTCTGAGCATAACAAAGCTGTCAAACGAGATGTTAATTACTAGGTAGACAATTATATTAACACAGGCTTTGCCGCCTCCGAACAAAAACACAAAAATGGATGCAAATATGTTGCTGGGGGCTGAGGTCTATTAATTTTGTATATTTGTATTATAATTCTTATACTTGTCTGCTTAGTGGCATGTGTAAGAGATAGGACAGAAGAGATCAGAAGAACCAAAGGAAAAGACATGCTACTTACAAAGACAATCACATTGATCGTTGTTGAAGAAAATCTAGAGGGCTCCTCCACGCCATCGCCGCGAAACTCCAAAAGGACATCTAGGTAATCTTTCCTCTTGTCATCTCTACTATTTTCCTTTTGCATACTCTCTGTTCTTTCTTTGATGAACCCTCCTGCAATCTCAAAGGCTCTTGCAACATGGAACTGTGTCTTTCTCCTTATACCTTGTGGATCAAGCCATCTTAAAATTGGCAAAAAATCAGCCATGTTAGGCTTACCTGCCAACTCCATGACCTTACCTGCATGCTGAAAAAACTTAGCTCCCTTCTCCGATTTTGGGTCCAATAAATCTTTAGAAAACATGAGGTTGCCAATAAGATTAAAAGCCATCAAGAAAATGTATCTCCCAAGGTCAATAGCGCTAGTGCCATTGGCGCTACCATCTTCTATGTATTGCAGCATGCCATCGATGCACCTAGTTCGTGCACCCTGCATGGCATCAAGGCGGCTAGTCACAAAGAATTCGGTGGTGCATAAGCGCCTTAACATGCGCCAATGCCGTCCATATTGGGCTGTGATTATAGACCCTTCATTGCCAAAATCACCTCTCATAGCCTCGTAGATTTTTCTCCCAGCCAACACCGCATCATGATTCTTGAACATCTCACGAGCCACTTCGCTCGAGGAAATGACCACGTTACACATGGACCCGAGCCAAATGGTCATGATTGGACCATGAACACGAGCCAAATTATTAAATGACTCGTGTGGTGCCCAACCCAACTGGAAGATGTTGCCAACCACTGGCAATGGTCTAGGCCCTGGTGCTAGCTGCCCTTGCTCTTCTGAACGACGGTAACGATGTTCAGTCACCACTGCCCATGCAACCCATAGCAAGACTCCTAGAACTAGACCTGCAATTTCATAGTCCATATCTTTCTTTGTGTGTATAACTAGTGCTGGTTTCTTGTACCCTAGGCAGGCTCCATTTTATATAGAATTCCATGCATGTCACGTTAAATATTGTATATTGATCAAGTAAAATTAGTATTCGTATTCTTTTGATAGGAATCTAAATTAACCAATACATATATGCGATGGTATACATTACAAGAATGAATAGTGACAAATTGATTTCAATTTCTTGATAATGACATTTATTTCTTGTTTTTAGCTTAATACATGTATCCTTGCTTTCATAAAATATATATATATAAAAAAGAGGGGCACAGCGCAATAGACTAGAGACTACAAGAAGCAGCGTCCAATCACCCAAGAAAGAAGCTAATAATGCATAAATACAATTCTTTATGCATAATTCAGATCCATCGGCTTGGTCCCCTATCCCTCCTGCGGTCCCAAAACCCATCGACATATCTTCTTGTTATACGTGGATTGATTAACTTATATGCTGCATGAATTAATTGATTGACTTAGTCCCACTAATTTGATTCCAAATACATCAATTTTCTTGATGAAATCCAAATACATCAATTTAGCTTGATTAGTTTTATAGATTTCATCCTATTATAGAATGTATATCATGTATCTATTAGAATACGAAATTAATATAGGATGTTGTAATCATTACAGTTACTCATGTATCTATCAGAATATGAAATTAATATAGGATGTTGTAATCATTATAGTTGCTGCAGTGTTCTGCTGCCTCTATATAAATAGGAGGGTTGGCTATGGCACAACCCAACACATTCCATTATTCTCAACTTGGTATCAGAGCCACAAAACCCTAAAATAAATTAAACCTACTTTTCTCACAGCCTCCCTTCTTCAATGGAACAGTCGCCACATACATCTTCAAATTCTGCAGCACCAACAGTCCAGCTTTCTTCTTCTCCAGCAGTGCAGCCCTCTTTTCTTGCAGCGCCTCCTGTGCTTTCCTCTCATCACAGAAACACTGGGATTCTCCTCTGCCATGGCTGGTGAACGCCTCCTCTTGCAGCCCATGTCTACTGCCTCTGTTGCCTCTACTGCCGCAAGCATTATCTCCCTTTCTCACACTCATCAAGTCATCTCCCTCAAATTAACAAACACCAATTATTTATATTGGCATATGGAGATGCTGCCTTATCTCCTAGGCCCAAGGAGTTTTTGGTTTTGTTGATGGCTCCAACACATGTCCATCAACACATGTTCTTGCCCATGATGGTATCTCTCTTCAGGTAAATCCGCTTTTTCAAAACTGGAAACAACAGGACCAACTCATTCTAAGTGCTCTTCTTTCCTCCCTATCTATGGAAGTTTTGCATCTTATTGTTGGCTGTCAAAGTTCTTGTTCAGCTTGGGGCACTCTTGAGCGAGCTCTCGCTTCTACCTCCAACTCTCGTATTATGCAACTTCATGGCTCTCTTCAGGATCTTCGACAGGGTGATGAATCAGTAACTCAATTTATGCAAAAAGCGAAGGCCTTATTTGATGAATTGGCCGCCGCTGGTCGGCCAGTTTCACTTGAAGATTTCAATTTATATATGTTTCGTGGTCTTCGGGGAGAGTTTAAAGACTTAGTTACCAGTCTTATTACCAAGGCTGAACCTTTATCATATGCAGATCTTCACAGCCATCTCCTCACACATGAATTTCTTCACAAATCTTCGGCTGCCATACATGCTCCTCTGCTGCCCACACCCAACATTCCATCTTCTGCTCTTGTTGCGCGAGCGGACTTTTTGGCAATTGCGCGGCAGGGGCTGCTTCAACGGTAGCTAGCGTCCCAACCAGTCCAACAGTAGAGGCAACCGATTTGCTGGCTCCAGACCTGATCACCGCAGCTTCCAAAACTCCTCCTTCGGTGACAATAGGTAGGGCTCTTGGCAGCGCAATAGGGGGCAGAATCCATGCTGCCAACTGTGTCAGAATTTCGGCCATACAGCTCCCCATTGCCCTCAATTCAAGCAGCGAGGTTATGGCCAACAACTTACTGCCAATCTAGTGCAGCGCAATCTCTCCTCAACCGATTCTGTTGATTGGTTTCCGGATACCGGTGCCAATCAACACGTCACACCTGATCTTGCCACCTTGACTGCTTCAGAACCGTATCTTGATAATGATAATTTGCATGTTGGTGATGGTAAAGGCCTACTTATATCTCATCTCGGTCATACAAAAATATATACACCACATCGTTATTTCACCTTATCTAATGTTCTTCATGTTCCTACAATTACGAAACCTCTGCTCTTTGTTCAGAAATTTTGTCTTGATAATAATATTTATTTTGAATTTCACCCTCGTGTGTTTTATGTCAAGGATCTCAACACCCATGAAATCCTTCTCTCAGGTCAAAGTAAAGATAGTCTCTATGCCCTTATCAAGTCTTCCGTCATGTCAGTTCCTCAAGCTTATTGGTCTCCCTGCACTTCCGCCTTTGCCGATTTATGGCATCGTTGACTAAGTCATCCTACTACACGTATTTTTCAATTATTGATCTTGAAAAATAAGATCATTTGTAACAACAAATGTCTTAATTTTCAATGTCAAAGTTGTCCTTTAGGAAAATCATCACGTTTATCTTTAGGACCTACTGGTCACAAAACTTCTGCTCCGCTTGAATTAATTTTTAGTGATGTATGGGGCCCTACTCCTTTTTTTTCTTCAGATAGCTATCGTTATTTTGTTATCTTTGTTGATGCTTATACTAAATATGTATGGTATTATCCTCTCGTTGCCAAGTCTGATGTTTACTCTGTTTTTCATCAATTTTAGACTCTCGTTGAACGTCAATTTTCATTAAAAATAAAATCTGTTCAAACTGATTGGGGCGGTGAATACCGCAAATTATCCATATTTTTTCAGACTGTTGGTATTCATCATCGTTTGATTTGTCCTCACACTCATGAACAAAATAGCACAGTAGAGCGTCGTCATAGACATATTGTGGAAACAGGTCTTACTCTTTTAGGGCAATGTAAAACACCTTTTTGATTTTGGAACTATGCTTTTGAAACCTCTGTTTATCTTATAAATCGCATGCCTACTCCTGTTCTTGCCCATTGCTCTTCGTTTGATTGTTTATTTCACTGGTCTCCTGATTATCATTTTCTGCGTACTTTTGGGTGTCTCTGTTTTCCTTTTCTGTGTCCATATAATAATCATAAATTGGATTTTCGTTCCTCTCCATGTGTGTTCTTTGGATATAGTTCCTCCCATCTTGGTTATCGATGTTTTGACATTGCATCTCACTGTATTTATATTTCCCGTTATGTCCATTTCCATGAACATGTGTTTCCTTTTGATAATTCTGAACAGATTGCAAAGGTTTCCACCACAACCCCCATCTCACCCGCTACTGTCACCCTTTCAAACTTGTTAAACCACCCACCACCACCCACTTCCATCAGCCACCCAAACAGCCCACAACACACAGCTCTGCCACTCCAAATAGCCACCCGACCACAGCTCCCGACCATCCCTTGGCCATCATCACATGCTTGTTTATCTAACCCTTATGATGCAGGTTTAGGTCATAAATTGATCTCCTCTCCTCATGGTCTTGGGGCACTCTCTAGCCCCTCCTCTACTTCGCCCACCCTAGCCAGCATTCCTCTAGATTCGGTCTCTGCCGACAGCCCCTCCTCTGCTAACAGTCCTATGCTGGAGGCTGCTTCTTCATCATCCTCTCCCACAGGTCTGCAACTTATGGTTGATTTATCTTCTTATCAGCTGCCACAGGTCTCCTCACTGCCACCATCTTCCCCTGCGTCTCCACCAGCACGCAGCAACCATCCTATGACTCTCAGACTGTGGCGGTACAAGACAAACGAAACTGGCTGCTTCCACTGCCACCACCTCTGCCTCCACACGGGTACTGCATTCTCCTTCTTCTGAGCCCTTTGCATTTTCTGATGCTGACCGGTATGCAGTTTGGCATAATGCTATGTGTGATGAGATCGCTGCTTTGCGCTCAAATCACACTTGGTCTTTGGTTCCGTTTCATTCTTCTATGAATGTTGTTGGCAGTAGATGGGTATATCAGATCAAACGTCGTGTTGATGGTAGTATTGAGCACTATAAAGCGCGCCTTGTTGCTAAAGGTTTTACCCAGCAGGAAGGTATTGATTATTCTAAAACCTTCAGTCCAGTTATTAAGCAGGCCACTGTCCGATTGGTTTTCTCTATTGCGGTTTCGCGAAATTGGAAGATTCATCAGCTTGATATTCATAATACCTTCCTCAATGGTGTTCTAACTTAAGAGATCTACATGAAACAACCTCCAGGTTTTGTTGACTCTTCTCTTCCATCTCATGTGTGCAGATTGCACAAATCATTGTATGGTTTGAAACAGGCACCGAGAGCATGGTACACTCGTCTAAGTGATTTTTTGCTCTCCATCGGTTTCTGAGCTTCCAAGGTTGACACCTCCTTGTTTATCTTATCTAATGGTACTAATATTTTTTATCTCCTGGTGTATGTTGATGATATTCTGCTCACGGGTAGCAACTCTGCTATGCTCCATCACCTTATACAGTTACTCAGCTCTGAGTTCAAGCTTCGTGACTTAGGTGTTGTTCACTACTTTCTGGGTATTGAAGTTCAGTCTACCGGTATAGGTTTAATGCTGCGTCAACATAAATATATTCTTGACATCCTCACCCGAGCTGGTATGACTTCCTGCAAACCAGTTGATACTCCAGTCTCCCCTTCGAAAGTCATTTTATTACCGGATCATTCATTCTCTGATCCTACACGATTTTGTCAAATCGTGGGTGCTCTTCAATATCTTACCTTCACCCATCCAGATATATGCTTTGTTGTTAACAGAGTCTATCAGTTTATGCATGCTCCTACAGATTCTCATTGGGCCGCTGTCAAACATATTTTACGCTATCTTAAAGGTACGACATCTTATGGTTTCCATATCACTCAAGGCTCCTCTTTTGCTCTATATGGCTTTACAGATGCAGATTGGGCTGGTAGTATTGATGATCGCAAGTCTACGGGCGGTTATCTTGTCTTTTTTGGTCAGATGCCGATTTCTTGGAAATCCGGCAAGCAACGCACTGTTGCTCACTCCTCTACTGAGGCTGAGTATAAAGCCCTTGCTGATGGTACCGCTAAAGTCATTTGGCTTCAATACTTGTTAACAGATTTGCAGGTTCCCTCAGTCTCTGCTCCTACCATTTGGTGTGATAATCTTGGTGCTACCTATCTCTCAGCAAATCCTATCTTCCATGCTCGTACTAAGCATGTTGAAGTGGATTATCACTTTGTCCGTGACCATGTTGCCAAGAAAGAAATTCAGATTTGTTTTGTTCCCTCTTGGGATCAACTTGCCGATGTCTTCACTAAACTGCTTCCTGTTGCATCCTTTACTGCTTTTCGGTTCAAGCTTCGGGTTGATCCCCCACCCTCAGCTTGAGGGGGCATATTATAGAATGTATATCATGTATCTATCAGAATAGGAAATTAATATAGGATGTTGTAATCATTACAGTTACTCATGTATCTATCAGAATAGGAAATTAATATAAGATGTTGTAATCATTACAATTACTGTAGTGTTCTGCTGCCTCTATATAAATAGGAAGGTTGGCTAAGGCACAACCCAACACATTCCATTATTCTCAACTCACCCTATAAATGCTCAATGCATAATTTGCAGGGAGCTAATTTGATTCCTTTGTCTAAATTCCGAACTTTAGAGGTATTCTTTGCACTTTCAAGTTAGAAACGATAAGTTTCTTCTCTTTTTTATTTTTCCCACACTTTAACTGACAAGAGATTAATTTCATTGAAACATGACCTCGTACAATTAGGTAGAGAAGAAGGAGAGACTACAATATGAGACTAGAGGCTGCAAAAAGAAGGACCCTCCAATTAACACTCAAGAAAGCAACTAGTAATGCGTAAATACAATCTCTCAAGTGAAGTTAAGAGCTTTGATGATGATTTTCTATTATTTTTTGATGCAATCTTTTATGTGAATTCTTTTAATTTAAAACTTGCACACATTTATTATTAGCTATGTTGATTTGATTTTAAGTGTAAAAAAAATAGAGTGGTGAAAATTGAACTCATGATCATTTAATTATTAAAATTATAATATTATATCATATAGATGTTGTAATTTAAAATTTAAAATTTTTTGGTGAAAAAGCAATAATATTTCTTATATTACTGCCTTCTAATGCATCCAAATCAAAATCAGACTAGTTAAAAAGGTACATGTAAATATGTTCTTAAAGGATGACAAAAGTAATTAAGAAGTTTGTAAATCCTAAGGTGGTTAAAAGGGAACAAATGTGTGTGTGTGTGTGTGTATTTGAGGTGGTCGGGATTTAATTAGTTTGAGTACTTATGTCTTCTTCTAATAATTAAATTTCTTATGGATTTATATTGAAATGTGTACGAGTTCAAATTTTTATTATATGAAGATGTCACGCATTAAACAATGAAAACTTTATATATTTATTAATTATTTTGTCTAGAAAAAAAAACTTTAATAAAACTAGTATTTTACTGATCCTCAACCCATCAGAACTAAAACATATTATCTACAAGTACGTATTTAGGCCTAGGTTTTTCTAAGTATAATCATGCACATTAATTCTTGTGTGCTAAGAAGATAGCAAGCATGAGAAATTCGTGTTGTGAGGATCGGATTGCCCTAAATATATTTTGAATTAGGGTTTGAGGTTTTTTTCAAAACTTTTACTGGTTTTGATTATACAGGCACATTCGTACTATATAAAATCATTGTATTGTGTGATTATTTCTTTTCTATTTACTGTGATATTCTTTGTATATTGTTGTTACCTATTTTTAGGTCCCCATAAAAAAAAATGAAAATGAGAAAATACAAAAAAATATATCAAAAAATATTCAAAAGAAATCCAAAAAATAATAGGAGCGAGAAAATGATGCTGAAATGCTAAAAAAAGGACAAAATTGGTTGAGAATGTTCAAACATGCAAAATATTGAAATTTGACATTATATTTTTGACTGATGAGAACCCTGTTGATGAATAAAATTCAAGTTGAGAATGAAAAGTCTAAAACTAGATGTTTATGGACTCAATTAAATTTTATCTAAGGTTTAATTGAATTTATGGAGGGTTTGATTACAAGGAAAAATTGATTTTGAAGTCAATTTAGGCTTTTATTGGAAGAAATTAAAGTTCTGGGGTCTAATTATAATTTTAAAGAGTTGATTTGGTCAAATCAGGGCTTAATTACATAATTATTGAAGTTTGATAGTCAATTAGGGACTTGATTGAAACAATCTGAAACGAATGACCAAACCAGAAAAGGCACTAAAATCAAGGGATCCAATTACAATTTATCCGGATGGCTTGATTACAAAATTGTAAGAACATCCAAGAACCAAATCAGAAATATCTATTTTGATAGGAAGACAGCGCTGTTTCAGAGCACTATTTCATCACCTTTCTTCACAGCCGTTTCAGCAGACAGTGGAGCCATTTTAACAACAAAAACAGCAGATTGCTTCAATTATGGGGAATGTTTCACGGCTACTATTCCTCTACATGCGGTTACCAAGCCGAACGTTGCACCACAGGGCATTCATTGGCTTATAAAAGCCAGAGAAAGACGATGAATGAAGGGGGGCAGAAACACTGGGGAGGGAACGAGACAGAGGAGAAAGAAAATAGAGAAGGTGAAACGTAAAAAGGAGAAAAGCAACGAGACAGAGAGCAGAACAGGGAGGAAGAACCCCAAAGGGGGGAAGAGAAAAGAAACGAGAGAGGAGAGGTGACAGTGAGGAAACACAGGAAAAGAGACAGAACAGAGGAGGAGAGAACGTGAAAAAAAGATAAAAAACAGAGAGTAGTCGGGAGGAAGAAGGAAAAAGAACAGAAGGGGGGAGAAGAAGGGAGCAGGGAGAAAACATAGAAAAAAAGAACGAGAAGGAAGGAGAACTGGGCAGCATAAGGAGAAAGAAACAGAGGGTGGGAAATCTTTTGAAAAGAACGAAAAGAGAGATAGATAGAGGGAGAGCGTAAGGAAGCAGAGGATAGGGAGGAGAGAAACAGAAAAGGGGAGGGGAACGAAAAAAAACAAAGAATACCGGGAGGAAGGAGAAGACAGAGTCGAAAGGAAAGGAACCACAAGAAGAACGGAAAATAGAAACAGAAAAAAAGAGGAAGAACCAGAGGAACCAGAAGAAAAACAAACGAAAGGTGAAGATAGAGGTTCAAAGCTGTTGTTGCCTTCGTCTTGCTTCCATGTAAACTTCTCCAACTTTGCAGAAAATGCACAAACACTGTGCATTTGAATATTAATTACATCGCGACTGTAGCAGGCGTGCGTGAATTGTTCACACACGCTTATGGGTAGAAACCTGTTGGGTCCAACCCAGCCACATGGGTCGGGCTGGGCCCAGCCTGAAAAAAAAATTCAAAAAATTATTTCAAAAAATATGTGATTTTTGGCAAATTTTTACTTCATTTTGATCAATATTGGTTTGTATTTTTATACTGTAAAGATACAAATCCGGTATTAAAATACCTGGCTTTCGTCAAGACATTAAAAAAATTAAAAAAATAAAAAATATTTTGTTTTCATGTATACGGCCAAGTCTCTCAAAAATAAAAAATAAAAATCATATTGTATTTTCATATAACAAAGAAAATTTTAAAAATATATATTAGAATGCATTTTGGCTTTAATAACCAGTTTATTAAAGTCATAAGAACTAGGCTAATATTTCAAAAATTCCAAAAAAATTATTTTATTTTCTTTTAATATCTGGGGTTATGACCTTATACGTAAGATGTATTCCAAAAATATATATATTTTCTTTTATTCTTTCGTTGACGTCAGAATTATTCCGGATCTCCTTACCGATGAGGACTTTTCTTAAACCATAGACGGACCAACAACTAGAAAACACGATAAGACCTTAGATTTTATCAGACAATAAAACAATGCAGGTTACCTTAGGTAGGGCGTATTTGAGGTGCTAATACCTTCCCTTTACACAACCAGTCCCCGTACTCTATCTCTGAGACCAGTTAGGGTTCCTAGTGATCAAAATACTAGGTGGCGACTCCCATTCTATTTTTCCACTAATAAAATATAAGAATTCCTTGTCTCCCCACATTTGCCACATTTTTAGATAAATAAAATTTTGAGGGTGGATGTTTTCGTCGCGACGCCGCACACGTGTGACATATATATATATATATAATAACAAATATTATAGATGGTGATGCATGCATGCATGGTGAATCTGATTTTGATTTTGATGGATGAAATCTTCCAAAACCTTACTACCTCAGCTAAGATAGACAATAACTCAGACCCATTGGCTTGGTCCCCTATCCCTCCTGCGGTCCCAAATCCATCAACATTATCTTATATGTCACGTGAATTGGTTAACTTATGTTGCATGAATTGATTAACTTATGTAGTCCCCTCCTGCGGTCCCAAATCCATCGACATTATCTAAAATAATTCTCCTAATAAAGTTCCTGGCTAGCTCCGCCCCTGTTTATTAGCCATGGCAGCTCTTATGAATCATAGTGGTAAATAGAATTCCCCCACGACTAGCTAGCTAAGGTCACAGGGAAGAAATTCGATTTGTTTTTTCACATCTAATTCATGGATCATGCATTATGCTAGCTAGGCCAATTCATCCATGCGTAATTCTTCTCAAAATTCATTAATCACTCGCAGCCTTAGATTACATTCATCAAGGTGATTCGTACAAGGGTTGGGAGCAGGAACAGATCAAGAACATTTATTCACAGAAACCTTGATTCAAGAGGACATGCTAGCTAGAGACTTTACTCTTCTTGGAGATTCAAATGATTACTCAGCTAATCTACGTACCAACACCAATCTGCAATGAAATTGTCACAAGAGAATATTGCAAACCAGGATGCATCCACCAAATCAAAGATTGGTGGATGCAGAACTTCAAATTGCAGAAAAAATGATTATTGGCTTGCGATCGTTAAGGAGAGCTATTTTGAAGTTTGGTGACAACATTGCTTGTTGGGTGTGTTGCCATGACCTAGGTGGTAACTTCAGTCTACTGATTGGTAACTTCAGTCTACTGATTGAAAAGGTAACGACAGCATTTCCTTTAATCAATTTCATTCCATTCATTAATTTATTGCACTCTAATTTTATTGTAGTTATAGTCCTTTTTTTTCTCTCCTACATACCATTTCATTATATCATCGTAACTTCATAAATAAATTACAAAACTCAGTTTTCAATGTTAAAAAATAAAACTAAAAAAAAAATTAAAATATAAAATAAAAATATAACTCGAGTCAATCCAGGTTAACTTATCAAACCCATGACTTGTATTATGAGACTGAAATAACCTCATAAAAAATAAATTTTAAAACTCAATTTTCAATCAACTCAGTGTTAAAAGATTAAATTAAAAAAAATACACAAAAAAAAACTTGAATCAACTAAGATTAACCATACAAATACATTTAGTTTATATGTTAGTCATGCATTCTATTAGTATTCTTACACACAACTCTTTTAACATTCATTTACCTATATTAGTTTCAAATCATCAAGGTGATTTTCAAGAGGGCAACATACAAAAAAAAAAAAAAATTAATTCAAGAACATGGCTACTCCTCAACCTAACCAGATTCAGCACTACCCCGTTGGTGGGGGACTAAAATATTTATTCACAAAAACCATGACTCAAGATGACATGCTAGGTTTAGCTCTTGTTGGAGATTCAAAAAGCTTCTTAACAAGTCTACCAAAACCCATGCTCGATGAAATTGGCATCAGATGACTAGAAATTGAGATCTACACACCACCAAGCAATAAGATTTGGGTGACAATTTACTATGATAGGGCAATCAAGAATTTCAGATTGGAAAAGATTGCTTGGGTTGAAGTTCTTGTGAAAAGTGACTTCAAAGTTGGTGACAAAATTGCTTGTTGGTCACTTTACCATGCTGATCTTGGTCCAAATGGGATCTTGGCTTTACTGATTGAAAAGGTAACAAATGAGTAATTTTTTTTATTGATGAATTTAATAATAATTATCATTGTTATGGGAAAAAAAGAAAAATGAATTAGCTTATAATTTTATTTTATTTTTCCTGAAAACAGGTTCCTATTGACATTGACAACGAGGATGGTGGGTGAAGAGTTTGAGTCCGGTGCAATTGGTGTCCTTTCTCTTCTTTAACGAGAATAAATGTTGAAGGCAAATAAATTTAGGGAAGAGTTTATTAGTTTAATAACAGGGATCTGTTTGGCTTGGCATTCCGTTTGTTTCTGTTTTTCAAAATCTTTTAAAATTATCTTTCACTTGAAAAAAAATTAGTATTTTGAAGTAATTTTTATAATTTTGATGTGTTCATGTTATAAATAAAATAATTTAAAAAATATTATTTTAATATATTTTCAATTGAAAAATATTTCTAAAAAATATTATATATCATAATATCATCCATAAAATAACAACAAGATGATATTTTAGAACTAATATGTTTGCATATTGTTGAGAAATAAGTGCTATTAGAAAAAAAATAAAACATAACATTTTCAAGATTCTTGCATTAATTAGTATTGATTTTATTTTGATTTGATGGCATCTTTTCCTTTTAAACTAAATCAATTTACTTTACATTTCATAGAAGGATTGTCATTTTTGGATTGCATGGAAAGGGTTTTTTTTTTTTTTTTTTGCCTCTTAATCTTCCGAATTCAACTTAACCTAAACTTCACCACAAATAACTAGGTGTTGGTCATAAAATTTTACCATATAAACTCACTATCATCCACATGTTAATCATACTGATTACACATCGTTAATTTGATAGCATATTGCTTGAATAACCAATGTTATCTAATCTATCCCGACGTCAACTTGATAAATTATTAATTTAGGATTTAATTAAAATCAAGTTTAAAATTAATCTGGATATAAATTAACTTGATTGACTCAGCAAGTCTATTTACAATCTAATTAAAATCCAATTTGATTTTTTCTTTAAAAAAAATTCATTTTATTTTTTTAAAACAATTGAAACAACATCATTTTAAATTGACTTGAGTTAACCCACTTAACTTGTGACTCGGATCTTAACCCGGGTTGATTTTAATAACTTTGTGCACAAGTTCAATAAGAGACTTAGCCTTGGTCAAGTTTAAAATTAAACCACATAAAAATTGACTCGATTAAAATTTGATCGAACCAATGGGCTCACTTGCTACTTCGTCAAAAATCAGTTTAACTTTTTTTATTAAAACGATGTCATTTAATTTTTTTTAAAAAAAAACTTGAAACAATGTTATATTAAATTGATCAAAAATAAACTTATCATACTTGTGACCCAACCGTAAGAGCAAGTCATGAGTGGTGCCGGGTTTAAAAACTTCGTGCACAAGATTTCAATGAGAGACCATCTCTCAATAAAAAAAAAAAAACTTTGAGGCCCATTATTCTCAAACTTTTTGGTAACCATATACAAATACCCATAAATTCAAGGGCCATTCCCACAACAAACAACAAAAATTTTCAAATTCAATCTGCTATAATTATCCCTTCAAACCCCAACCAGTAACCACAAGATCATACCATACAATACTCCATTCACCAACGTGTACGGTGATTAACAAAAACAAAACTGTACAAAACAAGAAAAATAAACAAAAAAAAATATACAGAAAAATATCTGATTGGCCAGCCTACCCTTATATTCAAGTTTCGCGGCAACCTCTCTCTTTCTCTCTCTAAAAGCGCTTCTCTATTTCGTAACTTTGAAAACTCTCTTTTATTTCTCTCTCTGAAAAACTCTTCTCTATAACACATAAAGCTTGCATATTTCTCTCTTCACAGCCCTTTGTTTCACTGTATGACTTATACCCAGATATCAATTACTCTGAATCTGTAAGTGTATAGTCTGGATCTGTGAATTAGGGTTTTTAGAGGAGTAATTTTGAGATTTTTGTTGGGGGTTTTACAAGGAAAATTTTATTTTTTTTGGTTTCAAAATTTGATTTTTGTTATTTTTATTCGTCTTCGTTGTTTTTTTTAGGGGATTTTGGAGATGGGTTTTGAATTGTAGCTTGAATTTTAGTCAAATTTGAAATTTTGGGTTTTGGTGATGTTTTGAATTTGATTTTTTTTTTCAATTTTGGGGGGTTTATTTTTTAATTATTTTAGTTTTTTCTGAAACTCATTTAAAAAAAATTCTGAATTTTTGAAAATTTGGGGATCTTTTTTTGTTTTTTTAATTGAAAACTGTGATATATGGTAATGGCACTGGGTGGTTTTTTCCTTTCGATTCTCTTTTGAAGTGTTTCTTTAATAGATTGCGTATTTTGTTGTGATTCCTCTGTTTCTATTTGCTAAATTTGAATTTTTTTTTTCATATATGTATTTTGCTTCTTTTGATACTTTGATAAAATGATGTGATTTTGGTAATGTTGTAAAAGTTGAATACTTGTGATGGGTTTTAACTGAGGTTTTAAATATAATATGAGTGGGAAAATATTTTCCACGATTAGTGCAGATTAGTAAACTCTAACTCGAGTTTAAGTATCCGAAAAACCAAAAACAAAAAGGAAAAAAGTTTAATATTTGGATTGTGTATTATGTTTCAAATTCTGGGGTGAAAGATCTTCTTGCTTTGCCAAGTGTTTTATATTTTTATCATTAATGTAATGTATGTTGTGAATTTTGATGGTTATTGATGTCCATAGTTAAAGCTTTAAGCAAATTTGTGTTGCTAATTTGTTCATTGATTGTTTCAGATAGATAGGTCCTCCATGGCCCCAACAAGGAAAAAAAGTGTGAATAAGCGGTTTCTGAATGAGGTATCAACTGAAAAAGAAGTCAAGAGTTAAGGTCTGCTGCTTCTTTCTCATTGGTTCTGCCTAATCTTTGATTGCTGCCTAACTGTTGCAACCATTTTCCTAGACCTTGCACCTCATGCATATCGAATGCCTTCTAGATTTGATCTGTTTCATGTCACTGGTTTTCAAAACGCATTTACAAGACTCTATTCCCTGTCTAAAAATGTTATTATCCTATTCACAGCCTCTATAAAAACATTGCTATCCGATCAAATTAAGAACTGGATAGTAACATTTTTAAACACTTGAGACCATAATATAATTTGATCGTCATCTCTGATTCACAGCCTCTAAACTCGGTGGCCATAACCAGGATTTGAGTTTCTTGTTTCTTCTTGCTTCTTGATAGAACTCTACAATTTATATATATATATATATCCTTTGAACTTAAGATCATCAATGGTTCACAAATTTTCAATTCTCAAGTTCATCTTTAAGCAATCAATTCTACTGAATAACGAGTCCTAGTTAATTTCTCAAGAACTATAAATCAAAATCAATGCATATATATTCACCCAAATCTTAACATCCTGTAATAAAGCTTTATAAAAACAAATCCACACAGATTAGTCAATAAAACTCAAACTTGATACTGAAAAATTATCACAAATACTAAAAAAATAATTCTTACCATACTGTCTTTTCCTATCTCCATCTCTTTCTTGCCTTCTCTCTCGGTTACCTTTCTGTCTTCTCTGTCACTGCGTCTCGCTCTCTCTGTTTTAGGGCAGTAAAGAAGAGGCGGCAGTGCACTACAAAAGGAGTTGTTTGCCGATAAAATTAAGGGCAGTAGAAGAAAGCACAAAGCTAACAGGGCAAATGAAATGATGGGCTAAAATCTGACTTAAAAATGAAATTTCCATAGACAAAGGGATTAACCTTAGAGCTACAAGACCAAAGAGGTGCAGCAAAAGTCTCTAAAGTAGAGCATGTGATCCCTATTTGACTCGCACTATAAAAAAATTATGAATATTTTTATCTATATTAAATATAAAAAAAATACACATGAATTAGAATAATCTTTTTAAAAATAAAATATATGTAAGATAACTAAAAAATAATAGTCATTTGAAAGATTTTATATAAACAAAATAAAATATTAATTTAAATATAAATAAAAAAAATATTTTTGAAAAAATACATGTAAAAAAAAGCATCAATTAATAAATCAAATTTAGAAAGAAAAAGGTAAAGGCCAGGCATTGTTGGACGCAAGCCAAGCTAGCCTGCTTGGCCCATTTAGCAAGGACCTGCACGCTTGGGCTCTTGATTTTTTTTATTGCACATGGGGCGGACGACGCCACAATTTGTTTTTTGAAAAAAATTAAAGTCATTTGATCCAATGAATATGAACAGCGAAACACCGTAAAAAACCTCAGATCTTTAAGATATAGAAGTAATTCCACATTATTATTGCTGGTGTTCAAATATTAAAAGAAAGTGCGAAAACTTCACTTGTTGATCATACTTGATAACACATTTTTTTTCTCTTGCTTCTTGTGCCAGGTGATTCTTAGCTACTCACTTGCTCACTCTCAGCAGTAAATCTACTGTTCCTCTCCAGTGCTACCATGAGTGAGCCCCCACCATACCCGCAAATTGAACCAACTACCTTCGACCTGATTGCTGTGGGCACTGGTTTAGCAGAATGCATTGTTGCTGCTGCAGCTTCTGCTTCTGGAAAAACTGTCCTTCACCTTGACACTAACCCATTCTATGGGTCCCATTACTCCTCTCTCTCGGTCCCGGAACTCACATCTTTCCTTATTTCCAATTCTACAGCTTCCCCACCACCATCTTCCTCATCAACCACAACTGACATCCCTGATTACTCGATTGTAAATCTCATCACTCAGCCAGTATATTCAGATGTTGAGATTTCCTGTTTTTATCCTGAACTAATGGAAGAAAACTTACGGAAGTTCAATTTGGACTTATGTGGACCAAGGGTGTTATTTTGCGCCGACAAGTCAATTGATCTTATGTTAAAATCTGGAGCAAGTAATTATGTGGAGTTCAAGAGTATTGATGCCAGTTTTGTTGGTGATGGGAATGGAAAGTTATGGAATGTGCCAGATTCCAGAGCTGCCATATTTAAGGATAAGAGTTTGACTCTGATGGAAAAGAATCAGTTGATGAGGTTTTTCAAGCTGGTGCAAGGGCACTTGGTTGCCACAGTGGGGGCAGGTACTTCTGGTAATGATGGGAATGGGAATGGGAATGGTAATGATGAAGAGGAAGGGAAGACGAAGATTTCAGATGAGGATTTGGAGAGGCCATTTGTTGAGTACTTGTCAAAAATGCGGTTGCCTCCAAAGATTAGATCGTAAAGACTGCTGTTGCCTTTCTCTATCAGTTAGCAAGAGTTTATTTGTTATTTGTGCGTTTTGTTTCCCTGTTTGGTCTAAAGTTTACTGGATTTTGGTTATGCCTGCTCGTCTGCAGGATTATTCTGTATGCTATTGCTATGGCAGATTATGATCAAGATGACATAGGGGTTTGCCAAAATTTGCTCAAGACTAAAGATGGAATAGATCGTTTGGCTCTATACCAGTCATCAGTTGGGAGGTTAATTCTTGTTTATTCTGTTTTATAGTTAAGCAGTTATTCTCTGGTTTAAAATTTAGGTGGGTGCTATAGAGCTGCACTTGTGACTTGTATGATATCTTGATCAGAAACACATATTGCGTTAACTACAAGATTATATTATTTTTCCTTCCATTATTGAACACCACAGAAAGTGTAGGGTTAGGAGCAGATAAAGAGGGAAAAAATGTTTTGAGTTCTAGTTCTGTACTGGCAACTAAAAATCTAACCTTGATTTATAGCTTGGAATGTTGTATTAGTTAAGCAATTTACATCGATTTGCTTTAAGTTTGTTGTTTATAATTCTTACTCCTTTCAGGTTTACAAATGCTTCCGGGGCCCTAATTTATCCCATTTATGGTCAAGGGGAACTGCCACAAGCCTTTAGCCGCCGCTCTGCTGTCAAAGGTTGCATTTACGTAAGTTCACTGAAAGAAACTGTGGCTTCTTTCTCTCGGTGAAATATGAACTATCATTTTTGGTTAATAGTTAAATGTGATATATTTGCTTTTCTGCATGTGTTGTGTAAATAACTTGTTCCTAAATGTGATTGACACTGTTTGATCTGCTCTGCTGCTTTAGATACTTGGATGTTATTTGATTTTCACAAGAATGGTCACAGGTGTACTTGTGCTATTTTTTACTTATATTTTGCGGGAACATAAAAAAATTGCAAATAATTTTTACCTATCATACTATAGAAATTTGTTATAAAGTGGACTAAAACAGTTGCTTTGTCAAGCTAACATGCTCACCTCCTTTCGAGACTTCTGTCATACAGGTTCTACGAATGCCAGTGACTGCGTTACTTATGGAAAAGGTGCTAAAATATGCCTATAATTCGATTAATACATGGACGGCATAAAATGATATAGTCACCTAGGGCAAATGAATTATCCTTCACTTTTTTTTCCAGGATAGTGGGAGTTACAAAGGTGTTCGATTGGCTTCTGGCCAGGACATATTTAGCCAGAAGCTGGTTCTGGATCCATCGTTTACACTTGCCTCACCATCAGCCTCTCCATCCGATCTTCTGCATGAAAGTTTTAACTTTTTGAGCACCAGAGATGTTAAAGGGAAGGTGGCCAGAGGGATATGCATCACACGAAATTCCTTGAAGCCAGATACATCAAATCTTCTGGTTGTATACCCCCCTCGATGTAAGATCAGCATATAGTTTCATTTCTGTTCCTTATTGAGTTTATAGGAATCATACGATTCAAACTTTTTATCCCTTTTGTCTAGCCCTGTACCCTGAGCAGATTACATCAATTCGAGCTCTCCAAATAAGTGGCAACTTGGCTGTTTGTCCTTTGGGCATGTGAGTTACCACCAGCCACTTTCGTTTATGTTTTTACTTTCCATGACTTCTGATTCTACTGCTGATTCCCTGTTAGGACTGCACTTGTAACATGAGTAATCATGCAAGATCAACATGAAAAATATTAGGGAGACCTTGTCCTTGCTCACCCCATTCCTGGATTTATGTGGACTCTTTTGGAGAGAGTTCCAAATAACTAGTACATTTAGAAATACATATATTAACCGTGACAAGTTGGAAAGGTAGCTAGTAGAAAGTTCGAATCTCAATTTGTTGTCTTTAGAAACTTTTGTAGTGCTATTGCTATTTATCCTTTGAAGTCCTGCTTCAATCCAAAGATTTTTGAGGTCTAGGATTACATCTAGCCAATGTCTTGTAGATCCTGCTTGGGATGAAAACCATTACAAGGAGATAATAGACATTTAATTATTTATGGTTTTGTTCTTCAAAATGTTTCCACACCCGTAGCATCATTAAGGTGATAATAATGGACTTCTTATTCATTCATTGAGAACTACTACTTCTCATAGTACAGTAAACCCCTGCCTCTCAAAAGAATATGGGATCCTTGAGTTAACAATTTCTCTGATTATTTGTTTCAGGTTTGTGCTCTATCTTTCGGCTTTGTGTGATGATGCCATTCAAGGGAAGAGGTTACTAAATGCGGCTATGAATGCCCTTCTGACTTTTCCTGATCCTGTAAATTCTGAAAGCAGTTCCACAGTTCAGAGTGAGACTACTGAAGAGAAACCCAGTGTCATTTGGAGTGGGTTGTATATGCAGGAGATGTCTACGGTGCTTCACGTCTTGAACTTTTGTCTCTTACTATTAGCATTTCATGTGTGCACACGCGCGCACGTATGTGCTCATGCACACAAGTGGGGGGTTATTAGAATTCTTGTTTAGAACTTGCGGTTTAGTTTTATCTTATGTGGTTGAGTTTCAAGTTCAGCTTACATTATGCTCACATGTGGGGCTTAGTACATAGGGTGCCTCATCATAAAAGCTTAAGGTTACTTCTCTGCTGGCACGTGCCTGCCTATCTGGAGTTTTAGAACCTGATTGCTGCTGCCCTTGTGTTCCCTTCTTCCTCTCTTGAACCTCCCTCCCTCCTTCAATTTATTCTCTAGATTTTATTGAATTTCTTCCTTGCATGTTCCAGCTGGCTCTATTTTCTTCTTCCTGTACTTGTTTTGGGTATGTTGAGTCCATCAAAGTTGTCTAAGCAGGTCACTTAAGAGTCCCTTCAGTTCAACTATGAGCTGTTGCTCAATGATCTCCTGCTTCATCTTTCTTTTTTCTGCCACTGTCATCAATCAAATCAATCCCGAACTCACATTACAGACCAGCCTCGATCCATTTTAACTTTCCTAACTAGATCCTATGATCATTTTTAAGCTGAATGAATGGGTGTGCTTTAATGGTTTCAATAGGTTATTAACTCTTGCTTGCTTCAGTTCCTGTAAATCTATGACCTTGAGTTGGATTGACATTCTTTTATTAAATGTTGCTTGAGTAAATATGTAATTTTTTTTAGAAAGTGATGTATATAGATGTGCATGCATTTAGGTTGATATTGGTATGCCATCTCTTTTGTTTCAGGGTCAATTTGATTCTGTCAACTTTGCTCCCATGCCCGATGGAAATCTGAATTACAACGATATATTAGATGCAGCTTTGAAGGTATGTTATCCTCTATTTAACGTTTATGATGCTTCAGGTTCCATTATCCTAAATGCCTAATTTCTGTATATCATCACTTGAGTGTATTCCTGTTTTCTCTTTTATGTCCCGTCCAACAAGTTGTTAAATAGGAAAATGAATGTCAGTGATTCAACAACCACAAGCCAATATGCATGCTTACTAGATCACATTGTATACTCACAGATGTCTCTCGTTGATTGTTTCATGATCTCTTTTGTTTCCTCTAGCCCGTTATGTGATTTGACATCGTTCAGTGACACTTGAGAGTTTTTCATTCTTTTTGGCCGACTGAAAATTCAATGCTAGTGCTTCTACTTGACAGCTCTTTCAGGAGATGTATCCAAATGAAGAAAATTTCCCAGAGACAACTCCACCTGAGAATTCGGAGGATGATATTGGACTCACACTAGAGACCTAGATATAATGCTGGACTGGATCAGTTTGCTAATTATGCTGCTGTATTCAATCACTTCCCTATCTCTGCCAGCAATTATCCGGGCATTATGCACCTGGTGCGTGGTAGTTGTGGTGGCATCGAGTGGTTTATGAAGCTCTATGCATATTTGTTAAAGCAGTTAGAGGGGAAAACAAATGTGATGCTACTACACACGTTTCCTGTTTTTCAAGCAACTATTTGTTGTAAAACATGAAAAAACTCATCAGAGAGATCACTGTTACATGAAAACTTGATGATAGAGTTAAAATACTTATTTGTAAACATTGACAAGTGAATCCGTATCAGTGGAAATATGTTGATTTCAACAATTATTAGTTTGCTCGTTATCTTTGTTCTTTGATCCATTGACATCATATCATGCACAGCCTGCCAACATTCTAAGAACATCATGGGTTGCCCTTGGCGGCTCAATGCACTTTGAACATCATTTTCTGTTAGTAATAAACATGGCGGTTTGTTCATCTGGATGAGGTGTGTGAGAATGTGGTAGGTTAGTCTATCTGGATGAGAGGTGTTTGTATTTGATTTTAAAAGTGTTTTTTATTTAGAAATTTATTAAAATAATATTTTTTTAATTTTTAAAAATTATTCTTGACATGGAAAATAAAAAAAATTGAATTTTTTTTTTAAATTCCTTTTGGAAAGCTAAAATAAACTAGGTTTTTATAACAATTTAGGTTAAATGGGGTGTGAGCCAATGGAACTCACAATTTACAAATTCTTTTTTTGCTCTTTGAATTTCCTTATCCTAAAAAAGAAAAGGTGTGGGGGTCAGAATCATGGGGCCCTTCCAACCTAAGAGAACAATGAGTGAAGACTGGTCCTCTCCAATGTCACCACAGCATGCAAATTGCTTAACATCTAAGCTATATCCCCAGCAGGAACCTGAAGACATCACTCAGTGAGATAACCCCTTCTACACGCTTGCTGCCAGCTTCCACAATCAAAAGCCTCCTAACCCCTGAAAAGACCACGCAACAAAGCAATTAGAAAACGTGTTACTAATCCAGACCCCGAGGTCAGAACTACTTATGGTGAAAAGTTGATGTAGAAAAAAAAATCATATTGCTGTAAGAGTACCGGGATTTGCCAAACGCTCCATCACTTTGTGTAGAGAATCAGTCCGCAAACACATCTGACATCTCTGTCCATTGTAGAATGCATTTGAAGAATTTGCCTTCTGACCCAATTGCAGAGCCAAAAAGGGTATGAAAGAGCAGATCAATACAGTAGGTTCATGCCATGCATGTTTTATTCAAAAATGCAGTTTACTTAATCACTTCCAGTCATTTATCTTCTCCTGATTTAGTTGAATGTATTTATTGTTTCACAAATGGAGATTCATATACAGAGCTGCGGATTGGTTCAGACCATTGCAAGAATGTGCATACAACTGCATGTAAATAGAGCTCAAAGTAATCAAAACTAATTACCTGATGAATACTTATTTCATCGAGATGAATTTGTGCATAGGCTTTATCTTTTGCCAAGGCAGTGATATCACTGTCAAGGAAACAACAAACTTAACTCACAGTTGGCTTAACCTGCAATTCAACAATAACAAAGATCCAAAACATGCAAGCACATGCACTCATAGATGCACAAGTTACCTTCGAGAATATACATCCAGCAGTGAATCATTATCATTTACAATTGGTATTGAACTGACATTGGCTGTATCAGGAAGGTATTATAGCACAAGGTTAGGAGAGGTTAAAGAAGACCAATCAGCAATACGCACACTCAGAAACAGATAGAAGAGGACAGTTGTTGCTTGTGGTAATCTTTTGACGTGTGAATTACCGTGAGCCAACAAAGACAGAGCAGCACCGAGAGAAGCATTTGGTCTCAACATTGCAAATGGCCGTCTGTTTGGTTCCCCAGTTTTTGGAACCCATGTACCCAAAGGAATCGAACAAATTGGCTGTTGAAGAATGGGTAAGGAGCCAGCAGAATGTCTGAAATACTTGCATATACCTGACAATTAGGTCCAGGTGTTAGCAACAAGTTATACATCATCAAGCATCAAACCAAGAAGGTTTACATTTTAGTATTCCAGACAGGGAAGCAAGATATAGTAGCTGCGGAAATGAGCCCTGCCTGCATATTAAATGAGTGGTGGATAACTACTGCTTTAGGTTCGCTCGTTGTTTGGTGGAATGAAAACACCAACAGTCCTGCCATTGTTGGACTGTTGGACCTGAGTGATCTTCACGTCAGAGTAGAGTTGTGAGGACGAGAAACACTGAACCAAATTATGAGATCTGTGGTAGACAATCTGGTATAAGATTTGGCTTGGATTTGGTGAGACGATTGGGTCTAGCAGGGGCCATTTGGATGGCTTCTTCGAACGATTTCCCCTGTTCCAGAGGAAGAAGAGAATGAACAGTTTTTGGACCGATGCCGTTTTAGGCCGCAAAGGGTCATTCTTCAATTTGCCCCCTGAAGTTTTGAAGTCTTACATTCAAGCCCTTGTCTTTGAAAATTCATTTTTTTAATTTCAACCCTTGATCTATGCAATTGCACCCTTGGATTTCTGCGTTATTTTCAAAATAGTCATTGATTTCAAATTTCTTCAATTCAATCCTTAATTGACTTTTCAAACTTTTAATTTTTTTAAAATTACCCCTGATAAAGTCAATTAACCCCCATATAGTATCAGAGCCTATTCATTTTGATCCCTGAAATTTTATTTCTTGCAATTTTGACATAAATTGCTCTTGAATTTTGATATTTCTTCAATTAAGCTCCTGATTGCATCAACCAAACTAATTCAGAGTTCAATAAAATCCCTAGACTTGTCAATTCTACCTGTTTTAGCCAAATTCACTTTCAAATTTTATAATGTTATCCTTATTAATCCTCAAGCCTTCAATTTGTGTTGTTTTGATTACATTCTCAAATCATTTTCCAAAGTTTCTTCAACTAGACCTCATCTTGTCCATCCACCTATCATTCTGAATGATTGTGCATGACTGATTAATCCGAATTATATTGTTATCATCATTTTTTTTAGAAACTTAAAATTGGATTATGACAGCTGGACCCAGCCCAACCATCTGGGCTGGGCCGGAATGGGTCCAGCCTAGCACAACTTAGTCACTGGCTCAGCCCGGTGACTAAGTTGTGCTTACAAATGGTAGAACGTGATTTATAATTCACGTTCTGCACATTTGCATGTAGAAGAAGAAGAAGAAAAACAAGGGAGGGAGGAGATGAGGAGAAGGTTACGTGGTATGGAGGAGGTGGTGTTGCCATTGCTGGGAGGTCTGGTATAGGGGTGTGGCTGCCAAAGAGGGTAAGTTGGAGAAGTTAATGCTCCTGAGGTGCAAGAAGACTGCAATGGAGAGGAAGAAGATGAAGAAGTTGGCGGTGATGGTGGTGGTTGTCACTGTTACCGGTGAGCAGATGGGCTGGTGGAGAAGATTTGGTCGCTTTTGATCACGTGCTGTTGAGGTAGTAGTGGCTGAAAAAGTGGTGGAGAAAGAGGTGGAAGAGGCTGATAGAGAAAAAAATTGAAAAAAAAAACTGATTTTTCTCCCCAACTTTGGCCTTAGATTTCATGATCTCACTGCACGGAATCCTCTCCTATCTATAGGGGGTGGAAGAGGGGTATTATCTTTACTGGTGTCAAATCTTGGCCCCTTGATTCGACCCGGAAGGATCTCAATCTTTGACTTAAAGTGGTCATCATGAACTGTCAATATAACTGCTAAAATGCTGGTCGGGTTGGCCCCTTTGAGGCGGCACAACAGCTATTATGATGTAAATCAATAGGAAAAAAACCATATTGGGGTATGGTCGAAGGTCAGGCCATCATTTTCGTATATGTTTTGTCAAATTTAATGGAGAGACGAAACATTAAATTCAATGGAGTGATGAAGCATTAAATGAAAAATAGTCATATAAACAGTCTTTTCGACCTAAAGAGAAAGAAGACAACGAACAACAACCAGACAAACACGCCGTCTGATCTTTTTTTTTACTATTCAAAATGGTGTTGTTTTGGAATTTTTAGAGTTTTAATTTAGAGGTTTGGCCAAAGTTCATTTTGATCCTCCAGCTTTTAATTTTTTTCAAGTGCACCCATAATTGACCATAAACTTCTAATTTTATGCAATTTTACCCTTGCCAAAATTCAATGTTTTCCATGAATTTCAACACCTTTTTTATTTTAGTTCTTGATCTTGGATTTATATAAATTGACCCTTAATTGACCACTGAACTTTTAATTTTTTTTAATTTCACCCCTGATTTCAATCAATTTAGTTCTTATAGTTTGATGCCTTTTGCAAAATGATCCTTGGCTATGAATTTCTTCAATTTATCCTTTAATTGACCCCAAACTTTTTATTTTCTTGCAATTTCACCCTTGACTTGAATCAATTAACTTGGTAAAAATTAAATTTGATATTTTAAAATTTCAACTTTCTCAATTAAGCTCAAATTAGGCTCTCAAACTTAAGTTTTCTCCAATGAAACCTCTAATAAAATTAATTTGACCCATTTAAAGTATAATTAAGTCCTTGCACCTAATTAAATCTTTTAATTGGACCCAAATTAATTCTTGAACATAATTAAACTCTTAATTTGACCCATGATTAAATCAAATTAGCCTATTAAAAATCTAATTATGTCCTTGGACTTAATTCTTATGCAGATTCATCCAATAATCATTTAATTTAACATTGGATCTGCATTGTCTTTATAATTTTGGGCACAACGAGGCACGATCAGGCTTTCGACTTCGTCCAAAATTGCAGCTTGATTTTAATGCATATTTAAAATCCTTTCTCAGCTTGCTTTTTTCTCATCGCCAGTCTCCTTACTATTATTATTTATTTTTATTTTTATTTTTATTTTTTAAAAAGGAAAAAAAGGTAAATTTAAGGGAATAATCTAGAAATGGATTATGACATTTTTAGTGTGCGTTTGTTAATGCAGTGCAGAGTGTTTTTTAAAAGTGTTTTTTAATTAAAAATATATCAAAATGATATTTTTTTTCAAATTTTATTTTATTTTTAACATGAATACATCAAAACCATCGAAAAATATTTAAAAACATTAATTTAATATTTTGTTAAATGAAAATTAGTTTGAAAAATAAGTTAAACCGCATTACAAATTAATATAAAAAACTTCTCCACAACTAGATTATATATAGATAGACATTAATATACACGTTCATACAAATTAAGAATCAAATATATGACTGAAACAGCTAAATTGAATACAATACTAATATAACATTTTGTAACTTAGATATAAGACCCAGCTTGGGTCTGGCTCGGCCTAAAATTTAGGTTGCGAGTCTATTTCTTCTTCTTCTTTTTACCAAAACATGCTTAATAAAATGATATGGTTTTGGTAAAAAATCCAATTCAAAATGAAATATAATTTGGATCAAGTTTCAAAACAACGGGATACTAAGATTGATTTGTTGTACCCATTTTATAATTATATTTTGTCATACTAGTAGAAATTTTGGAATATCCCATATCTACTCAGAACCCATCATGATTTGATGACCCCTTGTAAGGTGTCGGTATGACCTTCAAGGGAACACTTTTTCTAAGTGTTATCCCCATTTTTTCAGTCATATCCATGTCCTCTGGCTTGAGGCCATCGGGCAAAATCCAATCAAATGAAAGCAAAAGCGATCCAAGAGCCAAAGGAAGTACACGAGAAGCGAGCGGCATGGCAGGGCACATTCTACGGCCAGAACCAAATGGTATGAACTCAAAATGACGACCTTTGTAATCCACCATGTTTGGTTCCAAGAACCTTTCTGGATTGAAAACCAAAGGGTCATCCCAAGTCTTTGAATCCCTTCCAATGGCCCACACATTAACTAGAATTGTTGTCTCTTTAGGGATGTAATAGCCTAGCATCTTGCAAGGGTTCATGGCCATGTGCGGGACTAAAAAAGGGAGAGGAGGGTGAAGTCTCAGTGTTTCCCTGATGACTGCCTTTAGGTATGGGAGATTCTCAATGTCTTTATCTTCGAGCTTCTTGTTGCGGCCAATGGTGCTTCTCAACTCGGATTGAACTGTCTTCATTACTTTAGGGTTACGTAGAAGTTCAGCCATGGCCCATTCCAAAGTGCTTGTTGTTGTATCAGTCCCCGCCGTAAACATTTCCTATAAAAAAAATCATAACAAAAATTAAGTTTGTTAGTGATTTAATTTTGCGAACTATCTCCTGTTAATTGCTTTACTATCGTTTGGAAAATAACTCAAGGCGCCCTAAGATAAATATTAGAATTAATTTTTATTTTTAAACATTACTTAAAAGCAAAGATATTATACCTAGTTTAAGCTTGAAGTCACGGGTTGGGTGAATTAAATGAAATCAATTAAAACAATATCATTTTAAAAAAAAATTAAAAAAATCAAATTAAATTTTAATGAAATTAATCAGCAAGATCCATCAACCAGGTTAAATATAATCAACTCAAAATTCATTTGTTTATTTTATTTTAAAATTCAGCTTGAAATACAAGCCAAGTTAATTGGATTCTAAGTTGAGCCACTGATAATTAATAAACATGTTTAAAAGCACTTTTAATTGTTGAGTGAATCCAATCAACATCATCTTATATTATTATTTTTCTTAAGTAAATATGTTTCTGTAAAATATTTCTTTTCATTTTTTATGTTTGATTTATTTTTAAAATAAATTATTAATGTAAAATACATTATAATTAAAGAAAAGATAAGCTTAAAATAATAGAAAATTAACAACTCACGGTTTATAAGAGATAAAAAAACATTTTACGAGATTAGCTTCAATATTAAATTATGATCTCTATTATTAATTAATTCATGTTTTCTTTTCAATACATATTTTGCATGCATACCAAACAGGCAACCACTAAAAAAAATTCAATTATTTTTTTTAACATAATTAACCAAGCAAAAAAAAATATATAAAGTGTTTTTTTTAATGAAATATAATAATTAAGAATGATCACACCGGTTGTTGCTAACATAAATATATTCACGACCATGATCAAAAGTTAATACGTATCCAGACAGGCAGAACTACATTAAATTATGGGGGCCATGTGACCCCAAGCTTATGTCTAAAATTTTGAAAATCTTTAATTATACTCTTTAATTTTACGTGGTTTGCACTCTCAATAATCACTTAATTAGTTTCTTATCTGCCTCCTCCAATCCAAAAGCTATAGTTTCCAGAGTCCAAGTCATAGTTATAATTAGACCTAACTCGGAGTTGCATTCAGAGTAAGTCTCGGATCATGAGATTGATTTTTAAGTAAATCTAATAAAATTCTTTTTAAAGATCAAAACAATAATTTTGAAAAAAAATCAACGAAATTCTAACCGAGTAACAGATTAATATGTCCAATCAACTAATTCAATCTGGATTGATTTTTTTTATATATATATATATATAAAAAGCCAACAGCTCATGCTAGAGCTGGAGGTACGTAAACCTGTCAGCGGGGCGGAGTTTACTAACAGAGGTCTGAGCATAACAAAGCTGGCAAACGAGATGTTACTTCCTAGGTAGACAATTATATTAACACAGGCTTTGCCGCCTCCGAACAAAAACACAAAAATGTATGCAAAGATAGGACAGAAAAGAGAACCATAGGAAAAGAGATGCTACTTACAAAGACAATCACATTGATCGTTGTTGAAGAAAATCTAGAGGGCTCCTCCACGCCATCGCCGCGAAACTCCAAAAGGACATCTAGGTAATCTTTCCTCTTGTCATCTCTACTATTTTCCTTTTGCATACTCTCTGTTCTTTCTTTGATGAACCCTCCTGCAATCTCAAAGGCTCTTGCAACATGGAACTGTGTCTTTCTCCTTACACCTTGTGGATCAAGCCATCTTAAAATTGGCAAAAAATCAGCCATGTTAGGCTTACCTGCCAACTCCATGACCTTACCTGCATGCTGAAAAAACTTAGCTCCCTTCTCCGATTTTGGGTCCAATAAATCTTTAGAAAACATGAGGTTGCCAATAAGATTAAAAGCCATCAAGAAAATGTATCTCCCAAGGTCAATAGCGCTAGTGCCATTGGCACTATCATCTTCTATGTATTGCAGCATGCCATCGATGCACCTAGTTCGTGCACCCTGCATGGCATCAAGGCGGCTAGTCACAAAGAATTCGGTGGTGCATAAGCGCCTTAACATGCGCCAATGCGGTCCATATTGGGCTGTGATTATAGACCCTTCATTGCCAAAATCACCTCTCATAGCCTCGTAGATTTTTCTCCCAGCCAACACCGCATCATGATTCTTGAACATCTCACGAGCCACTTCGCTCGAGGAAATGACCACGTTACACATGGAACCGAGCCAAATGGTCATGAATGGACCATGAACACGAGCCAAATTAGTAAATGACTCGTGTGGTGCCCAACCCAACTGGAAGATGTTGCCAACCACTGGCAATGGTCGAGGCCCTGGTGGTAGCTGCCCTTGCTCTTCTGAACGACGGTAACGACGTTCAGTCACCACTGCCCATGCAACCCATAGCAAGACTGCTAGAACCAGACCTGCAATTTCATAGTCCATATCTTTCTTTGTGTGTATGACTAGTGCTGGTTCTCTTGTACCCTAGGTAGGCTCCATTTTATATAGAATTCCATGCATGTCAGGTTAAATAGTGTATATTGATCAAGTAAAATTTGTATTCGTCTTCTTTTGATAGGAATCTCAACCATATATATATATTGAATAATTGCATGTAATCATTGCAGTAGAATTCGATTACTATATCAAAATAAAAGAGACAAAAAAAAGTCCCCAGGGGACGTAGCGTGATGACAAAAGGTTTGAGATTTGTACAGGAAGTCTCGAGTTCGAGTCAGGGCGTGCACCTCTTGTAAGAGCCTGGGACAGCCGGGGTTTTACTCCCTCATCTGAGCCCACAAAGTGTGCTTTCCAGGGGGTGGGGTTTCCTCGAATCCAAAAAAAAAACAGAGACAAAAGGAATATATTTTTTGTAATTTTTATTTTTAATATATAAAAATTTACTGCAAAATCAATTATCATAAAAACATATTTATTTTATATTTATATTTTTATCTCTTTAATCAAACATATTTTTATTTTGATTATCTCTCTGTTTTTTTACCTTAAAACCTATATAATTGGTTTTTTTTTTTTTATCTTGATCTTTCTTATATGTGTTTCACCTACTACATTCCTCCCATCGTGGTGTCCGTAGAAATTATTCAATGATTTATATTATACTAAGAAGTTATCTCAATTCAAGAACTATATTGTGGGACAATAATCTAATAATATTTCTTATTTTATATTACTATGTAACACACCCAAATAGACTAATTAACAAGGGACATGTCAATACGTTCATAATTTGATAGGATGACGTCAAAACTAATTAACAAGTTTGGAAATATTGAGGACGTGGTTGGGATTTAATTATCTATCCATCCACGTATATGTATTACGTAATAGTTAGTTTTTTATGGATAATGGCATAATTCAATTTTTTATTAAGTTAAGATTTCGCATTAAATAATAAAGACTTTATAATGTAAGATTGTTTTTGTCTAGAAAAAAGAATTCTTATAGGTTTTAGTGTTATACCAATCATTTTCCCATTAAAACATGTTCTTTATTTATAAATATGCCTGTACTTAGACCTAATTTTTTTAATTTAGAGATGATATTGCGTGTTCTTGTGTGCTAGAAAAGACACCTACCAAGAAAATATTATATTATGGTAAGGATTGGGTTTGACAATCTTTCAAAACTTGTATCAGTTTCGACTATATCTAATAAAAATTTTATCTTCGATACTTAACAATTACAGATTAGACGCATGGTGAATCTATAAAATTAAAGAATATTATATTATATTATGGTAAGGATTGGGTTTTGATTGATACTGAAATCTTTCAAAATCTTACTGCATCAGCTTTGGTATACAATAATTCAGATCCGTCGGCTTGGTCCCCTACCGGCCCATCCTGCGGTCCCAAAACCATCAACATATCTTCTAAATGTTACGTGAATTTATTGACTTATGTTGCATGAATTGATTGACTTAGTCCCCACTACTAATTTGATTCCAAATGCATCATTTTTTTATGAAATCCAAATACGTTTGATTTGTTTTATAGGTTGAATCCAGCCCATAAATGCTCAACGCATGATTTGCAGGGCGCTAATTTGATTCCTTCGACTAAATTCCAAATTTTAGAGGTATTCTTTGCATTTTCAAGTTAGAAACGACAAGCTTCGTCTCTTTTTTTTATTTTTCCCACGCTTTAACTTGCTAGAGATTTCATTGAAACATGACCACGTACAATGGGAACGGACAACTCTTATAGAAGTAGCTGGAAAATCATAAATGAATGCTCCATGCCTCATGGTAGTAAGCTAATATATTGATGATGATTTTATATTATTTTTTAATGCAATCTTTTGTGTGAATTCTTTTAATTTAAAACTTGTATAAATTTATTATTAGCTATGTTGATTTGATTTTAAGTAATAAAAAAATAGAGTGGTAAAAATTGAATTCGTGATGATTTAATTATTAAAATTATAATATTATGTCACGTTTTAATTTTAAATTTTAAATTTTTTGGATGAAAAAACAATAATATTTCTTATTATATTGCGTGCCTTGTAATACATCCAAACCAAAATCAGAGACTAATTAAAAAGTTACATGTAAATATGTTCTCCAAATCAAAATCAGATTAATTAAAAAGTTACATGTAAATATGTTCTTAAAGGATGACAAAAGTAATTAAGAAGTTAGTAGATCTTAAGGTGGTTAAAAGGGAACAAGTGTGTGTGTGTATTTGAGGTGGTCGGGATTTAATTAGTTTGAGTACTTATGTCTTCTTCTAATATTTAAATTTCTTATGGATTTCTATTGAAATGTTTACGAGTTCAAATTTTTATTATATGAAGATGTCACAAATTAAACAATGAAAACTTTATAAATCTAGAGAAAAAAAAAATCTTTAATAAAACTAGTATTTTACTAATCCTCAAGCCATCAGAAGTAAAACATATTATCTACAAGTACGTATTTAGGCCTAGGTTTTTTTATAAGCATATATAACCATGCACATTCTTGTGTGCGAAAAGGATAGCAAGCATGAGAAATTCATAGTGTGATGTGAGGATCGGATTGGCCTAAATATAATTTGAATTAGGGTTTGTGATTTTTTTCAAAACTTTTATTGGTTTTGATTATACAGGCACATTCGTACTATATAAAATTATTGTATTGTGTGGTTATTTCTTTTCTATTTACTGTGATTTTCTTTGTATATATGTGTTCGATCCTTAGTAACAATTATAGATGGTGATGCATGCATGCATGCATGCATGGTGAATCTGACAAGTAATAAGTGAGCCAAAAGAGTTAATGGTTTCAGTATTTGACAAGTAAGAAGTCATTTCTACAGATTCTTCCGTGGATTTTCACTTTCCTTCTACGAAACCACGACAAGGAACGCGTAATTTGGGTGATTCGCGATCGATGACCTCCGAATCCCCCATACACATGCATTATTAATTAAGACAAGCCATCTAGTGGAAATAAAAGAATCCAAATGGAAGAGTAGGATTCAAAAAACTTGACCAAATCCTCAAGTACGTAGAACTGTACCAAGACAACAAATGATGTAATCAATAAGAATAAAAATACCTTCATAAAAATTATCTACAAAAACTATTTCCATTGTGTCTCTATGCACAATTTACTAGTCATTACAATAATATAATTACTATATTATTCATTAGTTATTTGATCTTTTAACTTGGCATAGGGGCGTTACTTGTTAGGTTGGTCTTTTCAGGATGATATAAACTTCTTTTGAGGATTGCACGGGGTTTTAATATAAACTTCTTTTGAGGATTGCACGACTGCTCCACTTTTTTTATTTAACAAAAAGATTAATCACGGAAAATTAAGATTTAATTAGAGTCGTTATCTAGTAATTTAAAGGAATTAGAAATCACAAATTAGACACTGATCCCAAAGATTCAGCTACTGGATTAGGTATGATTAAGGAAAGGTAGACATCACCCTTAAAACATCCTTTCAAAAAAAAAGTTACCTTCACTTAAAACTTTTTTTAACCAGTATCAACCTCGTAAAACATGTTTTAATCAAAAATAACAATTTTGACCCAAAATAGCTTAAAACTCAATTTTTATCTTGGTCAACATGGTTTGACCCACATAAACCAGGTGGACTTGATTTTGACAGAAAATGATGGTTTTGACCCAAAAAGGCCTGGAACTCTATTTTTACCTTGGTCGACATGGTTTGACCCGTATTGATCCGATGGACTCGATTTTGACCACAAATGACATGTTTAACTCGAAACGGCCTGAAACTCAATTTTTATCCCGGTCGACATGGTTTGACTTGTATTGATCCAATGGGCTTGTTTTTCATGAAAAATGGCGGTTGACCCGAGAAAATATATTTTTGAATTTTAAGCTTTTTTTCCCTTTCTTTTTTCATTTTTTATGAATAATAATAAAAATAAAAATAAAAACATTTAAAGAAAATTTGGAGAATCCAAAATTGGGTTATTACAAGTATAAAGGTGTTTTGTATTTTCATATTTGATAGAACAGTAAAAGTATCACGTTATCCTTATCATTTAAATTTTTTAACCATGACTCCAAGGGCTTGATTGTAAATTCATATTGGTTTTGTATATTATTATTGTTTAGTCTTAAGGGCCTTTTTTATTTTATACAAATAAGGGAAAAAAACAAAAAAGTTTTTAACGCATGCTTTGCACGCGTCTATCGCTCCGCCGCCTTCTTGATTCGTTTGATTCGTTTCGGTTTCCTTTTTTTTTAAGTGATGCGTGTATAGTAGTTCAGCATGGTTGGTTTGGCCCAACATACCATTAATTAATCTATGCAAGGTAGAACTGATTTTATTTTTATTTTCATTCTTTTGTCTTTATAACCTGCTTTTTAATTTCCTTTTTTTGATGGGGACATGATTTTTTTCTCTAATTAAATTAATATACATAGATAATGCAATCTTGCTGTGAGCAATAATCTCATTTATAACTAAATAAAATTGTTTTTTTTCGAGGAAGAATCCCTTTTGACATGACTACAATTGTTTATTCTTTGATGATTTGATCGAATGGTTTTTAAAGTTCTAGGCCTAGATGGATTTAATTACTGATAATTGGCTCATGATTAGCAGGGGGTTAGGCAGATTTATTCGAAGTTTCCATGAAAGGTGTGAAATTTAAAATGTATTGGCTACTTAATTGTGATTGATAGACCCAATGAACTTAAATTTGGACGATAAACATTATCAGCATGACTCTAGATACTCAAATATATGGCATGAAGTGATCAAGTGCCATTATATTTGATGGATGAAATCTTCCAAAACCTCACTACCTCAGCTAAGATAGACAATAACTCAGACCCATTGGCTTGGTCCCCAATCCCTCCTACGGTCCCAAATCCGTCAACAGTATCTTATATGTCACGTGAATTGGTTACTTAGTCCCCTCTAATTTGATTCTAAATACATCAATTTTGTTTGATTAATATGTTTGTAGGTTGAGTTGCTTTCACCCCATTGCTGTTTAATGCATGATTTGCAGGGAGCTAAATTGATTCCTTTGTCTAGTTAAATCCCGAAATTAATTTAGGTAATTAAGGAAATAGAGATTTTTGTATTTCGTTTTTCTTTATATTGTTCCTCCCGTATTAACTCTTATTTTCTGTTGTTTAGTCATTAATTAAATGGCTAATTAATAACTACTTTTCAATAAATCAAACGATGATTATAAAAATAATAATAATCCCAATGTTTAGGGTATTCATTTGCATGATGACTCTTTTTTATTTCCCCCCTTGTAACTGACAAGAGATTTCATTGAAATAGTACCACGTATAGTTAAGGAAGAGAGTTCTTTATTAAGACAAGCCCTCTAGTGGAAATGGAACAAGCAGAATGGAAGAATAAGATTAAAAAAACTTGACCAAATCCTCAAGTAGAACTTGACCAAGACAGATGATGTATTATTGTGTTCCGATACATAATTTACTACTCATTACAATACTATAATAACTATATTTTATTTTAGTCATTTAATCTTTTAACTTGGCTTTGGGGTATGTTTATGTGATATAAATGTCTTTTGAGGATTGTGAGGGATTATGTTTTTTAATACATAATAAAATTACTAATGTAGCGCTTAAATAAAATAATTTAATGCCCTCAACATAATAACGTTTTTCTATTTTTTATATTTAAAAGAACAGTAAAATTACTACATTATCCTTATCATTTAAATTTTTTAACCATGACTTCAGGGGCTTGGTTGTAATTTTATTGTAGTTTGTATATTATTATTGTTTAATCCTAACAGTATTTTTCAATTTTGTACAAATAAGAAAAAAAATAAAAAAGTTGTTGATACGTGTCTTGCACGCATCAGCCGCTCTGTTGTCTTCTTGCAATTCATGCGACTGGCTCTGATGGTTGTAACCAGAGATGGAGCAAGAAGAAAAAAGTAGAGGTGGGCAAATTAAAAGAAATATTTTAAAAAAAGTAAAATTTTAATTATTTTACAAAGGGAGAAGCTGGGAAAAATTTCTTTGCAGGGACCCGGGCCCCTGCCAGCCTCCCCCGTCTCCGCCACTAGTTGTAACCATAATTTTACCATATTATTTGATTTGTCTTGACATCCCTTTTCTTTTCAAATGGCGCGTATATGATGATTCAACGTAGTTGGGCCCAACTTACCATTAATTAATGATCTATGCAAGGCAGTGTTGGCATATTGTATATGCATTGCCTACTTGTAGTCAAGTTCATGGAATTGATTTTATTTTTATTTTTAATTTTAATTTTTTTTATACCCTGTTTTATATTTTCCTTTTTTTTGATGGGGACATGATTTTTTTCTCTATTTAAATTAATACACATAGATAATGCAATCTTGCTGTGAGCAATAATCTCATTTATAACTATATAAAATTGTGCTTATTCGAGGAAGAATCCCTTTTGACATGACTACAATCGTTTATTCTTCGATGATTGATCAAATGGTTTTTAAAGTTCTAGGCCTATATGGATTTAATTACTGATAATTGGCTCATGATTAGCAGGGAGTTAGGTACGTAGTATATTCGAAGTTTCAACGAAAGGCTACTTAATTGTGATTGATATCCCCAATGAACTTAAATTTGAGCAATAAACATTATCAGCATGACTCTAGATACTCAAATGTATGGCTTGAAGAGATCAAGTGCAATTATATTTGATGTGTACGTAATTGTTACAAAATTTGTGACTAATTCAGCAAGAATAATGTGATTGTTCTTAAATATTATATGCATGATTCATGTGATTTTCTTTTCTTCCTTTTAGTTTACACTTGTTTATTGGTTCGAGCTTCACCATAAGTCGGGCTAATTTTTTTAAAATATAAAAATATTAAGAGTATAAAAAAAATTTATAATAATTTTGAAACCTTTTGACTCAGTTTTTTGTCTAACTCGAGATTCTAATTAAATCGCGTGTGAGCTAGCTTGACTTAAATCGATTAATTTTATGGGTCCAAATGCAATATTGAAAATCAGTAAAAACATTACTTAATTTAAAAAAAAAACTTCAAGATGACAGATTTTTTAAAAAAAAATATTGAGACAATGACAAATTAAATCTACCTTGGTCTCCTCGCGACCCTAGTCATGAACTCTATTGGGTTTAATAACTTTTTTATAAACTATTTTTATTTAATTATATTGTCGCACGTGTCGACGTAGTGGCGATCGTCCACCCTCAATGTATATGGATATAATTCTGGTAAATGTGGGGAGACAAGGAATTCTTTGTCTCTTAGCGGTGAAAAATGGAATGGGAGTCGCCACCTAGTATTTTGGTCACTAGGAACCCTAACTGGTCTCAGAGATCGGGTACGGAGACTGATTGCGTAAAGAGAAGGTATTAGCACCCCAAATACACCCTACCTAAGGTAAGCTGTATTGTTTTATTGTCTGATGAAAATCTAAGATCTTTATCATGTTGGTCCGTCTATGGTTCAAGAAAAGCCCTCCTTAGTTAAGGAGGTTCTTATCTTACGGTGGTGGAACTTAACCGGTCTAATGTCTATAAAAGAACCACCTTTTTTTATATCAGGAATACGTTTTACGTATAAATTCGTAATCTCAAATATTAAAACAAAACAAAAATATTTTTTTGATTTTTTTAAAATATTGGCCAAGTTCTCATGACTTTAATAAACTGGTTATTAAAGCCAAAATGCATGCTAAAATAACATATATTTTTTTTGTTTTCTTTGTTGTATAAAAATATAAATTTTTTAGTTTTGAGAGACTTGGCCGTATGCATGAAAACAAAAGTTTTTTTTGTTTTTTTGTTTTTCTTGAAAACCGGGTATTTTTAATACCGGATTTGTATTTTTAAGATATAAAAATACAGACCAATATTAGTCGAAATGAAGTAGAAAAATCGGTGAGAAAATCATAATTTTCAAAAACATATATATAAAAACAAAAACAAAAAACAAAAAGGAGAAAAGAAATAAAATGAAATAGACTGGGCTGGGCCTGTATTGGCCCAGCCACAAGGCTGGACTCACCCATTGACCGTGTGGGGTGATGTTCCACCTGCGAAAAAGTGGACTCGACTTCAACCAACCATGGGCCCGGTCGATGTTCCAGCCCAAAGAAAAAAGGGGCTGGACTCAGCCCAGCCGTGTGGGCTGGGCTGATGTTCCAGCCCACCGAAGAAACAAAAAAAAAAAACATGACTGGTTACTGTGCATGAGCACAGTAACCAGTGAATTAATTAGCTTCTTCTTGCATGCAGAACGTCCACAGTGCACGTTCTGCAAGCAAGAAGATGACTAATGACCGGCGGCTATGGAGGGGAAGGGAATTTACCTGAGGCGATGATCTCGGATGGCTGAGCTGACGGTAGTGCTGGTGACTGTTCTCGGTGGCGCTGCGGTGGCGATGACGGTGAGACCCAGTGATAGCAGTGGCGCTTCTAACTCAGAAGCTCTTCACTGTGCAGAGACACCAGTCGGCGTTTCCTTCCCCGCTGGTTTATCCCTTCTGTTCTTTTTCTCTCTTCTCCCCGTCTGTCTCTCTCAATTTCCCAGCCGATATTCCCCTGTTTTTTTTTGTGTTTCTCAGTTTCGGTCGTTTCTCTCTCTACCCAGTTGGTTTCTCTCTCTCGGTTTCCCTCCCCGTTTTCTGCCCTTTTCTCTTTTCTTTTGGCCTCCCACTCTTTTCCTCTCCTTCGGGTCACTATTTATAGGGGCAGGGGGAGCGGGGTCGACCCTGCCCCGTCCCATCGGTGCCCGTGCATGGGGCGCACGTCTCCTGCACTGCTGCGGTGCTGGCCGTGGTGGCTAATGGAGGCGTCGCTTGCGGGGCACGGCTGCTCTGGCATCTCATCATGAGGCGGGTGGCGTCTGATTCTGGCTTAAAAGCACGTGGGAGGAAGAGACAGGGGGAAGAGAACAAAACTTCTCTTCCCCTGCTGCATGTCCAGGGAAGAAGAAGAAGAAACAGTGTCGCCTCAAAACGGCACCGTTTCATCTTCTTTTTTTCTTTTTTTTCAATGCATGAAACGGCGTCATTTGTCCCAAAACGCGCCGTTTCATTTAAATGAAAATCGGCGCCAAAGTGCCAGATTTCACGTCAGTCCTTCAATTTGCGCGCGTTTTGCATTTTAGTCCTTGGTCTCGGATTTCTCCAATTAAGTCCCTAATTGGCCATCAAACTTCAATATTTATGCAATTAAGCCCCCTGATTTGACCAAATTAACTCTCAAAACTTATAATTTGACCCCAGAACTTTAATTTCTTCTAATTAAAGCCCAAATTAACTCCAAAATCAATTTTTCTTACAATCAAACCCTCCATAAATTCAATTAAACCTTCAATATAATTTAATTGAGTCCACTAACATCTAATTTTGGACTTTTCTTCCTCAAATTGAATTTTCTTTGTCAACAAGGCTATTATCAGTCAATGAAATGCTGCCAAATTTTAATTTTTGTATTTTTAAACCTCCCCAACCAAATTTTAACTATTTTCTGAGCGTTCTGGCATCCTCTTTTTATATTTTTTGATAATTTTTTTATATATTTTTTATTTTATTTTATTTTTTTAAGAGGAAAAAAAAATGTGAATTGGGAATAACCCAAAAATGGGTTATGACATATATGATAAAAATAGATGCTCATAAAATTGAACACCAATCTAAAAATAGACATTTATTTGAGACAATTATCCCTATATAAAGCAAAACAAAAATCAATCATACAATCTATTTCCCAATCAACTCAATATTGAATAATAAAATCAAGAAAAAAAAACAATTAAAAGACCAAAAAAAAAACATATTCTATTATTTGGCAAACTCGTCAAACCTATGAATCGTGTAACCTGGGCTAGCATGTCAAATATGTGAATCGAGTTATGGGCTCCACCAGGATTATAATTTATTTTTTAAAAAATTATTTTTTTATTTAACTATATGATAACAAAAATAAATAATTATGAAATCAAATAACAACCTAGTACCGAGATATTTTTTTGAGATCGTAATAACCTAAATTAAAAGATAAAACGAGATCATTTATAAAACTAAATGTTCAACTAATCCAATATCTAAGGATGAAAAAAAAGTTAAACTTCTTAAATCCACAAACTAGGTCAATAAGTCAAATATGTGAATAGATCCATAATGTTTATAAAGTTTAATAACATAATTTTTCTCAATAATTAACATTTTAAAAAAGACAAAATAATAGTGTAGATCATGATATATTTGAGATTTGATATTATTTATGTGAGTAAATATTGGAATGCTTGAAATATCTTAGCCATGTAATAAATTAGGTCAAAGAAACGTCTTTTGGGAATGGGTGCAAAGTTAAGTTTGATCTTATTGCTGGTCAATATTTCGCAATTTAGGTTAACACAGGAGTTCTTAAGAATTCTATAACTATAAAGAAGTGTATTAATTTGATTTCTAATTTATAAACATCAATATGAATGATAAATTGTGATTTGAAGTAAGATTTATAGCATGTACATGAAATTGTTACCATATGATATCCTGGTTAATTATGCACACTTTCTCTTGATTCAAGATAAATTTTAATTATTTTTACGTTGTGATGCAATTTATTGCTTATTAAAAAAAATTATGATTTGAAGTAAAAAATCAATTCTAAAATCATATTTAATTTGCATAACAACATTTTTAAAAATTCAAGTAGCAGCATAGTTTTAAAACCCGGCTTGACGGGTCGACCCGAGACCCGGCCGATCCAGGACTGGAACCGGGCCGGGTTGAAGAAAAAACCCGTGTGACCTGATGGATTGACCCGGCAAGACCCGGTTACAACCCGTTGACTTTTGTTTTACTAAAACGACTTCATTTTTATTTTTTAAAATTTTTTTTTGATCTGAGCGATCCGATAACCCAATCAAAACTCAAAACCCAGATCTTAAACTGTACCGGGTCTAAAACCAATGAGAAGTAGGGCTTGCTTATAAAAATGCAAGATACAACAACTGAATTGAAAAAGATTATTTAAAACTAAAGAAAAATCGGGTCGTCTAAGCGTGATAAGTGTACCCATTCAAGTTGATCGTGGGCTCTTGATTTTTAAGGGCTTTGGATTGTCGGAGTAAATGCTATTTCATGTGGGTACCATCACAGATTTTGTCTTACTTTTTTCTTTTTTCTTGAAATTTTTACGAGATAATAATTATAGGTATTTTTTTTAAATAGAATAAAATATATTAAATAATAAAAAAAAATCACCCATAAATTATAAGTTATGATCAATCATTTTTCTGACTTTTAGATTCACCAAACAATACAAGATTATCTCGAATTTTAGAATATCAGCTAATATTGATGATGTATTATGTTTTTTATAATTTTTTTCTTATATTTTTTTATATTTAATATTAGCACATCAAAATTATTAAAAAAACATTACAAAAAACATTAATTTTATGTTTTTTTAAGTGAAATACATCCAAAAACAGCAGTTATTGCACTCCCAGATATTAACGCAATTATAAAATTTGAATTTTAATACTTAGGCATTTTCTACCATACTGGGTAGAGCATGTGCATTTTGTATCACTTCATTTTTGTGGTCAGGTTATTCCACTTCAAATAAGCCCCTGTACCTTGACAACAGATCCAGGGAGTAAAAAAAGAAAAAAAAACTATTGGTTGTCTATTTTTTATTATTATTATGTTTAATGATGATTTTGAAATAGGAACAAATCAAGAACATGGAATTGCAACCACTTCCAACTGGTGGGAAACTAGAACATTTATTCACAGAAACCTTGATTCAAGAGGACATGCTAGCTAGAGACTTTACTCTTCTTGGAGATTCAAATGATTACTCAGCTAATCTACGTACCAACACCCATCTGCAATGAAATTGTCACAAGAGAATATTGCAAACCAGGATGCATCCACCAAATCAAAGATTGGTGACCATTTATAAAAGTAAAAGCAAGAGCTTCAAATTGCAGAAAAATGATTATTGGCTTGCGATCGTTAAGGAGAGCTATTTTGAAGTTTGGTGACAATATTTTTTTTTTTTTTAGTTTAACATGGGTGTCCGGGTCAGCTTGCGCGCATCTCGACTAATCTCACGGGCCCTGAAGTTAATGACCATGTAAGCCTCCAGTGGCTATATATAAGCAACTACAGGACTCGAACCTGAGATCACAGAGAAAACAAATCTGTTTGATGACAACATTGCTTGTTGAGCGTGTTGCCATGACCTAGGTGGTAACTTCAGTCTACTTATTGAAAAGGTAACTAGAGTATTTCCTTTAATTATCAATTTCATTCCCTGGCTCCATTCATTAATTTATTGAAATCAAAGTCTATTTTTTTGTTCATATCAATTTATTAGATTATGATAATCCTATAAACAAATTATAAAACTCAATTTTCATTAAATTTAATGTTAAAAAATAAAATACAAAAATAATTAAAAATAGATGAAAATATAACTCAGGTTAACCTAAATTAAAATGTCATCAAACCCGTGACTTGAATCATGAAACTAGAATAGCTCCATAAAAAAAACTTAAAATAAATTATAAAACTTAATTTTCAATCAACTCATTATTAAAAAATTAAATTAAAAAATTGAATCTTTAAATGACATGTGAGCTATGTTAAAACCATTGATATGTTAAGAACATAGATGTTAAACTTGACTTAACACTACAAGTTGGTTAAAAAATTTGCAATCCAAAACTTTATTGGAGTTGAGTTTTCAAATATAAATAATTGACCCCGAAATTAAAATGACAACTTAGTAATTTGAATATTTTTTCGAGAGCTAGACTTGTGTGTTTGATAATGTATTGAAAAGTGTTTTTTAAATATTTTTTTAATTTAAAATATATTAAAAGGATGTTGTTTTAATTTTAAAATTTTTATATTAAAATATTAAAATTATCATAAAAAATATTTAAAAATATGAATTTGATATTTTTTTAAGCAAAAATATTTTAAAAAACATGCTTAACTGCAAAAACAAATACAATCTAATTCTAACCTTTAGGATTAGAAGTTCCTGTGGCATTAGTTTTGTTATATTAAATTTAAAAAAATACAAATACTCTCTCTATATATATAGAATTGGATTTCAGATCAAGTGGGGTACGTGATAGTCATGTTATTAGTATTTATTAATTTGAAATAAGTTATCATCCCTCGTAGTATGAAGAGAGAATTTAAAAGTGAGGTTGTATTTGTTTTTTATAGTGTTTTTCACTCAAAAATATATCAAAATAATATTTTTATTTATTTTTTTAAAATTATTTTTGATATCAGCGCATCAAAATAATCTAAAAACACAAAAATATATTAATTTGAAATAAAAAAAATAAAATAATTTCAATTTTTTTCATAAACACTTTTAAAACGTAAAATCAAATATTGTCTTGACACAAACACAACTCTTTTAACAAAAATATTTATTCACAAGTACTAAATATTGAACATGGCTACTCCTCAACCTAACCAGATTCAACAGTAGTACCCCGTTGGTGGGGAGCTAAAATATTTATTCACAAAAACCATGACCCAAGATGACATGTTTAGCTCTTTTTGGAGATTGAACCAAAACCCATGCTCGATGAAATTGGCATCAGAGGATTGCTTGATAGGGCAGTCAAGAATTTTCGATTGGAAAAGATTGCTTGGACTGAAGTTCTTGTGAAAAGTGACTTCAAAGCCTAATATAATTTGTGCATCACATAACTCAAACTCTATTTGAACTGGATAGTAACATTTCTAAACACTGGAGACCATAATATAATTTGATCGTCATCTCTGATTCACAGCCTCTAAACTCGGTAGCCATAACCAGGATTTGAGTTTCTGGTTTCTTCTTGCTTCTTGATAGAACTCTACAATTTATATATATCCTTTGAACTTAAGATCATCAATGGTTCACAAATTTTCAATTCTCAAGTTCATCTTTAAGCAATCAATTCTACTGAATAACGAGTCCTAGTTAATTTCTCAAGAACTATAAATCAAAATCAATGCATATATATTCACCCAAATCTTAACATCCTGTAATAAAGCTTTATAAAAACAAACCCACACAGATTAGTCAATAAAACTCAAACTTGATACTGAAAAATTATCACAAATACTAAAAAAATAATTCTTACCATACTGTCTTTTCCTATCTCCATCTCTTTCTTGCCTTCTCTCTCGGTTACCTTTCTTTGTCTTCTCTGTCTCTGTGTCTCGCTCTCTCTGTTTTAGGGCAGTAAAGAAGAGGCGGCGGTGCACTACAAAAGGAGTTGTTTGCCGATAAAATTAAGGGCAGTAGAAGAAAGCACAAAGCTAACAGGGCAAATGAAATGATGGGCTAAAATCTGACTTAAAAATGAAATTTCCATAGACAAAGGGATTAACCTTAGAGCTACAAGACCAAAGAGGTGCAGCAAAAGTCTCTAAAGTAGAGCATGTGATCCCTATTTGACTCGCACTATAAAAAAATTATGAATATTTTTATCTATATTAAATATATATATATATATATAATATAAAAAATACACATGAATTAGAATAATCTTTTTAAAAATAAAATACATGTAAGATAACTAAAAAATAATAGTCATTTGAAGGATTTTATATACATATAAAAAAAGAAGGGATATTAATTTAAATATAAATAAAAATAATATTTTTACAAAAATATATGTAAAAAAAGCATCAATTAATAAATCAAATTTAAAAAAAATTTAGAAAGAAAAAAATAAAGGCCAAGTATTGTTGAACGCAAGCCAAGCTAGCCTGCTTGGCCCATTTAGCAAGGACCTGCACGCTTGGGCTCTTGAATTTTTTTATTGCAAATATGGCGGACGAGGCCACAATTTGTTTTCCAATGAATATGAACAACGAAACACCGTAAAAAACCTCAGATTTTTTAGATATTAATAATTCCACGTTATTATTGCTGGTGTTCAAATATTAAAGAAAGTGAAAAAACTTCAATTGTTGATCATACTTGATAACACATTTTTTTTTCTTGCTTCTTGTGCCAGGTGATTCTTAGCTACTCACTTTGCTAACTCTCGGCGGTAAATTCTAACCTTCTCAATTAAGTTAAAATTAGGCTTTTAAATTTATTTATTTTTTAATTAAGCTTCTAATAAAATTAATTTGATCCATTTAAAGTATAATTAAGTTGTTGCACCTAATTAAATTCTGTAATTTAACCTAAATTAATTCTTCAACATAATTAACATTTTAATTTGGCCCATGATTAAATCAAATTAGCCTATTAAAAATCTAATTATGTCCTTGGACTTATTTCTTATACAGATTCATCAAATAATCATCTAATTTGATCTTAGATCTACATTGTCTCTCTAGTTTTGGGGCACCAGCACCGGACTTTTCGACCCCGCCCAAAATACCAAATTGATTTTTTATGCATATTTGAAATCCTTTCTTATCCAACTTTTTTCTCATTGCCAGTCTCCTTGCTATTATTATTTATTTCTATTTTTATATTCACTTTTATTTTTAAAAGAAAAAAAAAGATAAATTTAAGGGAATAACCTAGAAATGGGTAATGACATTTTTAATGTGCGTTTGTTAATGCAGTGCAGAGTGTTTTTCAATTAAAAATGTATCAAAATGATATTTTGTTTTTAGATTTTATTTTATTTTTAACATAAATACATCGAAAACATCGAAAAACACCTCAAAACATTGATTTAATATTTTTTTAAATGAAATTTAGTTTGAAAAATAGGTTAAACGTGGGACGCAAGCGCCGCGACGTTATCGAGCGAGCCCCCAGGCTCTTTCGTGCCTCGGGTGGTCGTACCGGTTGGGAAGGGTTTTTTTTATTTAATCATAAAATTATGATTAATGTTTAGGAGTCACCACCTAGTATTATGGTAACTAGAAAACTATGATCCGCCGAGCCGAGAGAGCCGGGAGACCGATGGCAGGGGGGGAAGACGCATCACCCTCAGTGCATCCTACCTAAGGTAAGATGCATTGTTGTTTGATTGTTTTTTCTAAATCAAGTTTCTATTCGTTGGTCTTTTCTGAGGCTCAAGGCAGATTTCTCATCATGAGAGAGTCTCTACCTTATCGGGTTAAATCCTAATCATTCCAAAGTCTGAATTTTAGCATCGCATTTCTATGCCTTGTATCTTTAATACCTGAGGGTGTCCTTTATCATGTAATTTTATGACCCACAAATATTACAGTCTGCATTTGGACCCTAAAAAAAATTGCAAAAAGGATTTTTGATATTTTGGCCAAATCCTAATGGATGATCATAAATTGGTTATGATATCCATTTTTTTTATTTTTAAAACATGAGAAAGACGCAGTCTTTTAATGAAAATATGCTTGGAAAATTTTTAGGATTTGGCCGTATGCATGAAAACAAAATTTATTTTTTTAAAAGAGAAATTAATTTAAAAGTTTTTGAGATTTTTTTTGAAAATGTTTTAATATTATTTTTTTTGAAATATTTCAGAGAAAACCGGGTATCTTAATATCAGATTTGTATTTTATAGTGTAAATATACAACCCGATATTATGCAAAATGGATAGAATAATATTTGAGAAAATCACAAAAAAATTTAAAATGATTTTTGAAGATTTTTGATTTTTTTAAATAATATTATAATATAATATATATATTATATTATAATATTATTTAAAAAAAATCCAAAAAATTTTCAAAAATCATTTTAAATTTTTTTGTGATTTTCTCAAATATTATTCTATCCATTTTGCATAATTATTATATAATATTAAATAAATGGGCTAGGCCGGCCCAGCTAACTGGGTCGAGCCTAAAAGGGGTGGGTCGATCTCGGCCCAACAAGTTTTAGGGGTGGGCCGGATCTAACCCATAAATTTGGGCTGGGCCAAATAAGGTTCGGCCCACATTCAAGGTTAATGATTCTGCCATTACATGCAGAATATCTTCTACATGCAATGGCCACGAGAACGGGGGTAGGAACGGGGCAGAAGTTGGGGGGCGCCACCTGACGCAAGTGGGAGGCGCTGCTAGTCTGGGTGGCTGACAAGAGGCTGGTGGCGGCGTTGATGGAGAGCTTGGTCGCCGGAGTTGCTACTGTGCAGGAAGAAGTTTGCAGAGGAGAGAGAAATGCCGGAAGGAGAAGAGAGAGAGAGTCGCGGTGGCTCCTTGGTGGTTGTGTTGGCTTCCTGTGGTGGAGCTGGTGGTGGCTGATTTGCTTTCTCCACATCGCCAGCCTTTATTATTATTTTTTATTTTTATTTTGAAAAAGAAATTGATTTTTGGGGAATAACCCAGAATTGGGTTATGACAAACTGCATCACCAAACATGCTAATTCACTACCAAAAAACCGGAGAAAACCAACGGAATTACCGATGAAATTTTTTCGTCGGTAATTATTACCGACAGAAATAATTCTGTCTCAAAATCTGTCGGTATATACCGATCGTGTCGCCGACGGGGTATACAATTTGTCTGGAAATATGCAACGGCGTGGTGACGTCAGACAATTTTACCGACGGAATTACCGAGGGATTCAAACTGAGATAGCCGTACAGTGACGTGGCACTTTCACCAACGGATTACTTCCGTCGGTGATTCCATCGAAAAAAACCATTATATGCCGACACTCTCTTCCACTGTTTCTCCTTCTTCTTCTTTCCCATCCACCTCTCCCCTCCTAAACTGCACCTCCCCTCCCAAACTGCTGCCAAACACGCATCCCAACTCTCCACTATTCTCAACACGAGCACTCAAGTTTCTTATATCTTGTACGTGGTCACAATATCCGTTTCTTGTAGATTTTATCATTTTTTTTATAAGTAAATCTATCCTTTTTAGTTTTAATATTTAATTGTGAATTTTATTGTTTTAGTATATGTATTTTGTTAACGTTTGTAATTGTTTAATTGTTATTTGTCAAAGAAACTTGAGTATAAATGTATAATTCTGTAGTTGTTATAGTTTGTTTTAGATTTTGTCAAATTATATTTGTTTGTAATTAAATTGTTGAAATTTTGTTTGAATTACACCGAATTAAATGTGTTGTTGTGATGAAATAAATAATTAATAACTTGTTTAATGAGTCTTGTTTAATTATTATCAATTCTATTTCGAAGTTGTGATTTCTGTAAATTTATATATGTATAAATTTGTATGTATGAACGTTGATAATGAATATTTAACATAAGTGTTGTTTTAGTTTGTTGGATCGATAATGTCAGGGAAAACTAATATTTTTGTTATGTTTTATAGAGGTTCAATAGAAGTCATGGATGATCGTTCATGGATGTGTCGCGGGGGGCGCGACGTCGTCTGGCGACGGTGAAGGCTCTCTCTCGTGCCTCCTGTGTGAGTTGTTATGTGTTGGGAAGGGTTTTTGGATTTAATCATAAAATTATGATTAATGTTTAGGAGTCGCCACCTAGTATTATGGTCACTAGGAACCTATGGTCTGCGAGAGTCTAGGTAAGGGACTGGTTGTGCAAGGGGAAGACGCATCACCCCCAGTGCACCCTACCTAAGGTAAGCTGCATTGTTGTTTGATTGTTTTTCTAAGTTAGGTTTCTATTCGTTGGTCTTTTCTAAGGCTCAAGGCAGATTTCTCTTCATGAGAGAGTCTCTACCTTATCGGTTTCAATCCTAACCATTCTAAAGTCAGAATTTTAGCTTAGTATTTTTACACTTTGTATCTTTAATACTTGAGGGTGTACTTTATCGTGTAATTTTACACCCCATAAATATTAAAGTCTACATTTAGACCCCTAAAAAAAAGGTTGAAAAAGATTTTTGACATGTTGGCCAAATCCTAAAGGATAATCATAAACTGGTTACGATATCCATTTTTTATTTTTAAACGTAAAAAAAAGATGCATTTTTTTTTTAAAAAGATGGTTTAGAAAAATTTAGAATTTGGCCGTATGCAACAAAATGCATTTTTTATTTTTTGAAAAAGAGCCTTTTTTTTATGAAAGATATTTGAAAAAAACCGAGTATTTTAATACCGGATTTGTATTTTACAGTGTAAATATACAACCCGATATTATGCAAAATTGGTAGAAAAATATTTGAGAAAATCATAATTTTTTTTAAATGATTTTTGAAATTTGTTATTATTTTTTATTATTTTTATTATTTTTTTATATGTATTAATTAATTAAATATTATTTAAACATGTGGGTTGGGCCAAACACAGACCCAAAAACAGGTGGGCTGGCATTGGCCCAAAATAGTTGGGCCAAACTCGGCCCAATATATTGTTTTTTATTCCAGCCCGGCCCAGCCAACTGGGTTGGGCTAGAACAGGTCCAGCCCGAAGCAACTTAGTCACTGGCAGCCCAGTGACTAAGTTCACCTGAACAAAGGCACACGCAACGCACGCAGAAGGGAGGGAGAAGAAGAAGGGAGGAGGGAGGGCTTACCTGGGGTTGAGGGAGCTGGTGTCCTGACCGGTGGTGTACGGTGTGGCTGCGGTGGTGAGGCCGGTGGCTGGCTCTGGTCACCGCTGGAAGAGGAAGAAAACAGAGGCCTGCGAAGGAGAAGGGAAGCTCGCGGTTGGAGCTGTCGGAGTGGCTGAGGAGAGAGCTGCTACCCTGGCTGTCTTTGGGAAGGAAAAGAGCTTCTGGGCAAGGTGGTGGCCGCTGCTTCTGTTGTTGCCGCTACTAACGAGGTCAAAGTGGCAGAGAAGAAGATTTTTACAGAGGAGAGAGAGAGAGAGAAGTGGTGCAACCACCACGTGAGATGGTTTGATGGCTACTGGAGGTGGGGATGATGGAGAGGAGACGGGTGATGCAGATGGTGGTGGCTGAAAGCCACGGTGGAGAGAGATGGTAGAGAAGAGGTCGGTTGCAGGAAAAATGAGTAGGGAAGGCTGGTTTTCGGCCAACTTTTAGTTCAATTTTCTTCCCCCTCAGAACGTTAAATCTACTCCTATTTATAGGGGTATAAGAGGGTAATCTTGTCTTCACAGGGAAACAAATTCCAGCCCTTGATTCGATTAGAAAGGATCCCAACCGTTGGCTCAAAGTAGGCATGGTGCACTGTCAATTTGCAGCTGCAGGCTGCCTGAGGTGGCCTCTTTGGAGTGGTTCCACGTCCGTTTATGTGCCCTTGAGCCAGTGAAGACCTTACCCAGACGTAGAGGGATGTCTGGTGATTCGTTTCGTGCACGGTTTGGCAAATTTGGTGGACGTTAAGTGCATTAAATGCACCTGCAAAGGAGGTGACCGGACCAGATTTTCCCCAAAAAAAAGAAAACGATAATGAATAGTGTTCAGGATTCTGTTTTGGCCAAAGTTCATTTCAGTCCTTCCTCTTTCAATTGCTTTCAATTGAACCCCTAATTGACCATAAATGTTTGCAATTAAGCCCCTGATGACCTTCAATTAGAACCCCAAAGTTACGCGCCTTTTGCAATATGGTCCTTGGTCTCAGATTTTGTCAATTTAACCCCTAATTGTCCATCAAACTTTTAATTTCTTCAATTTCACCCCCAGTTTTTTTGTCAATTAAGCCCTTTAATTGTGGCGCCTTTCGCAGATTGGTCCTTGGCTGCAAATTTCTTCAATCCAACCCCTAATTGACCCTGAAACTTCAATTTTCTTGCAATTTGGCCCCTGATTTCAATCAATTAACTTGGTAAAAATTAAATTTGGTCTCTTAAAATTCCAATCTCCTCAATTAAGCCTAAATTAGGCTCCCAAACTTAATTTTTCACCAACTAAGCCTCAAATAAAATTAATTTGACCTATTTAAAGTATAATTAAGTCCTTGCACTTAATTAAATCCTTCAATTGGACCCAAATTAATTCTTAAACATAATTAAAATTTAATTTAGCCCATGATTAAATCAAATTGGCCTATTAAAAATTTAATTATGTCATTGGACTTAAGTTTTATGCAAATTCGTCCAATAATCATTTAATTTAACCTTGAATTTGCCTCTTGTCTCCATTTTTGGGCATGATGGGGGTACAATTAGGCCTTGAATTTCCTCTAAAAATTGCAGCTTGATTTCCCAGCCTGCTTTCTCCACGTTGCCAGCATTTATTTTATTTTTTTGATTTTTATTTTGAAAAAAAGTGAATTTTTGGAGAATAACCCAGAATTGGGTTATCACAGGATGTATCGGGACTCACCCCAAGGATTGAAGAGGATGGATTATTGTAACGGTGTCCAGAGTTTTATTAATTTCGCAGCATCTATTCCAAGGAATTTTACTGATGGCGGTATTAGGTGTCCATGCAGGAAGTGTAAAAATTTAAAGTTTCTGCATCAAGATGCTGTAACGATGCATCTTCTAACCAAAGGGTTCATGGAAGATTACCTGTGTTGGTATGCTCACGGAGAACTATTTGTTCCTGATGAGAGCATGGAAGAACAGGTGGTTGGGTCAACTTCTAGTGCTAGCAACATGCATGAAGTTGGAAATGAGAACAGTAATCCTTACAGGAATAAGGTTATGGATGCAATGAGAATGAGTGAAGGTAATGTCAAGGAATGTCCAATCGTAGAAGAAGAACCTAATGCAGATGCAACAAGGTTTTTTGATCTGTTGAAAGATTCTGACGAACCATTATGGCATGGCTGCACGAACCACAGTAAATTATCAGCCGTAGCACAGGTGTTCACCATCAAGTCAGATCACGGGTTGAGTGAGGCCGGTTATGACAAGATTATTGAATGGGCGAGAAGCATTTTACCTGAAGGAACAGGCTGAAAGAGAACTTCTATACTGCCAAGTCCATTATGAAACCCCTCGATTTAGGATACCAGAAAATTGATATATGCCCTAACTTCTGCATGTTATACTACCTTGAAAATGCTGAGATGACCGAGTGCATGACATGCGGGCATTCCCGTTACAAACCTAGAACTGGTAGAGGGAAGACTCTCGTGGCATATAAAAAACTTAGATACTTTCCAATCACACCTAGACTGCAGAGGTTATTCATGTCACCAAGGATCGGAGCACATGACATGGCACCAATCACACCATGCGGTTGATGGAGTGATGGTTCATCCTTCTGACGGTGAAGCCTGGAAACACTTTAACAGTATGTATCCTCACTTTTCAGCTGAATCAAGGAACATGCATCTTGGGTTGTGTACAGATAGATTCAACCCATTCGGGTCATTTGCTGCTCCTTATTCTTGTTGGCCGGTCATACTGACGGTTTATATCTTGCCACCGGGGATATGTATGAGGCCGGAGTTCATGTTTTTATCTATGGTCATACCAGGTCCGAGCAGTCCATGGTGGAATATAGATGTTTGTCTTCGTCCGTTGATTGATGAGTTGACGCAGTTGTGGTCCTCTGGAGCTTTGACTTATGACATCTCGAGGAAACAAAATTTTGTTATGAGAGCGGCTTTGATGTGGACTATCAATGATTTCCCAGCTTGTGGGATGGTTTCTAGTTGGAGCACGCATGGAAAGCTAGCATGTCCATACTGTATGGAGAACAACAAGGCATTCACGCTAACAAACGGGGGTAAAGCTTTTTTTTTTACTGTCACCGTCATTTCTTGCCACATAACCACAGGTATAGAAAGAACAGAAAGGATTTCTTTGTTGGCAGAGTTGAAAATGATGTTGCACCCCCGCGTCTTTCCGGTGAAGAATTGTTTGATGTTGTGTCAGAGTACGGTGAAATTGTGTTTGGTCTCCAATCAGGTAAGCAGAAGTTTTCTGGTTTTGGTTTGACCCATAATTGGGTGAAACGAAGTATGTTTTGGGAGCTTCCTTATTGGAAGACCAATCTTCTTCACCATAACCTTGACGTCATGCACATTGAAAAGAACATGTTTGAGAACATTTTCAACACCATCATAGATGTGAAGGGGAAGACAAAGGACAACATCAAGGCTAGACTGATGTAGCGCTGTTCTGTAACCGTAAAAATATGGAGTTGGTTTGTGATGGGTCACGGGTCGCAAAACCAAGAGCAAGCTTCGTGCTAGAGAAAAACGCACAACTACTAGTCTACAAATGGCTTAAGAGTCTGCGTTTCCCTGCTCAGCACTTCGTGGTATGTTCGTTCGTTCATTTTATTTTGTAAGTTAGTATTTTCTTGAATTGCATCTTGAATTGCATTTGATGATTTTTTTACCGACGGAATTTTTAGGAGACCTATAATAGCCGGTTGAGGGGGAGATATGGGGACAATCTGTCAACCCATCCAGATTTCGATCCAGATTTGTGGATGGAGGCGGGATTGTCTGGTGGACCCAATAAAAATCAGGTCCACGGGCTCTCCAACACTACGGCTGAAAACTTGCGTTTGGCTCGTAGTGTCTCAACTGTTGGAAGCTCTCCATCAGTATCGAACACCCAGTCTGAGGAGTTCATTGCGTTGAAACAACAATATCAACAACTCTCGACGAATTATGATGAGTGGAGATGAGATCAAAGATGGGTGACGATACTTGTGCAGCTTCTTTTTGGCCGTATGGTCCCGGGAACAACCAACCTCCTCCTCCTCCTCCAGCTCCGCCGCTATTCTAGTTTAAATTTGTAATGAATATTATTTAACATTACTTTTATATTTTTAATGTTTAATCCATTTTTATTTGTTTATTAAGGTTTTTTACTATTAATAAATTATTTTTTATATATATTTTAAATACATACCGACGGATATACCGATGGATAATATTAGTCGGTATTTCACAGAGAGTTGCCAAATAATTACCAGCCATGCCATAATTACCAACGGAATCTATCCGTCAGTGATTAAATACAGACGGATTTACCAACGAATACTGTCCGTAGGTATTTCACAGAGAGTTGCCAAACAATTACCAGCCATGCCATAATTACCGACGGATTTATTCCGTCGGTAATGTTCCCGCGAGAAACTTTTTTTTTGGCGCGCGCGTATCCGTCTGTAAGATCGTCGGTGTTCCGTCGGTGGGTTTTTTTTTGCAACAGACTTAGCGACGGAAATGAAAGTTACCGACGACTGGTATACCGACGGACGTGTTCCGTCGGTGAGGCTGTCGATAATTATTTCACCGACGGATTTCATTCCTGTCACCGACGGAATTAGTCCGTCAGTAAAACTGTTTAATGGTGTAATGATTAATTAAAAAAAAACTTCTCCACAACTAGATTATATATAGATAGACATTAATATACATACACATACAAATTAAGAATCAAATATATGACTCAAACAGCTAAATTGAATACAATACTAATAAAACATTTCGTAACTTAGATATAAGTCCAAGCCTAGGTCTGGCTCGGCCTAAAATTCAACTGCGAGTCTATTTTTGTTTACCAAAACAATGTTGTTTTATTTTCTTTTTTAATAAAATGATATGATTTTGGTAAAAAAAAAAATTCCAATTCAAAATAAAATATAACTTGGATTAAGTTTCAAATCAATAGGGTACCAAGATTGATCTGTTATTACCCATTTTATAACTACGTTTTGTGATACTAGTAGAAATTTTGGAATATCCCATATCTACTCAGAACCCATCATGATTTGATGACCCCTTGTAAGGTGTCGGTATGACCTTTAAGGGAACACTTTTTCTAAGTGTTATCCCTATTTTTTCAGTCATGTCCATATCCTCTGGCTTGAGACCATCCGGCAAAATCCAATCAAATGAAAGCAAGAGCGATCCAAGAGCCAAATGAAGTACACGAGAAGCGAGCGGCATGGCAGGGCACATTCTACGGCCAGAACCAAATGGTATGAACTCAAAATGACGACCTTTGTAATCCACCATGTTTGGTTCCAAGAACCTTTCTGGATTGAAAACCAAAGGGTCATCCCAAGTCTTTGAATCCCTTCCAATGGCCCACACATTAACTAGAATTGTTGTCTCTTTAGGGATGTAATACCCTAGCATCTTGCAAGGGTTCATGGCCATGTGCGGGACTAAAAAAGGGAGAGGAGGGTGAAGTCTCAGTGTTTCCCTGATGACTGCCTTTAGGTATGGGAGATTCTCAATGTCTTTATCTTCGAGCTTCTTGTTGAGGACAATGGTGCTTCTCAACTCGGATTGGACTGTTTTCATTACGTTAGGGTTACGTAGAAGTTCAGCCATGGCCCATTCCAGAGTGCTTGTTGTTGTATCAGTCCCTGCCGTAAACATTTCCTATAAGAAAAAATCATGACAATAATTAAGATTGTTAGTGATTTAATTTTGTATACTATCTCCTAATAATTTCTTTACTATGGTTTGGAAAAAACCCAGGCCCAAGATAAATATTATAATTAATTTTTGTTTTTGAACATTACTTAAAAACAAAGATATTATACCTAGTGTAACGAGTTGGGTGAATTAAATGAAATCAATCAAAACAATATTATTTTAAAGAAGAAATCAAATAAAATTTTGATCAAATTAACTAGTAGAGTCAATCAAGCCAAACAATATCAACTCAAAGTTAATTTTATTTTAAAATCAAACTTGAACTACAGGTCAAATCAATTAGGTTTTAGGTTAATTTACTGATTCAGGCCGAGTTTGATAATTTTTTTGGTTCCACTGTGTATGTAGAACTATAGTTTTCATAGTCCAAGTCATAGTTATAATTAGATCTAACTCGGAGAGTTGCATTCAGAGTAAGTCTCGGATCATGAGATTGATTTTTAAGTAAGTCTAATAAAAAAATTTTGAAAGATCAAAACAATAATTTTGAAAAAAAATCAATGAAATTCTAACCGAGTAACAGATTAATATGTCCAATCAACTAATTCAATCTGGATTGATTTAAAAAAAAAAAAAGCCACCACAAGCTAGAGCTGAAGGTAAACCTATCAGCGGGGCGGAGTACTTTACTAACAGAGGCCTGAGCATAACAAAGCTGGCAAACGAGATGTTACTTGCTAGGTAGACAATTATATTAACACAGGCTTTGCCGCCTCCGAACAAAAACACAAAATTGTATGCAAAGATAGGGCAGAAAAGAGAACCATAGGAAAAGATATGCTACTTACTAAGACAATCTCATCGATCGTTGTTGAAGAAAATCTAGAGGGCTCCTCCACGCCATCACCACGAAACTCCAAAAGGACATCTAGGTAATCTTTCCTCTTGTCATCTCTACTAATTTCCTTTTGCATACTCTCTGTTCTTTCTTTGATGAACCCTCCTGCAATCTCAAATGCTCTTGCAACATGGAACTGTGTCTTCCTCCTTATACCTTGTGGATCAAGCCATCTTAAAATTGGCAAAAAATCAGCCATGTTAGGCTTACCTACCAACTCCACGACCTTACCTGCATGCTGAAAAAACTTAGCTCCCTTCTCCGATTTTGGGTCCAATAAATCTTTAGGAAACATGAGGTTGCCAATAAGATTAAAAGCCATCAAGAAAATGTATCTCCCAAGGTCAATAGCGCTAGTGCCATTGGCACTAGCATCTTCTATGTATTGCAGCATGCCATCGATGCACCTAGTTCGTGCACCCTGCATGGCATCAAGGCGGCTAGTCACAAAGAATTCGGTGGTGCATAAGCGCCTTAACATGCGCCAATGCGGTCCATATTGGGCTGTGATTATAGACCCTTCATTGCCAAAATCACCTCTCATAGCCTCGTAGATTTTTCTCCCAGCTAACACCTTATCATGATTCTTGAACATCTCACGAGCCACTTCGCTCGAAGAAATGACCACGTTACACATGGACCCGAGCCAAATGGTCATGATTGGACCATGAAAACGAGCCAAATTAGCAAAAGATTCGTGTGGTGCCCAACCCAACAGGAAGATGTTGCCAACCACTGGCAGTGGTCTAGGCCCTGGTGGTAGCTGCCCTTGCTCTTCTGAACGACGGTAACGACGTTGAGTCACCACTGCCCATGCAACCCATAGCAAGACTGCTAGAACCAGACCTGCAATTTCATAGTCCATATCTTTCTTTGTGTGTATGACTAGTGATGGTTTCTTGTACCATAGGTAGGCTCCATTTTATATAGAATTCCATGCATGTCAGGTTAAATTGTATATTGATTGTTAGAGAATAATATACATCATATTTAGGACCTTACCTAACAACTTAAGTTATTGGGTTGAGATGGTTCATATCAGAGCCTTAATGACTAAGCGGTCACGAGTTCTAATCTCATCATTCTTATTTATTTGATAAAAATCAAACACAAGGTAATATGAGTCTGTGCAAGTTTCAAGCTCAAAAAACTTTCATTTGAGAGGGTCTGTTAGAGAATAATATAAATCATATCTTGGCACCTCACTTAATAACTTAAGCTATTGGGTTGAGATGATTCTTAAACATTAATCAAGTAAAATTTGTATTCCTCTTCTTTTTTGATAGGAATCTAAACCAATATATATATATATATTGAATAATTGCATGTAATCATTGAGTAGAATTCATTACTATATCAAAATAAAAGAGACAAAAATGATATATTTTTTGTAATTTTTATTTTTAAAATATAAAAATTTACTGCAAAATTAATTATTATAAAAACATATTTATTTTATTTTTATCTTTTTTATCTTTTTAATCAAACATATTTTTATTTCGATTATCTCTCTCTTTTTTTCCCTTGAAATAATCAAAATAGTACCTAATTGATTTTTTTTTATCTTAATCTTTCTTATATGTGTTTAACCTACTACATTCCTCCCATCGTGGTGTCCGTAGAAATTATTCAATGATTTATATTATACTAAGAAGTTATCTCAATTCAAGAACTATATTGTGGGACAATAATCTAATAATATTTCTTATTTTATATTACTATGTAACACACCCAAATAGACTAATTAACAAGGGACATGTCAATACGTTCATAATTTGATAGGATGACGTCAAAACTAATTAACAAGTTTGGAAATATTGAGGACGTGGTTGGGATTTAATTATCTATCCATCCACGTATATGTATTACGTAATAGTTAGTTTTTTATGGATAATGGCATAATTCAATTTTTTATTAAGTTAAGATTTCGCATTAAATAATAAAGACTTTATAATGTAAGATTGTTTTTGTCTAGAAAAAAGAATTCTTATAGGTTATAGTGTTATACCAATCATTTTCCCATTAAAACATGTTCTTTATTTATAAATATGCCTGTACTTAGACCTATTTTTTTAATTTAGAGATGATATTGCGTGTTCTTGTGTGCTAGAAAAGACACCTAGCAAGAAAATATTATATTATGGTAAGGATTGGGTTTGAGAATTATTCAAAACTTGTATTAGTTTTGACTATAAAAAAAAAAAGTTATCTTCGATACCTAACAATTACAGAGTAGACGCATGGTGAATCTGGTTTTGATTGATACTTTAATCTTCCAAAATCTTACTGCATCAGCTTTGGTGTACAATAATTAAGATCCATCAACTTTGAGAGGTGTAACTTAACTGATCACGTTCTAAGTTTGTTTTCTAAAGATCACCAGTTTGAATATCACAAATCTCATAGCTATTGAGGCAAGGGCAGAGGCATGTTAAAGGCTTGGGTAGGCTATAGTCCAGGTCAAGATTTTATCAATATTTTTTTACTAGTTTTATGTAAAAACAATTTATAATTCTCGATTGAGTTATTAAAAAATTCTGAAAATTTGCGTGGAGCCTTCTAATATGATGTTTTAGCTTGGGTTAAAATTTCATAATTTTTGAAGAAATTCAGAAATTTGATGAAAAATCACAATTTGACTAGTTTTATGTTATTGGATATAATTTTCAATCCAACCATCAGATTGAGCTGAAACTTTACAAGAGATCTTAAAATATATTGAATAAAATTTGGTTAAAATTTTAAAATGAACGGATCTTAGTAGTGCTAACAAAAATAAAAGGACCGTCAAATAAAAGCAAAACAACTCATTAGGGGTAAAATGGTTATTTGCCATTAAAAAATAAAACAAATCAGCTCTTTCTTTTTTTTATATGTTGCCGACTGGATAGAAGCAAAATAGGAAAAGAAAAGAAAAGAAAAGGCGAGAGAGAAAGAGAGAAAATAAGGGAAAAACATAAAAAAATCCAAAAAAAAAGTGAGAGAATAACCTTGTAAACTTACAAAGTTCAACTTATAAAACACTAATCTAAGGAAGAATCAAGTGAAGGAAAGAGAAATTGAGAGAGAGAAAAAAAATTAATTACTTTGTTTTTCAATGGACATGAGATTGCTATTTTATCCCAGTTAAGAGGTTGTTACAATATCAATTCAGATTCGATTATAAATGAATTATATTCCACAAAACATCAAAGGATATAACTTCAATAGTGGGTTTATTTTTACTTTCAATTTAATTTTATGTACTTTCAAATTTATTTTTTAATATTTTGGGTAGTGTATTTGAATTAAAACTTTATTGTTAACTTCAAAAATTCATGTACATAAGTTAATAATTAATCTTTAAAAAAATTATATATTTATTTAATAGCCTATGGGAGGAAAAATTCATGGCTCCGCCCTTGACTGGAGGTTTACATAGTCATTAACTTCATCACCCGTAGGATTAGTCAAGTTACGCGCAAGTTTGCCCAAACACTCAGTTAATCAAAAACAAAATAATAATAATTCACATCCATCGGCTTGGTCCCCTGCCGGCCCATCCTGCAGTCCCAAAACCATAATTTGATTAACTTATGTTGCACGAATTGATTGACTTAGTCCCCACTACTAATTTGATTCCAAATGCATCATTTTTTTTTTTTTATGAAACAAATATCATGTTTGGGTTGGTTGATGCCAGTGCGCCGCTAATTTGCAGGGCGCCGCTAATTTGATTCCTTCGACTAAATTCCAAATTTTCAAGTTAGAAACGACAAGCTTCGTCTCTTTTTCATTTTCCCACACTTTAGAGGTACAATGGGAACGGACAACTCTTCTAGAAGTAGTTGGAAAATCAACTCTTCTAGAAGTAATCATAAATGCTCCATGTAAGCTAATATTTTGATGATGATTTTATATTATTTTTTAATGCAATCTTTTGTGTGTATTCTTTTAATTTAAAACTTGCATTGATTTTAAGTATCTCGTGATCATTTAATTATTAAAATTATAATATTATGTTATATAGATATTTTAATTTTAAATTTTTTTGGATGAAAAAGAAATAATATTTCTTATTATATTGCGTGCCTTGTAATACATCCAAATCAAAATCAGAGACTAATTAAAAAGTTACATGTAAATATGTTCTCCAAATCAAAATCAGATTAATTAAAAAGTTACAATATGTAAATATGTTCTTAAAGGATGACAAAAGTAATTAAGAAGTTAGTAGATCTTAAGGTGGTTAAAAGGGAACAAGTGTGTGTTTGTGTGTATTTAAGGTGGTCGGGATTTAATTAGTTATGTACTTATGTCTTCTTCTAATATTTAAATTCCTTATGGATTTCTATTGAAATGTTTACGAGTTCAAATTTTTATTATATGAAGATGTCACAAATTAAACAATGAAAACTTTATAAATCTAGAAAAAAAATCTTTAATAAAACTAGTATTTTACTAATCCTCAAGCCATCAGAAGTAAAACATATTATCTACAAGTACGTATTTAGGGTTTGTGATTTTTTATAAGCATATATAACCATGCACATTCTTGTGTGCGAAAAAGATAGCAAGCATGAGAAATTCATAGTGTGCTGTGAGGATCGGATTGGCCTAAATATATTTTGAATTAGGGTTTGTGATTTTTTTCAAAACTTTTATTGGTTTTGATTATAATAAGAAATCTCTCTTTGCTTGTGGATACAGGCACATTCGTACTATCACTTTAATTTTGAATTTATTAATATAACAAGATATAATATTAATTTGTTAGGATTATTTGTTAGGGGGCCAAAATTAATATAACAAGATATAATATTTTTTTAATTTATTGTACATGAGTTATAAAAAAAAATACAAACATATAATAACATTTGTATAAGGTAAAAGATTTTGAGCAATATCAAATTGAGTCAAAACGATTAAGTTAATTTCATCTTCATAATGTATCTATCACTTTAATTTTGTTTGTCTTTATACCTATCAAATATAAACATACAAAGTATATAAGAAACATTAGATAAAGCGAAACATTATTTATGTTTGATAAACTTTGAAATAAAGTAAAAAATAATAAAAAATGATTCTTACATATTTATTTTAATTGTGCTCGTCGTTCTTTCATAGAATAGAAATCATCGATTATCATATCAATTGTGAATCTTTCAGCAATTTCTTTTTGTATATAGACAATCAAATAATTTACAAGAAAATCATCCTCCATATTGTGAAATCTTGTTTTAACAATCTTCATCGCTGAAAAAGCTCGTTCAGTAGTTGCTGTCGAAACAAGAAGAGTCAAAATAAGCCGAAGCAACCTATCAATGAGTGGATAAATAGTTGATTTTTCTAACTCAACCAATCCTTGACAAAAATCAGTAATTGATGACATATTCTTTAACTTTGGATGATTAGGTACATCAAGCTCATAATGCTGCAACTGAAGTCTCAAATAAATTTTTTCTTTGTCAGAACAATCTTCAGGATAGAACTTGTCAACAAGTAAGCATATATCTTCAATATTGAATGATTTATAGTTATTTCTAGGATTTAAAGTTGTGCTCAACTTAAGAAACTCGATCGCCTGCTCATTGAATCTATTATTTAGCTCTTGCAATTGTTGATCAATGATAGCTGTAAATATATCAACCCGATAATGATGGTTTACCTGGAAATAAATAGCAAGGGAAACAAAATGCAGTATTTTTCTCTGAATATTCAAGCCATGGATAACTTTTGAACCAATGAAATTGAAATCGACGAGGATGTTTTTCACCTGTCAGTGGGTATTCAGACATCAAAGATTGATAAGGCCCCAAATTAATATATGCCCTTCGAATTTCATCTTGTTGATTAACCAAGTATTCCCAAATTTGAGGACGATTGCTTGGATCTTTAATTAAATGAGCAATGTCGATTCTAGTAAGAGGCTGCTCACTAATCAATGTAGGTTCTTTGTAAACTGAAGCACATTAAGGTTGCTCAACCATAACTTCAACATTACACATTTGAATTCATTCACTAGGCTGTGAGTTATCAATATTTGTTCTCTTTTTCTCAACAAAAGAATCAATTCTTCTTATTTTGTTCGTGGTTCAACCTAAAATCAAAACATATATCGTGAGAAAAAATTGGTAATTTTGATGGCTCTGCTAAAAGCAAAACATAAAAAAATCTAATTATAATCAAGACAAACTAATAAAATATATATAATTAATTAGGAAAAAAAACATCATTGTAATAAGAATTCAAAAAAAAATTTGGTAAAACTAGCAGATCTGAGAAAAAAAATAAAAAGAAGCAAAAATAATAGAATTATGAAAAAACGTCATCAAATTCTTAATAAATATCCCAAAACAAAATAAAAATAAATTTTAAGTTTAGAGTTAGCGATGCTCAATTACCTTGATTTGCTTGATGAAAGATGAATCAATCGATGGCGCTCTCTTCAATATTTCTGTTTGCAATTTATATTCTTATTTCTATATTTTACCCTTTATATTAGAGCTGCAGCTGAGAGTAAACAGCAAAATCCATATAACTTCATATTTTTTTCTTTCCATTCGGTGTAGATAGTTTTTAAGTCAAAGGTAACAAATATATTTACATTAGAAGGGCCCACCTATTTAAATACTACATCTTAGTTACTAAGCAATAAAAAACTAACCTACAGAATCCCTCTTTTTTTTTTTTTTTTTTTGAGCCCTTGATTCCGTCTCTACATCGGCTTGGTCCCCTATCCCTCTTGCGGTCCCAATCCATCAATATTATCTTATATGTTACGTGAATTGGTCAGCTTATGTTGCATGAATTGATTAACTTAGTCTCCTCTAATTTGATTCTAAATACAACAATTAAGTTGACTTTTAATGCATAAATTGCGGGGAGCTAAATTGATTCCTTTGTCTAATTAAATCCCAGAATTTAGGTAATTAAGGAAATAGAGATTTTTGTATTTCGTTTTTCTTTATATTGCTCCTTCCGTATTAACTCTTATTTTCGGTTGTTTATTCATTAATTAAATGGCTAATAACCATAGTTTTGAAATCCGACCCGGTCAAGTGATCGGGTCACGGGTCAGATGGGTTGACCCGGGTCAATCCAAAAAAACCTATAAAAAAAACGCATAACAATCATAGTTTCCCCCTGGCATTGCACTACCTGTTCTATCAACAATCAATGAAGTTAACACATCGATTCCAGTCTACCAGCATGAATAGAAGTCCCCTACTATTAGTTACAATTGAGCTGCTGGTTTTTTAGAAAAAATTTTGAAGTTCTACTTCAGAATTTTTCGTTGTTTTAGATTCTTATCATCGATTCCCTTCTTTACATTCTTATATAAGAGATCAGTTTCTCCCACCTCAATATCTAAAAAAGCCAGTCTTAATCCACGATAGTACCGTCGAAAATGAACTAAAAGAACTAGCAAATAACAAAGGATCATAATACGGTGGGAAGAACATGTATTCTCGATGGGTCAATCGAACAGAAAAATAAAAGAGCAAAGATACATACCTGTGGGAAGAACCGATGGGTCAATCGGTAGGAAGAACCGATGGGTCAACAGAGGGAACAGAGGGAAGAACCGATGGGTAAACAGAGGTAAGAATCGATGCCACTGTTATACTCTCCTGCAATTTCAACAGAGAGAAGAAGATGAAACAGAGAATAGCGAAAGGCGAAAGAAGAAAGAAACAATTAAAAACTCATCTAACCTTATGCTCAGAATTGAAACGGCGATCAAGGATTCAAGATTATTCTGCTCATCTGCTCTTCTTCGCGACTGAGAGTGAAATGGGTTTGACATCTTCATGAAATTAATTAGGTCTTCTTCTCACTTCTCTGCTCTGCAATGCATTCGTGATTCGTCTCTCTGCTCTTATCGTTTTGGCCTTTTAATTGTAAAAGGCCAAAACGACGTTATTTCGGGTATGAGAATATAAAAAAAATAAACTATGGTCTCAGCCGGGTTTGGTCGGGCCAGCCGGGTCCCGGGTCGATCGGGTCTGGCCGGGCCAATTCCTAGCCTATTTTTTGCTTAGATCCGGGTCGGCCCGCCGAGCCGGGCCGGGTCTTAAAACACTGCTAATAACTACTTTTCAATAAATCAAATGATGATTATAAAATTTTAAAAAAAAATCCCAATATTTCTTTGCATGATGAAATCCGAAATGATAAGCTTCGTCTCTTTTTTTATTTCCCCCCTTGTAGTTGACAAGTAAGACGTTAGCAAAACGAGTTTATGGTTTCAATATTTTGACAAGTCATTCATTTCTACAGATTCTTCCCTGGATTTGGGAGATTCGCGATGACCTCCGAATCCCCATACACATGCATTACTAGGACAAGCCGTCTGGTGGAAAAAAAAATAACCCAAATGGGAGAGTAAGAGTAAAGAAATTTTTGTTTTTGTGTTTCAAAAATATTTTAAAAAAATTTTAAATTTTTTTTATTTTTTTACTTTAAATTAATATTTTTTGATATTTTTAGATCAAATTAAACAGGTACTTAATCTATTAATCACATCGATAAATAAAAAACTAAACAACTCGGCTTTGAAAATGGAATTGTTAAATAGTACCTTACATTATTTAAGTTAGGTATATAGTTGATATATAATTTTAAAAAAAAATATATGATATAAGTTTATTTAATAATTAATAAATACATAATTAACTATTATACATATAATTTCTAAATATAAAATATGTCTTGAACGATATATATATATATATATATATATATATATATATATATATATATATATATAGAACAAATAAGAGGAGAGCTTTCATGTGTGAGATGGTCTTCGTGTTGGTTGTGGCATGGGTATTGACTTTTCAATTTGTAATAGTGATAGTGATAAGAGAGCTTATATTTGTGTTGACCAAAGAAAAATAAAGAAAGTAATAGTGATAATAGATGAGTGATGAGAAAAATTAGAATTAGTCAACTCGTGCATAGGAAACAGAGGGGAAGGAACAGAGGATAACAGCTCGGGTTGGGAAAGTTGTGTTAATTAATTAGCAGTGTCAGCGAGAGAGAGGAGAACACGAACAGAAAAGCAATTGTAAATTGCTTTTCAAAAACTGAGATTCGACATCAGTTTCTGAGCGGGACTCACGTGAAATAAAAATGTGATTCAACTTAACCAAACACTTCACTCCTGCATTTATTTCTAACCGTAGCGGCAATACCAAACCAGCACTTCATTCTAAAACTTATTTATTTAAATCTTATAAATTTCAGAATCATTAAAAACTTATATGATCATTAACTTTAAGACTCGTAAAATTAATCGATTACAATAATATATCTTTTAAGGATTGTGAGCGGTTGTTCAATTTCCCATAGCAGTATTTAATATTCATTACAATAATATAATTACTATATTGTTCATTAATCATTTAATCTTTTAACTTGGGTTTGGGGTTAGGTTAGTCTTTTCACCATGATATAAATATCTTTTACTAATATTTTATTTTATTTTATTCAAATGCTATAATATTTTGAGCTTATTTGCAATTTATTTTTAAATATGGTTAACGTCGGTTTCTAAAAATAAAAAAACACGTCAAAAAAAGACACAACTCCCTAAAAATGGAAGACTTGCCTAAAATGTTGACATTTAACCTTAAAAAAAAGAGCTAAATATGAGTTGCAAAAAAGAAACAATAAACATAATTTATATTTTGTTTTTAAACTTTTGACAACAGTCCTTTTTTATAAATGTTTCGACAAACAATGTTCATTTATAAAAAGAAAGATTATGTTGATATCGCTAAAAAATAGGCATAACCCATACTTGAGAATTGGCTTTGGATCCGTGCACGATGACGGGATAAAATAGGTGTTGGACCCACATCGTTATTCCTTTCATATTTATTTCGGGTATTTTACAAAATACAAAGAAAATTTTACAAATACTTGTTTAAAAAAATAAATAAAATACCACTAGGAACCCTCAAAATTACCTGAGTGCCACTTTATAAGTAAAAAACTGAAATATCCTTGCACTTCTCAGAAAATCAAGAAAATACCCCCGTGGAGCCTGTACTCACGCGCGGCCACTGTTGGAGATGTGAAATTCTTCGGCGAGATTCCGGGACAAAAAGGGTAGATTATGGTAGATCTGGGGGAGACAATTCTGATGACGGTGGTTTCGATGGCCATTGATGGCTGATGAGAGAGAATCGACGGTTTGAAGCTTCAGGTGGCCGAAGATGTCGCGGCCTTTTTCCAAAAGATACAGCAGAGAAAGCGATGAAAAACGCCTGGGGTTTTCTAGCGAGTAGGTGAGGAACCTTTCTGTGGTGGTTAAGACTCTTTAGGTGGCCGGAGTTGGGAGATCCATGTAGAGAGAGGATCGTCGGCGAGAGGAGGGAGAATCTCTTAGATCTGCTATGGTGCGAACATTAGCATGGTAACCTGGTGCATCGGATCTCATGGACCGTTGGATCAGTTATGAATTGATCCTACGGCTACGATTTGCTTGAACTGAAAATTAATGGACGGCCCCGATTGTCAGATCTTTGCTTTGCTTCAGTGTGATAGGATGCACCCGAGGCTTGGTACATCAGGTGACGTGGCAAGATAGGATCAAAGGACAGACCGTTTAAAGGGCTGAGATGGATTTGGGTTTTAATCCAGTATACTTTGCCATATTTGATCATCTAATGATTAGGATATTTTTTGGTATTTTTTAAATTGTTTTTTAAAAAAATCAATACCTTACTTGCGTGAAGAAAAACTAAAAAAACATGAATAGAATCAGCATTAGGATTCACTTCTTCCTTTCTGTTCTCTTTTACTGGCTTTTATAGCCAATGACTAGGGCCTAGGGAACAGGGCATTTATAACCAGGAGACACGACTTTGTCCGAAGAAAAAATTACACATGCCTCAACTGCACCAACTACTACAATCAATATTTCTGCATTATTAATTTGTTTTATTATATATACTAGTTACATATTCCGCGCGATGTCGTGAATTAATTATTTTTTACATTTTAAAAAAAGTTAAAATCTAAAATTGTTAGATTTTTTTACAAAATTATACCTAAAAATTTTAGGTGTGATTGCAAGACCTGATCCAAGAGTAATATTTATAATATTAATAATAACATTAAACTTGGGTTAACCCTTAGCATAAAAGTGTTTGGACTGCAATACGAGACCCAATAGCATTGAACGTAGGTCTGGTTGCAAGATCGTGTCATAAAAGTGTGATAATTAAATAGATTAGTTAAAAAAAACAAAGAAAAAAAAACTAATAAGAAGAAAAAAACCAATAAAAAAATAAATTAACTGAATTAACCCGTGATATCTTGAATTCACATCTTTAAAAAAAAATGCACACTTTCTCTTGATTCAAGATAAATTTTAATTATTTTTACGTTGTGATGCAATTTATTGCTTATTAAAAAAAATTATGATTTGAAGTAAAAAATCAATTCTAAAATCATATTTAATTTGCATAACAACATTTTTCAAAATTCAAGAAGCAGCATGGTTTTAAAACCCGGCTTGGCTGGTCGACCCGAGACCCGGTCTATCCGGGACTGGAACCAGGCCGGGTTGAAGAAAAAACAAGAGAAGAAAAAACCTGGTGTGACCTAGTGGGTTGACCCGACAAGACCCGGTTACAATCCGTTGACTTTTGTTTTACTAAAATGACTTCATTTTTATTTTTTAAATTTTTTTTTGATTTGAGCAACCCAATAAGCCGATCAAAACTCAAAACCAGATCTTAAACTGTACCGGGTCTAAAACCAATGAGAAGTAGGGCTTGCTTATAAAAATGCAAGATACAACAACTGAATTGAAAAGATTATTTAAAACTAAAGAAAAATCGGGTCGTCTAAGCGTGATAAGTGTACCCATTCAAGTTGATCGTGGGCTCTTGATTTTTAAGGGCTTTGGATTGTCGGAGTAAATGCTATTTCATGTGGGTACCATCACAGATTTTGTCCTACTTTTTTCTTTTTTCTTGAAATTTTTACGAGATAATAATTATAGGTATTTTTTTAAATAGAATAAAATATATTAAATAATCAAAAAAATCACCCATAAATTATAAATTATGATCAATCATTTTTCTGACTTTTAGATTCACCAAACAATACAAGATTATCCCGAATTTTAGAATATCAGCTGATATTGATAATGTATTATGTTTTTTATAATTTTTTTTTTATATTTTTTAATTTTTGATATTAGCACATCAAAATTATTAAAAAAAACATTATAAAAAACACTAATTTTATGTTTTTTTTAAGTGAAATACATCCAAAAACAGAAGTTATTGCACTCCCAGATATTAACGCAATTATAAAATTTGAATTTTAATACTTGGCATTTTCTACCATACTGGGTAGAGCATATGCATTTTGTATCACTGCATTTTTGTGGTCAGGTTGTTCCACTTCAAATAAGCCCCTGTACCTTGACAACAGATCCAGGGAGTAAAAAAAGAAAAAAAAAACTACTGGTTGTATATTTATTATTATTATTATGTTTAATGATGATTTTGAAATAGGAACAAATCAAGAACATGGAATTGCAACCACTTCCAACTGGTAGGAAACTAGAACATTTATTCACAGAAACCTTGATTCAAGAGGACATGCTACCTAGAGACTTTACTCTTCTTAGAGATTCAAATGACAGATAAAATGTTAAAAGAGGAGTTTGAATAGTTGACAATAAAAACGTGATTGAGAGTGTGGTTATAGTTGCTTTTTAAAATGTTTTTTATTTAGAAATGTATTAAAATAATAATTTTTTTATTTTTTAAAAATTATTTTTGACATCAGCATATCAAAATAATATAAAAATAATAAAAAATATTAATTTAAAAAAAAACTCAATTCTCAATTCGGCATCATTACTCAAGAAACATTAGTTAATAGGCTATATATAGCCTCGCAAGTACTAAATCTTGAATCTTTAAATGACATGTCGGCTAAGTTGAAACCATTGATATTTTAAACTTAGCGCGGCATGGCGGGTCGATTCAAAAATTTAGGATCTAGAACCTAAATGAGGATGGGGTTCAAATAAAAACAGTTGACCTGAAAGTTAAAATTACAATTTAGCAATTTAAACTTTTTTTTAAGAGTTAGACTTTCAGATAATTCCTTGTGTTTTATAGTTTTTTGAAAACTATTTTTTAATTTTTTTTATGATTATTTAGTATTAGAAAAATTAATCAATGAAAAATATTTTTTAATCAAAGAAAAATTTAACTTGAATTTCAAAAAAGTATTTTCTTTTTATTTTGGATCCTCAATCTTTTAATTGTTATATGTTTTTGTTTTGAATTCTTTTTTATCATTGTTTATCAATTTTATCCTTCGGAATTAGATTTAGTTTAATTTTTATATTGATTTTGATCATCGTGCTTTTGATTGTTATTTTTTTTTATCATTTTTTTTATTGAAATTTTTTATCTATCAAATTTTATTATCATTCTTTTAATTGCTATTATTTTATTTGAAATAATTTATGAAATTTATTTATTTTTTTAATTTTATCCTCTTTCAATTTTTTTATCTTTCAGATTTGGTCTCTATTCTTTTGATTGCTATTTTTTTATATTTGAAATAGTTTATGAAATTAGATTTTTTTTTATTTTCATCATCCTTTAAATTTTTTATTTGTCGGATTTGGTTTATATTCTTTTAATAAAATTAAATTAAACATTAATAAGTTATTTTTTAACTTATTTTTTATGACATAACCAAGCACCAGAAGTGTTTTTTAACTTATTTTTCATTACATTACCAAACATAAAAAAAAAACTCACTTTTATGCAATTCACTTTGCATGGAAATCACTTTGCAAAATAAAACTATTTTTTAGTAGAAAAATATAGCCTAAGTGTATATTTGGTAATGCGTGCAAAGTATTTTTGTAAAGCTGTTTTTCAATTGAAAAAATATTAAAATGATGTTGTTTTATTTTTTTCACATATAAAAATCATTGAAAAACACTTAAAAATTATTAGTTTGATGATTTTTAAGTGAAAATACTTTGAAAAACAGGTTTAACTACAAAAACAAACACATTCTAAATCAAACAATTATGATTAAAAATTCTGGTGTTAGTAGTTTTTTAATATAACCATACATGTCTTTGACAAACTCAATTGACAATGCCAAGCCATTAATTTTTATTAATTTTCAAAATTAATGTGGCATTTATACTATCAAGCAATCCTCTTACAAATAAAAGTGGCAATAGAAAAAAAAATCTAACTTCTAAAATCAAAGAGTGAAGAAGAAAATAAAACAACTAAAATATTTCAAGTGATATCCAAGAAATCACGAGAAAATAATAATAATAATGAGATTATATATAACTCTTTTGACTGGATTATACGCATACTTTTCTTAATAATGAGATTATATACCTAATTTAATATCATTGTAGATAACGTTAGTTGCCCATAAAAAAAAATTAGCATGAGAAAATATATAATGTGGTGATCGTATTTTAATACCAATCGTAGGGTGATTGTTTTGCCACGTCCTTAGTTTACAGTACCGCCAAAGTCCAAACAAAGTGTAAGAGTCGTTAATTATCAAAACTCTAGGGAGATAACTGCAATACATATAAATCCAGGGATCATTGTGTAGCGAAATTTCAAATTAAATCTGGTATAATTCACTCGTACAAGAAACATCCACAGATCATCCCATACACGAACTCCACTTAACACGTGTACAGTGATTAACCACCAGGCAAGCGCCCTCCTTTAAAGCATGCCTTCACAATTTACGTGTTAGTCATGCATTCTGTTAGCAATTTGACACGAACATAACTATTTTAACATTCATTTACTTATACTTAGTTTCAAATCATCAAGGTGGTTTTCAAGAGGGTAACATACCCAAAAAAAAAAAAAAAAAACCCTAATTCAAGAACATGGCTGCTCCTCAACCTAACCAGATTCAACACTATCCAATTGGTGGGGAGCTAGAACATTTATTCACAAGAACCATGACTCAAGATGACATGCTAGGTTTAGTTCTTGTCGGAGATTCAAAAGGCTTCTTAACAACTCTACCAAAACCCATGCTCGATGAAATTGGGATCAAAGGACTAGAAATTGAGATCTACACACCACCAAGGAATAAGATTTGGGTGGCAATTTACTATGACAGGGCAATCAAGAATTTCAGATTGGAAAAGATTGCTTGGGCTGAAGTTCTTGTGAAGAGTGACTTCAAAGTTGGTGACAAAATTGCTTGTTGGTCACTTTACCATGCTGATCTTGGTCCAAATGGGATCTTAGCTTTACTGATTGAAAAGGTAATAAATCAGTAATTTTTTTTTATTGATGAATTTAATAACAATTATCATTGTTATGGGAAAAAAAGAAAAATGAATTAGCTTATAATTATTATTTATTTTTCCTGAAAATAGGTTCCTATTGACATTGATAATGAGGGTGGTGTGTAGCAAGGTAAGGCAGGGCTGAAAATGCTGGGGATGGCAAGGGGCGAAGAGTTTGAGCTTGGTGCTATTGGTGTCCTTTCTTTTCTTTTACGAGAATAAATGTCGAAGGCAAATAAATTTATGGAGGAGTTTGTTATTTCAATACTAAGTTTCTATTTGGCATTTTGTGTGTTCCTGTTTTTAAAATTGTTTTTAATCTAAAAAAATATTAAATTGAAAATTTTTAAAATATTTTTTAATACATTTTTAATTAAAAAATATTTTTTTAAAGTATCATACACCGTAATACCAAACATATATTAATAACCAATGTTATCCAATCTCTTATGATTTAATAAGTTATCTTAATAAATTATTGATCCGAGACCCAATTGAAATAGATCTTAAAATTAATATAAAAGTTAATTTAATTAAAACTTAATTGATTTTGTTGGGTCATTTATCTTATTAAAATTAATTTTTTTTAAAAAATAATCATTTTGTTTTTTCTAATCTTGAAATGACAACCATTTTTAAATTGAAAAAAACTTGGGGATTTACATTAAACCATCTAAAAATGTAACCCAAGTAAAACTTTAGGTAAGGCTACATCCTTCTCAAAACTCAATTTGGTAAAACTAATTTTAATAAATTTACACACAAACTAAATAAAAAACTTGGTCTTGGTCGAGTTTTACATTAAACCATATAAAAATTAACTTAATTAAAACTTAATTGACTTAGTAATTCTGTTTACAATCTTCTCAAAACTTAATCTGACTTTATTTTTTTTAAATGATATTATTTTAATTTTTTTTTAAAAAATATTAAAATAACACAATTTTAAATCCACATATATAAACTTATCTACCCCATAATAATCCGAACGTGTCATGGGTTTGGGTTGTGCGGTTTAAAAACTTTGTGCAGAAGATTCAAACGAGGGACCATCTCTCAATAGAAAACTTCGAGGCCCATTTTTCTAAAACTTTATGGTAACCAAATACAAATACCCATAAATTCAAGGGCCATTCCCACAGCAAACAACAAAAAATTTTCAAATTGAATCTGCTATAATTATCCCTTCAAACCCCAACCAATAACCACAAGATCATACCATACAATACCCCACTCACCAACGTGTACGGTGATTAACAACAAAAAAACACTGTATAAAACAAGAAAAACAAAACAAAACAAAAAAATATATACAGAAAAAACATCTGATTGGCCAGCCCACCTTTATATTCAAGTTTCGCGGCAACATCTCTCTTTCTCTCTCTAAAAGAGCCTCTCTTTTCCGCAACTTTGAAAACTCTCTTTTATTTCTCTCTCTAAAAAACCCTTCTCTATAACACATAAACTTAAAGCTTGCATTTTTCTCTCTTCACAGCCCTTTGTTTCACTGTATGACTTATACCCAGATATCAATTACTCTGAATCTGTAAGTGTACAGTATCGGATCTGTGAATTAGGGTTTTTAGAGGAGTAATTTTGAGATTTTTGTTGGGGCTTTACTAGGAATTTATTTTTTTGGTTTCAAATTTTGATTTTTGTTTTTTTATTCGTTTTCGTTGTTTTTTGAGGGGATTTTGGAGATGGGTTTTGAATTGTAGCTTGAATTTTAGTCAAATTTGAAATTTTGGGTTTTGGTGATGTTTTGAATTTGAATTTCTTTTTTCAATTTTGGGGGGTTTATTTTTGAATTATTTTAGTTGTTTCTGAAATTCATTTAAAAAAAAATTCTGAAAATTTGAAATTTGGGGGGTCTATTTTTTGTTTTTTGATTGAAAACTGTGATATATGGTAATGGCACTGGGTGGTTTTTTTCCTTTCGATTCTCTTTTAAAGTGTTTCCTTAATAGCCTTGCGTATTTTGTTGTGATTCCTCTGTTTCTATTTGCTAAAATTGATTTTTTTTTCATATATGTATTTTGCTTCTTTTGATACTTTGATAAAATGATGTGATTTTGTTAATGTTGTAAAAGTTGAATTCTTGTGGTGGGTTTTGACTGAGGTTTTAAATATAATCCGAGTGGGAAAATATTCTCCACAATTAGTGCAGCTTAGTAAACTCTAACTCGAGTCTAAGTATCCGAAAAACCAAAAAAAACAAAAGAAGGAAAAAAGTTTAATATCTGGACTGTATTATATTTAGAATTCTGGGGTGGAAGATCGTCTTGCTTTGCCAAGATTTTTATTTTTTTTTTATTAATGTAATGTATTTTGTGAATTTTGATGGTTATTGATGTCCATGTTAAAGCTTTAAGCAAATTGGTGTTGCTAATTTGTTCATTGATTGTTTCAGATAGATAGGTCCTCCATGGCCCCAGCAAGGAAAAAAAGTGTGAATAAGAGGTTTCTGAATGAGGTATCAACTGAAAAAGAAGTCAAGAGTTCAGGCAAAAGTAAACAGCAGGCGAATGGGGTGAGAATTGGCTTTGTATGTGTTTGTGTACTTACACCAGTTTTTTAATGGTTTGATTCATTCTTTATGATCCAGCTGTTGGCTGAGTTAAATTGCTCGTGGAGTTATTTTAAGACTTGATTTATTTTTATTCATAGCCTTGTGGTTCATTGATGTTGATATAGATATGATAGCAAAATTGAGACTTAATATATTTCTCTTAAACAAATGGCAAAGAGTTTCCAAAGAACTTTCTTTGTTCAGAAAATTTGTAATGTATAATGATATTTTAATGCATTGACTATTTTGCTTTCTCCCAGAAGAAGAAATTGTCTGATAAGTTAGGACCTCAATGGAAGAAGGCAGAACTTGAACGATTTTACAAAGCATATCGGGACAATGGAAAGAACTGGAAGAAAGTACGCCTTATGTGTTATCGTGACTTCTTTTCATCATTATACTTTCTTTGGTTCTATTCAGCATGATAATTTTCCATGAACTTTAATTTGTGCAAATTAAGTTCATCATACACTTTAAGTATCATCATAATTTTTTATTGTTGTTGATGATCAGGTAGCTGCTGAAGTGCGCAACAGATCTGTTGAAATGGTGGAGGCCCTTTACAATATGAATCGGGTACCTTGTGTTCAGCTAGTTTAATCAGTCACTAGTCTCACTGCTTACATGTCCTTCTTGTTGTTTCTGTCTTTACAATTTTGTCATACTGTGAGAATTTTTTGTGGTTTTGTTATTGGAATCGGGGTCTTCATAACCTTTGGTGTCCAGTGTCCTTAATTGAAGACAATTCATATCTAATTTGTTTATGCTATTGAACATTTTTACTGGAAGAATTACAATTGGGCGGGCTTCCTTAGAATATGGTTAAGAACCTTAGCTCTTGGAATTTTGATGAGTCCAAAGTAGGACATAATGTCTATAATTTTGGATTTGTAGTCTAAAGCTGTTAAATAGTTTGTGAACTTTTGAATGTTATATAAGTTGCTTCTTATTCGCATGTCATTAAACGAGGTAACGAAACCCAAAATTTCAAGACAAAAGGTGGATGTCATTGTAAAATTTTGGGCATTGCCTTAGCAGTGCAAGAAGAGTGATTCCAGACAACTTGATACTTACCTTTTGGCCCCTGGTTGGGCCTATGTTATGGGATTGCTGAGGTAATATAAAAGCTTAAAAAAAATGATGGTATATTTTTTTAAAAGTTTCTTCAACTTGCAAAAGGAAAATATCGTCAGAATAAGTAATATGTATCCTGTGTTAAATCTTGGTTATTATATGATAGATGAAGCCTTAGTTAGTCTTGGTGTCCTTCGTTAACATTGTCGCTCTTCCATGTTCTATATTTTTTCAGGCATACTTGTCTCTTCCAGAGGGAACAGCTTCTGTAGTTGGGCTTATAGCTATGATGATTGATCACTATAGTGTTCTGGTATGATTGCATTTGACATCTGGAAGTTCAACTTAATTTCTGATTGTCTTCATTTTTCTTATTTTTTGTTCTTGTTCCTTTCTTTTTTTTTTCCCTCTGGGAAGGGAGTTCAGGGAAGTGCAAATTGAAAATTTAATTATTCAGATACTTTTAGATTTATGGTAGCCATGGCGTTTATAGCAGATATGTTGGAGAATACTTTACAGCAATTGACTGAAAATGAGACAGATAATTTGATGCATTATGGGTGTTCATAGTAAGAAGGGACCACAAATTGTCTTTTATCATTATTAAGTTGCATAATCTGATAATTAGATGGTTACAGAAAAACATTTTATAAGATGCATTTTGATTTACCTAGTAAAATTGCTGTAAATCCTGATTTTGTCTTATTGTCTGCTGATAAATCAAAAGCTGATTGCTTGTATCCGGATTTTGAACTTGCAGGAAGCAAGTGATAGTGAACGAGAAAGCAATGAGATGCCTGGAGTGCTCAGGAAGCTTCAGAAACACAAGCGGCCAAAAGTGCTGCTTAGTGCATCAAAAGAAGATCCCCAACATTCTCGCATGGTTGGATCAACTGATGGATACTTATCATTATTAAAAAGAGGATGTGGTAATATACTCTGCTTATGGAAAACACAACTCTGGTTTGTTTCCAGTTTTTCCTTTCTCCACCCTGTTATGATTTGAGGAGTACTCGTACTTGTTTTCCTTAATTAGGTCTCCAACTTGCATGCATTAGATGGCTAATGCATTCCAGCCGTCGCTGTCAGTGTCTATATTTTTGTTGTCCAAACATTCCTTGTCCTTCACTATTTTATTTTCTAAAAACTTTCAATGAATTTAATCTAATCACTCTTTTACCCATATTCTTTCATACTTTTTACTGCATAAACTGTAACCTTTTATGGGGTTATGCTAATGACATCTAAGTGGTTTAGTAAGATACTAAGGGGGAGAGGCAATTTCCACCTCCTGTCTTTGTTTATTAATGTAAATGGATAGAAAGCCACCATTGTGAAATATCAGTATGGTCCAAACTTTGTAGCAATACAAACGGGATGGTTCTTTCCCTTGTTTTTAGATTTTTTAGCTGCAGAATGAAATATCAAATATTGGAGACAATGTTATCTAAGACAGGATAAAAAAGAAGCACACAGAAGGAGTCTTGCTTTGATCCAATTGAGTCAAAAGAGATGAAAGTGAAATCTATTTCCTCAGTTGGAATAGGGTTGAACAGAAAACTGTATGAATCAGATGCTGTTACAGGTATAGAATTCCCCCCAGTGGTCATCTACATGGAGCGATATCCATATCCTGTTATTGAAAATGATGCAAATCCAATGGTTTTGATGTCCAAATACAATTGTATAGGGATTGGATAGAATAGGCAACTAATCTGACTCTTATAATTTTCTGTGAACTGGAATTACAACAACAAAGATTTAATTTGTCTGACATGGAATTTCTTTTCCTGAGATTTTTCCATCAAGGTTTAGTATTGAATTTGATTTGATAGTGTGATTATGCAACTCAATTTTGTTTTATTTTTATTTTCTTGCATTGTTCCTTTCCTTTATACTTCTAAATTTTCTCATAAATATTTGAACTCAACAGAGTAGTTAATGCGTGATATAAATGTTTCTAACAACAGCAATGACCTTTTGAAGTGTTGTTTTTGTTTCTGATGAATTCAAATTCATATTTAGGCCGTCCACTTCATGCAGTTGGGAAAAGGACACCTCGCTTCCCTGTTTCATATCTGCGTAAGAAAGATGATGGAGAAAATTATGTTTCACCAAAGAAGAAGCGCAGAAAGTTAGAGATCAATGCCGGTGATAATGACGATGAGCATGCTGCTGTACTGGCATTAACCGAGGCATTGCAGAGAGTAGACTCTCCCCAAATGTCTCAAACACCCTGTAGAAGAACAGAAAATATGAAATCATCACCTGTTCAAAGCTGGGATAGGATGGTATTTTACTGGAGGCCAGTTTTCCATGGCTATTGTTACTTTGGTTATGCAATATCATAACTTTCTGTCTCCTTAATTGAATTCTGCAGTCTGAATCATCTCCAGCAAATCTTTGTGATGCTTCCATAAATGAAAATTGGTCTGAAAGTGGCATAGGACGTGGGGGGCCTGATCTTGCTTGTGTGAGGGATGCAAGCTCCTTGGGGGAAATGGAAGGTATAGGTACTGTAGAAGTTCATCGAAAAGGCAAAAAGTTCTATGGAAATAAAATAAGAGTTGAGAAGATTGGGAACAGTCAGTCTGATGATGGTGGAGAAGCGTGCAGTGGCACTGAAAAAGAGCAAAAGGCCAGCACTTTGAAGGGAAAAGTTGAAATTGAGATGTCAAATGCAAAAGTTGATGAGACCTTTCACCGGAGCCAAAGGAAGAGAAGCAAGAAACTTTTTTCAGACGGTAATTCTGTTCTTTCACACTTGATCTTGAGTGTTATGGATTGGCAATCATCTTTCCTTTTCATGGGCGAGAGTTATATAGTCACTTCATTGCATGTTTCATCTGAGATCATCATTCGTTAAATCAAAAGACTTTTTGGGATTGCAGTTTCATTTTCTTCTGAAGTTGTGAATTATGAAGTCTTTTGCCCTTGCATTGGAGTGAAATTTGTGCTACATCTCCTAAGAATTGTAAATCTTGTTATGGCCCCTGTATTTTTTTCTCTGTTGACATTTGTGTATTTGAAGTTATCTGGTTAGGTGTTTTGTTAGGGATTTAGGATTCAATACAGCAAGTCTGCCCAAGATAATGGGAAGATATGGCTCTTGAATTCAATTCTCAGATTACAAACTAATATACAACGAGGATGATGCTTATAGTGGAGATATGGAGTTTCTGTCTTAAAAAGAAATTTGTGGGAAACTCAGGAAAGTTGTTTCCTTTAATATGGCTCTATTTATAGTTAATGCTTGGACCATGTCCTGATTATTTGAAGTCTATTGGAGGATTATCATTCAGGAGGATTATTTGGAGAACTGTAATGAGTGTGGGCTTGTTTTTGTAACTTCATATGCTTTGGATTTTGTCTTCGAAGAAGCAACTTTTTGAAAGGTGAGATAAGACCTGATTATCAACTCTTTTATATCATTGATAGCCTGGATAACCTTTTTTAGGTATTGGAGAGGGTTCCTGGTTAAGTGAACTTATCTCCTATCACTAGATTGGTGCGATATAAACTGTTGTTTTATGATGCAATATTTTCCCTCCCCTCCTCTTCACATCCCGGCATTTGGTTTGGTTGAATGATCAAGCCATTCAAGAAAATTCTACCAATTAGCATAGCTGGTAAATCTCTCGGAAGAGTTACCAGAGACCTAGAACTGACTTCAACTTTCACCAATGCATGGGGTGGTGAAGTAGTGATAATCATTGCGTAACCTGTTGTTGGGACAAAACTAGAGGGAAATACACGTGACAGTTTTTAACTTGTGAATTGATTTGCTTCTCCTAGCTGTACTCCTGTTAAGTTTGTAGAATGTTCATGATGTGTCAATGCTAACGAACTTATCCAACCATTTGTACTCCCACAGCTGATGTATTACATTTTCCTTATTTATTTGCAGATGAACCTGCTGACTTGATTGGTCTTCAAACGTTGGCTCTTGTTTCTGCAATGGAATTTGGTAAATGTTAAATGCATCTCTGGTTCTGTACATACTTGTGTGAAATGACAAAATATATTGAAGTACAACGAGTAATTAATTTAGTAACATTGCATCACTTGTCAAACAACATCCCATTTGCATGCTGAATTATTGTACAATAATGCTTTGTTAGAGATGATAATTTCAAGAAAACTTTACTGCTGAAATCATTCCTAGAAATATTTATACTGAAATCCTAATGTAGAATATTAATCAACTTTGTATTCTTCAATTTCAGATGAAACAATCAATTTTACATTCTTCAATTTCAGCTGAAACAACAGATCACTACTTTTGTCTTATTTCCCTTCCTATTTCGCTTGTTTCTTTAATCTTTGGAAGAATGTTACTCTCTCTCTCTCTCTCTCTCTCTCTCTCTCTCACTCACTCACACACACACACACACACACACACACACAGAAGCATGCAGGTGCATGTGCACACACATACACACATGATGTTATGAGTAAAAGGGACGAGGAGGATGTGTAAGGGATATGTTATCAAGTGGACTGTGATATCTACTTCATGTATTTGATATTTTGACTTTGCATATTGGGTAAATATTAAATGTTCTCCTGCATTTTCTTATGGTTCCATTTTGCATTTTGTTTCTGCATTGATTTTTTCTATGAAGTTTTTGCTTCTCTAAATGATTGTAAGCAGATATTGGCAAACTGGTTATTTTCTTTTATTAATATAAAAAGATTACAATCTATTTTGACACACTTTATGCTTTGGTCTGCGCTGCATATAGGTCTTAGTTTGTTGTAGCTGAGGTGCTATTCCTTTTCATATGTGCTTAAAATATAAATCCTTCTTTTTTCTCTTTTAATGTTTGTTTTAGAATCATCTTCCCTGTTGGATGACGAAAGAACCACACAAACTGGGGACGACAAGAGTAGCATACCTGAATCTGCATCTACTAGTCATCATAGAGATAAAACTAAATTCTCAAGGCAGAAAGAAAAGGCAACAAGTGAAGTTGAGGGTGCAACCTCAAGAAAATCTAAGCTCGGAAGATATCCACAAAGTTCTGCTAAATCAGTCTCTGAAGCAAATAAACGGCCTCAGTCCATCAGCAATGATATGCTGAAAAGAAAACGCGAGGCTTTGGTAGCAAAGGTATACCCATTTGTTCATGTAACTCTTTCATTCATTCATTCATTAATACCTGTTAGCATGCTTTGATTTATTGCTTGAATTTCCCTTGCAATTTTGATACACAACTGTTATTGATTGCTTCGGTTTAGGTGTATTCATCAGGTCCCAGCTAATGAAAGCTTAGTTTTTTCCCTCTACATAAATGGACATGTGAATGCTTGAAGGCATAAACATGTTTGGAATTTGTTAGATACTAGTGTCGCTGGTTATTCCTTGCTCTTTCTTTTTCTCTTTGGTCATAATTGGTGTTTGACTCCATTCCATATGAACCCTGGCACAGGTTCTGGATGAAGAGGAGAATACATCTGTGGTTAAAGGAAAACACAGTGCTCAAATTTCTTCTCCTTCAAAACAATTGAAATCATTAAAATTGCCAGATGGTTCTTTCAGTGGTGATCAGAAAACTATATCAAATGATCTAGCAACGTCAACTGAACAAGTTCCTGTTGCAAGCCAAGTTATCTTACCAACCAGAAAAACAAGTAGACGCAAGATGGATCTAAAGAGAGCAATGATTCCAAAGGTGAACGTTCTGAAGAATCAAATTAGTAAATACTCCATCTCTCTACAAGATGGAGCAACCCATCTAAAGGTCAAGTCCTCCATGTGTAATTCTATTTATCATAGTTTACCAATTATTAGAGTCTCATTTACAGATGTTCTTATTGGTTTCTGGAATTACAGGACAAGCTTTCTTGTATAGTATCATCTCCTATGGTTCGCAGATGGTGTACATATGAATGGTTTTACAGTGCAGTTGACTGCCCTTGGTTTTCTAGAAGGGAGTTTGTTGAATATTTGAATCATGTTGGACTTGGGCACATTCCAAGGCTGACTCGAGTAGAATGGGGTGTCATAAGAAGGTGTGTTTTGTTTTTCAATCTCTGTCAAGCATATTATAGCTACATTCATGGAGCATAAACTAATGTAACTTTCTTCTTTATGCAGTTCTCTTGGCAAACCTCGGAGGTTTTCTGAGCGTTTTTTACATGAAGAAAGAGAGAAACTCCAGCAATATAGAGAATCTGTGAGAAAACATTATATGGAGCTTCGTACTGGTTTAAGGGAAGGACTTCCAACAGATTTAGCAAGACCTTTATCAGTTGGACAGCGAGTAATTGCTATTCATCCCAAAACAAGAGAACTTCATGATGGAAGTGTGCTCACCGTGGATCATGACCGGTGCAGGGTTCAGTTTGACCGTGCTGAGTTGGGAGTTGAATTTGTCAAGGTAATTGCATTCTTGAATTTATGTGTGTTATATTTCTTACTTTCATGTGTTGTTTACAGTTTTTCAGATTTTGTTATTTGTGTTTTGCTTTTTTCAGTGGCATAAATAGTTTGCATTTGAAAAGATCTTTTGGAAGTTGAAACAATGTGAAAGACTTGAATATTCTACTAAGTTTTGGTAGAATTTACTTATGCTGTGCTGATTCAGAAATTGGCTTCAAATGTTATGCTCATAGTTCATTGTTTTGTAAAATAACGAGCAGCAATCAATTTGGTTGCCCTCTATGAATTGTGCCCCAGAAACCTAACGACATCCTAGTTTATCAAGTGAAAAATGATCAATTTTCATAGTAGTTTGCTGTAATGCCAAGAGTCTTATTGACTACAAAGATGAGTGGTTGAAGCCCGTAACATGGCTCATACTGGTTCTCCTGCAAGTCATTGGTTACTCAATTTATGGTTAGTACTTATGACTTATTGGCTGGGATTATAAAGCTTTCATGGTCTTTAATCCTCCTGATGTATGAGCTTTTGTGCTTCTATAAGCTATTTGTAATTGTTAGGCAGTTAAGAGCTATTAAATTACTTTTATTTTTTTGGGAAGTGTAATTTAGCAAATTTCATGTCCTAATTGTTAATGAACTGTCTCCAAACAGTCTTGTTTAGTTAAGTAAAATTTCTTCTTAAGAATTTATCTGAATTTTGCTATTGGTTTGTTTCCAACTTGTGCCTCTCTTCTACTTTTCCTCTCATGATTCAGTCCCTAATGATTCATCCATTTTGTTCCCAAGTCATGTTGAGAAGGAAATATATTTTCTGCAGAATTTATTCTAGGAATAGACAACTCCTCCATTTATTTTTTTCCTTTAAAAACTAGCACAGTCGTCTCTCCTACTTCAGAACAATGACAATAAATATTTTACTGTAGGATATAGATTGCATGCCTTCAAATCCGCTAGATAACATGCCAGAAGCTCTTAGGAGACAGAAAACCTCTGTTCTGCCCAAGGAACTGCCAGTGAATGGGAAGTCAAACATTGGAGAGTTCACTGCAATTGAAAAACTAAGGAATGCACAGAGTCCCATGAATGCTTTGATGAAGCAGGCACAAGTAAGAATAGCTATCCATTAAACTTCAGAATAACGGTATTACAAAATTTGTTATTTTCAAGCAATATGATTACTTTTATTCAGGTTGAGGCAAAACATGCCAACCTTCTTGCCAAGGCAACATCCACTGACATTGTCAATGCACAAGGAGCCTGTGGTCAACCTTCTAGGGTATCACAGATCCAACTGAAGGAATATGATATTCGAGCTCTGTCTGAGCTGAATTGTGCTCTTGATAAAAAGGTACAAGATGCAGCTATATGCAACCTGTTATATTCAGTTGAACAACCTGCAATACTTGTGATGCTCAGTTATGGCACAGATGGTTGTCACTGTCTGCCATTTTACAGGGAGGATTTGATTTCTTTGGTCTATGATTTAATTCTGCAAAACTTCCGGTTCTGGCTCAATGTTCCTTCCATTTTCAGACTGTCCTCATTATTGTCTTTTGGGATTTGGATTGTAAATTACACACCACCGATTAAGCTGGCTAGGCATTTCCTTTGGAAGAGCACAACATAAAATCATAATGTGCACTCACCATTTTGGTCTCCGGGCTTTTGCAGTGCTAGCATTTTTATCCTTAATACTTGATTCAACACCATACTTCTTCATGATCTTGTATGCAAATGGAGTTGCCTTGGATTTGCATCAAGTTTATGACCATATTTTCCCCTGTTTTATAATTATAGGAATTGTGGTTGGTGTTGCTTAAAAACACAAATAATGATGTAATGGAAAACCCAAAAAATGGAGATAACTCTTTAAAAGATTCTGAACCTTTCAAGAAGCACTTGGGCACAGTACTTGTACAACTAAAGGAAGCCAGTGGCCAGTCATGTGCCTTGCTTATATTTGCACTCACGCTGTCTATGATTTGCATGTTCACTTTCAGATTTATGTGCTGCAATCTTGCTTCAACCTCTAATCACTTTGTATAACTGACAGGCCTCTTCTGCTTTACTCAATTTGAGGCAGCTTAATACTTATCCTGGAAACAATGTGCCTGCTTGGCTGAAACCTCCAGCCAATTCCTGTTTCTCTGGTATTCTAAGACCGCAAAGTTCTTGTGTTTCTCAAGATTCAGGATCTGCTGTTCTCGAGATTGTTAGAGGGTTGAGATTAAAGGCACATATTATGGTAGATGCTGCTGTCCAGGTATTCACATTCAGTCTTCTTGCTCTCCTCACTCTTCCATGCCTGCACACCGATCTGAAATGTGTTTACAGAAATTCTGAATGTAATCATTTTTTAATTCTGCTATTACTGATGAAAGTGGTTCTATGATCCCTTAATCATGACCATCCATTTAATCTTGAAAACAAAATTCTGTGGTTCTCATACATTATATCAATATAAGATTGATGGTTCTTCCATTTCTCTGCAACACATTATATACTCGTTGGTGATTGGTGCTGCAGACTGAGCCTGTTACGCAACCCATTAGATGGAACTCAGCAATTCCTAAGTTGGGCCTGTTGGGAACTTTTTTTTAAAAAAATATATTAAATTTTGAGCGAGATCATGTTCAAGTCCTCGTAGATACTTATCTGGAGGTTCATTGTCTTATATCTGCTGGTTGCTAGTAATATATCTAGCTTGATGTTCTCTTCATTATAGAATTAACCAGAGGCATGCATCCATTATCTAGTTATCACCTAGTGATGCAATAACTATTGCAGGCAATTTCATCCATGAAAGAAGGGGAAGATGCCTTTGCGAGAATTGGAGAGGCATTAGATTCTATGGATAGAAGTCATTTGGGATCAGAATCTAGGGCACAAATGATCAGGTCCCAGGAGGAGGCCAATACCGGTTTAGGCCTTCAAAATCAGTTGATTCCCAGCACACCAGAGCCTCAGGTTAACTGCAATGTATCTGGGCCTCAATCAAATGATTCTGAAAAAATTGAGACAGCAATTCCTTCAGAGCTCATATCATCATGTGTCGCAGCCTTGCTCATGATACAGGTAACTTGGATATTTTGTACCACCGTGCTCTCTCTTGGATGGAAAATGTTCACTCCCGTTGATTTCCTATAATATCATGCTCATCATGTTTTAATAATACGCAGACATGCACTGAACGACAGTATCCCCCATCTGATGTGGCCCAGATAATTGATTCTGCTGTTACTAGCTTGCATCCATGCTGTCCTCAAAATCTGCCAATATATAGAGAGATACAAATGTGCATGGGAAGAATAAAGACGCAAATACTGGCTCTAATACCGACATGAAACTGCTGCGCTCTACTGTACCCTACCATCAACCCCTTGTATATATGCTGTTGGAATCTTGGTTTCAGCTTCATTTCCCAGGATCCACTAACCCCTATTCAGCATTATTTTTTTTTAGGTTACTGCTAATAGTGATCATTAATCACTAGTTAATAATATTTCTACAAGCTAGTGTAGTTCTCCCCCCCCCCCCCTCTATTTATCTATCTAATTATTCCCCCGCTTAACTAGAATGATGTCATCTTCAATGAGGAAATTTTGTTTTTTTTTTATCCATTTTGTTTCATTCGATCAAAGAGAAGAGAAATTGTTTCTAGAATTGCTGTTTAATGCAGAGTATTTTCTTGAGAATTTGTTTTCCTTCTCATGATCCACTGGTAGAACACATCCTACATGGTGGTTTGTGCATGGACTGCCTGCCACATAATGAACTGCACCGTCTCATAATTATAGGGAGATCATGTAATTTGAATGATAAGGCTTGCAGCAACGTAGTTTTCTTGCAAAGCCGGCCTTATAATTACGGCCAACAGTACTGTTTTTCATCATACGTCAGGTCAGCTTTATAATGATGTTTTGGAAAAAAAATTTAAAAAGTTCTTGAAATTGGGTTATACGGTTTGGTCTGTCAGTTTGTGTTTAAAAAGGTTAACTTTCGAACAGGTTTAAAATAAAATCTAAGGCAAGGCCTTGATTCAATCGGCAAGGCCGGTCGAGCTAAACAAGGTTCAAAATAATTAGTCTTCTGTTAAGAGATCTGCATACCGTAATGATGAATGCTAGATTCTTCCATTGATAAATATCCCATCCGATCAACTTTTTCCCTCGTACCTTGTCTTTGTTAGTTAGAGTCCAAGGAATGTTTTCTCAGAAGCTGTGGTAAAATGTAGATGAAGCTCCTCATTTTCATTTTTCTATCACCATAGTCGGCCAAGTCAATCCCTCGTCTCAGGCTAGAGACCCCTTAATCCATGTTACTGTCCTCACTAATTTGTAATCACTTTCATGCTGAATTGTTCAGTCTTTCCCGGTTAAAAAAGAATAATCATATTGCTGAAATTCATTAGCATACAATTAACTTTCAGAAAATACAATAAAAATTATTAATTAGTTATTCCAAAAAAAATAAGATATGCTAATAATATTAAGAAGAATATCTTAATATTAAATGAGGATTGATCCATAAAGAGATGACGTTCAAAATTATTTTACTCTTGTTGTGATTTGCGAGATGAAAAATGCATATCGTAAAGAAGTCTATATCTAAATTTTATGTGTTAAAAGAAATGCCATGAAAATTATTATCTATCATTGTTATTATTGTTGTTATTACCTTTTATATTCATATGTACATGTTATTTGTTATTTTCAGGTTCATCGAGGTCACGTCAGAAGTGATATTAGTTTAGATATCTTTTGTTATGTAATTATGTTGTCATTCATGACACTTATCTCCTAAACTTAAAATATAGTATTGACCTGTAAATTCAGATGGATGACTTTAATCTAATGATGTAATTCTAAGTATCTACTTTAATCATGCATGTTTATAGTTTAAATTGGATTTTTTACTTGAATTTCATTATATGATATTATTACACGTGATATAGTTTATGTAATGATAATATATAGCAATTGAATTATGCATTGTTTTTTTTGTGAACTTGAATTTTGTGATATTATTGAATAAGGTATGTTATGTTGATGATGATAAGTTTGATTGAGATCCAGGATGATTGAATCGAGTTGTGAAATAACATAAAAAATGTAACTTTTTTTATTATTAATTTTTTTTTAAACACAAAAAGTTAAACATAATACTAAGCTCGACCCGTGTTGGTCCATGCTGTAAAAAGACTCGTGAACTTATTATTGATCTTGTTCTAGGTTTAAAAACTTCATGCTAGGCTAATGTGGTTTCTGATATTGATCTAACCAAGGTTGTTAAAATCGTGTTTTGACTCGTAAAATCATACGATTTTACGATTCAAAACATGTTTTGCGTGCTAAATCGTGGTTGAAATCGGGTGAAATTGTTGAAATCGGGTGAAATCGCCAAAAATCGCGATTTCAGCATCGATTTTGCGATTTCACCAAAACGCATAAACTGAAGAAAATTGTTCCCCCATGCTCCAGCTGTCCGGCGCCTATTGGTTGTGTAAATGCACAGTCACACCAATTCTTCAAAGTCTTCACTCTTCACTCCAGTCATCGTGCGGAACAAATCTCTTTCTTCCTTTTCACCGAACAAATCCCTAATCTCCTTCTCTGATTAACCAATCGGCAACCACAAAAGCGGCGACGATCACGGTCACGGTCCAGTCTTCACTCCTTCTCTTTCTTCACTCCAGTCATCAGTGCTCACGATCGCGGCTTCCTTTTCATCAACAGCGGCGATGATCTCCTCAACAGCTCACGGCTTCCTCTTCAATCTTCATCAACAGCGGCAAGTCGGCAACGATCTCCTTTCTTTCCCATCATCAACAGCTCACGGCTTTCTCTTCATCAACAGCAGTAGGCGACATCGCTCTCCTCTTCAGCCTTCATCATCAAAGGCTCCTCTTCACCGTAAGTTGTTCCCCTGTAATTGTATCTTCAGCCTTTAAAATGTAAAACTGCAATAGTTGATTTTGCCCTATAATTGTACATTCCCCTCATCCTGTAATTACAAATTTTGAATGTTGATTTTGCGGGTCCTGGTAATGATTTTGAATAACAATTGATGGAATGATTTTGCCGGTCCTGTAATTTGTCCATTTATAATGTTTTTCTGTCCCTTGAATTGAATTGAATTGAATTGAATTGATGGAATGAATTAAATGGAATTGATGGAATGTTTTTCTGTCCCTCATCAGTATACTGTGGACTGTTGAATTGAATTGAATTAATTAGTTGTTGTTGCCTGTTGCTCTGTGTTTGTGTGGTGTGGGCTGTGGACTGTGGAAATTGGAATGATTTTAGGATGCCATTTCAGTATAGGATGGAATGATGGAATTGATTTTATTAATGGAATGATGGAATGATTTTACAAAAAATTTAATTGTATAGTATATGTATTGAAGCACATTGAAAGTATTATAGTTTTGTGAATTGTTATGCATAACAAAAAGTTAATTACAATCATAAAATGTTTGGATTGATTATAAGGCTGATTTGAGTTGATTCTTGAATTGTTGAACTATGTATTTGAAACATGAATTTTTTGTTAATGTATTTTAAATTTCCTTACGATTTTACGATCCGAGTTTGTTTTGCATTTTCTGTGCCGTGTCAAAATTGCGATTTTAACACCCTTGGATCTAACCATTAAAATTCAAGTTTTTAAAACATAATTCTATCATGAAGAAAACGTTAAACTTGTTTTAAGATTAAAAATATCATGTAGGTCTATGTTAATTTTTAAAAACTAGAAAACATATTTAACTAATTGTTAAAACAAGCGCAATGAAAAAAAAAATGATGCTAACTTCACCGAAAACGCATTAATGTTATTTTTTAATTCTTTTTTAAAACAAATATTTATAAATTCGTGTATACGTCAAAAAATATTTATAAGCACATGAATATGAACACTGAAGCACCGTAAAAATACCTCAGATCTTTTAGAACAAAAACCCCAGATCTTGTAGATGTACAGGTAATTCCAAGTCATTTTTGCTGGTGTGCAAATATTAAAAGAATTTGCAAAAACTTCACTTCTTGATCATACTTGATTACACTTTTTTTTTTTCTCTTGCTTCTTGTGCCAGGTGATTTTTAGCTACTCACTTGTTCACTTACAGCAGTAAATCTAGTGTTCCTCTCCAGTGCGACCATGAGTGAGCCCCCACCATACCCGGAAATTGAACCAACTACCTTCGACCTGATTGCTGTGGGCACTGGTTTAGCAGAATGCATTGTTGCTGCTGCAGCTTCTGCTTCTGGAAAAACTGTCCTTCACCTTGACACTAACCCATTCTATGGGTCCCATTACTCCTCTCTCTCGGTCCCGGAACTCACATCTTTCCTTATTTCCAATTCTACAGCTTCCTCACCACCATCTTCCACCTCAACCACAACTGACAGCCTTGATTACTCGATTGTAAATCTCACCACTCAGCCGGTATATTCAGATGTTGAGATTTCCTGTTTTTATCCTGAACTATTGGAAGAAAACTTACGGAAGTTCAATTTGGACTTGTGCGGACCAAGGGTGTTATTTTGCGCAGACAAGTCAATTGATCTTATGTTAAAATCTGGAGCAAGTAATTATGTGGAGTTCAAGAGTATTGATGCCAGTTTTGTTGGTGATGGGAATGGAAAGTTATGGAATGTGCCAGATTCCAGAGCTGCCATATTTAAGGATAAGAGTTTGACTCTGATGGAAAAGAATCAGTTGATGAGGTTTTTCAAGCTGGTGCAAGGGCACTTGGATGCCACAGTGGCGGCGGGTTTTTCTGGTAATGATGGGATTGGGAATGGGAATGATGAAGAGGAAGGTAAGACGAAGATTTCAGATGAGGATTTGGAGAGGCCATTTGTTGAGTACTTGTCAAAAATGCGGTTGCCTCCAAAGATTAGATCGTACAGAATGCTGTTGCCTTTCTCTATCAGTTAGCAAGAGTTTATTTGTTATTTGTGCGTTTTGTTTCCCTGTTTGGTCTAAAGTTTACTGGATTTTGGTTATCTCTGCTTGTCTGCAGGATTATTCTGTATGCTATAGCTATGGCAGATTATGATCAAGATGACATGGGGGTTTGCCAAAATTTGCTCAAGACTAAAGATGGAATAGATCGTTTGGCTCTATACCAGTCATCAGTTGGGAGGTTAATTCTTGTTTATTCTGTTTTATAGTTAAGCAGTTATTCTCTGGTTTAAAATTTGGGTGGGTGCTATAGAGCTGCACTTGCGACTTGTATGATATCTTGATCAGAAACACATATTGCGTTAACTACAAGATTATATTATTTTTCCTTCCATTATTGAACACCACAGAAAGTGTAGGGTAGGAGCAGATAAAGAGAGAGAAAATGTTTTGAGTTCTAGTTCTGTACTGGCAACTAAAAATCTAACCTTGATTTATGGCTTGGAATGTTGTATTAGTTAAGCAATTCACATCGATTTGCTTTAAGTTTGTCGTTTATAATTCTTACTCCTTTCAGGTTTACAAATGCTTCCGGGGCCCTAATTTATCCCATTTATGGTCAAGGGGAACTACCACAAGCCTTTAGCCGCCGCTCTGCTGTCAAAGGTTGCATTTACGTAAGTTCACTGAAAGAAACTGTGGCTTCTTTCTCTTGGTGAAATATGAACTATCATTTTTGGTTAATAGTTAAATCTGATATATTTTCTTTTGTCCATGTGTTGTGTAAGTAACTTGTTCCTAAATGTGATTGACACTGTTTGATCTGTTCTGCTGCTTTAGATACTTGGGGTGTTATTTGATTTTCACAAGAATGGTCACAGGTGTCCTTGTGCTATTTTTTCCTTATATTTTGCGGGAACATAAAAAAATTGCAAATAATGTTTACTTGTTATACTATAGAACTATGTTATAAAGTGGACAAAAACAGTCGTTGCTTTGTCAAGCTAACATGCTCACCTGCTTTCGAGACTTCTGTCATACAGGTTCTGCGAATGCCAGTGACTGCGTTACTTATGGAAAAGGTGCTAAAATATGCTTATAATGTTTAATACATGGACGGCATAAAATGATATAGTCACCTGTTAGGGCAAATGAATTATCCTTAACTTTTTTTTTCCAGGATAGTGGGAGTTACAAAGGTGTTCGATTGGCTTCTGGCCAGGACATATTTAGCCAGAAGCTGGTTCTGGATCCATCCTTTACACTTGCCTCACCATCAACCTCTCCATCGGATCTTCTGCATGAAAGTTTTAACTTTTTGAGCACCAGAGATGTTAAAGGGAAGGTGGCCAGAGGGATATGCATCACACAAAATTCCTTGAAGCCAGATACGTCAAATCTTCTGGTTGTATACCCCCCTCGATGTAAGATCAGCATATAGTTTCATATCTGTTCCTTATTGAGTTTATAGGAATCATACGGTTCAAACTTTTTATCCCTTTTGTCTAGCCCTGTACCCTGAGCAGATTACATCAATTCGAGCTCTCCAAATAAGTGGCAACTTGGCTGTTTGTCCTTTGGGCATGTGAGTTACCACCAGCCACTTCCTTTTATGTTTTTACTTTCCTTGACTTCTGATTCTACTGCTGACTACCTGTTAGGACTGCATTTGTAACATGAGTAATCATGCAAGATCAACATGAAAAATATTAGGGAGACCTTGTCCTTGCTCACCCCATTCCTGGATTTATATTGACTCTTTTGGAGAGAGTTCCAAATAACTAGTACATTTAGAAATACATATATTAACCGTGACAAGTTGGAAAGGTAGCTAGTAGAAATTTCGAATCTCAATTTGTTGTCTTTTGAAACTTTTGTAGTGCTATTGCTATTTATCCTTGGAAGTCCTGCTTCAATCCAAAGATTTTTGAGGTCTAAGGATTACATCTAGCCAATGTCTTGTAGATCCTGCTTGGGATGAAAACCATTACAAGGAGATAATAGACATCTAATTATTTATGGTTTTGTTCTTCAAAATGTTTCCACACCCGTAGCATCATTAAGGTGATAATAACGGACGTCTTATTCATTCATTGAGAACTACTACTTCTCATAGTACAGTAACCCCCTGCCTCTCAAAAGAATATGGGATCCTTGAGTTAACAATTTCTCTGATTATTTGTTTCAGGTTTGTGCTCTATCTTTCAGCTTTGTGTGATGATGCCATTCAAGGGAAGAGGTTACTAAATGCTGCTATGAATGCCCTTCTGACTTTTCCTGATTCTGTAAATTCTGAAAGCAGTTCAACAGTTCAGAGTGAGAATACTGAAGAGAAACCCAGTGTCATTTGGAGCGGGTTGTATATTCAGGAGATGTCTACGGTGCTTCATGTCTTGAACTTTTGTCTCTTACTATTAGCATCTCACGTGTGCACACACGCGCCCACACGTGCTCATGCACACCTGTGGGGGTTATTAGAGCTCATGTTTAGAACTTGCGGTTTAGTTTTATCTTATGTGTTGGTATTTTCAAGTTAAGCTTACACTAAGTTCACATGTGGGGCATAATACTTAGGGTGCCTCATCATAAACGCTTAAGGTTACTTCTCTTCTGTCACGTGCCTGCCTATCTGGAGTTTTAGAACCTGATGGCTGCTGCCCTGGTGTTCCCCTCTTCTTCCTCTCTTGAATCTACCTCCCTCCCTTCAATTTATTCTCTAGATTTTATTGAATTTCTTCCTTGCATGTTCCAGCTGCCTCTATTTTCTTCTTCCTGTACTTGTTTTGGGTAGTTGGAGTCCATCAAAGTTGTTTCAGCAGGTCACTTGAGTCCCTTTAGTTCAACTATGAGCTGTTGCTCAATGATCTCCTGCTTCATCTTTCTTTTTTCTGCTAGTGTCATCAGTCAAATCAATCCCCAACTCACATTAGAGACCAGCCTCGATTCATTTTAACTTTCTTAACTAGATCCTATGATCATTTTTAAGCTGAATGAATGGATGTGCTTTAATGGTTTCAATAGGTTATATTAACTCTTGCTTGCTTCAATTCCTGTAAATCTATGACCTTGAGTTGGATTGACTTTCTTTTATTAAATATTGCTTGAGTAAATATGTTGCGTGGTTGTTGTTGCTGTTTTTTTTTTTTTTTGACCTCCCAGTTTAGTAGCAGTCTAAGCAATGCTTCCTTTTGATCTGAAATGGCTATCAAGTGTACTGGATTTAAAAAATCTGATACTTTATAACTATTGTTGCTCAGATTTAGTGAAACTCAGAACTGGTGCGTGATAGATTGATTTTTTACTGTTTGAACACGAAACATGGTGCTGGATGTGTAATTTTTTTGGAAAGTTAGGTATATAGATGTGCATGCATTTAGGTTGATATTGGTATGCCATCTCTTTTGTTTCAGGGTCAATTTGATTCTATCAACTTTGCTCCCATGCCCGATGGAAATCTGAATTACAACGATATATTAGATGCAGCTTTGAAGGTATGTTATCCTCTATTTAACATTTATGATGCTTCAGGTTCCATTATCCTAAATGCCTAATTTCTGTATATCATCACTTGAGTGTATTCCTGTTTTCTCTTTTATGTCCCATCCAACAAGTTGTTAAATAGGAAAATGAATGTCAGTGATTCAACTACCACAAGCCAATATGCATGCTTACTAGATCACATTGTATACTCACAGATGTCTCTCGTTGATTGTTTCATGATCTCGTTTGTTTCCTCTAGCCCGTTATGTGATTAGACATTGTTCTGTGACACTCAAGAGTTTTTCATTCTTTTTGGCCTACTGAGAATTCAATACTAGTGCTTCTACTTGACAGCTCTTTCAGGAGATGTATCCAAATGAAGAAAATTTCCCAGAGACAACTCCACCTGAGAATTCCGAGGATGATATTGGACTCACTCTAGAGACCTAGATATAATGCTGGACTGGATCAGTTTGCTAATTATGCTGCTGTATTCAATCACTTCCCTATCTCTGCCAGCAATTATCCGGGCATTATGCACCTGGTGTGTGGTAGTTGTGGTGGCATCGAGTGGTTTATGAAGCTCTATGCATATTTGTTAAAGCAGTTGAGGGGAAAACAAATGTGATGCTACCACACACGTTTCCTGTTTTGTGAACTTCAAAAATTCAGAGATGCTTGGCTTTTCAAGCAACTATTTGTTGTAAAACATGAAAAAACTCATCAGAGAGATCACTGTTACATGAAAACTTGATGATAAGAGTTAAAATACTTCTTTGTAAACATGACAAGTGAATCTGTATCAGTGGAAATATGTTGATTTCAACAATTATTAGTTTGCTCGTTATCTTTGTTCTTTGATCCATAGACATCATATCATGCACAGCCTGCCTTGAGATTTAAGTTGTGGTGGCCAATGCACAGCCCTTTAACGCGGCACTTTGACTACAGGAAAGCGAAAATCTGGCCAACAGGTGCTAACCCGAGTGCAGGTATTTTTCATTATCGTGATGTCATATTCATTCTAAAGACCTTCAAATTTGAAAACTTTTTTGTTAGGATTTTATCAGTGGATAAGCCAAGCACCTAACAGAAAAGAAGGGCAGGAGACAGCACAAAATAACATGAAAACATGTATACACATAAAAAAGAAAGAAAAAAAGACAATTTACATATTTTGCTATCTGTTTATGATTGTTCAGCTTTTGTTGTCTGAAAAGCCAAGCCAACTAGTAAAAAGAGAATCATGCAAAGATAATATAAACAATTTTTGTTCTGCTGCTTCATTCAATTCACTCTATCTGCCCAAGTGGGAACTAGGCTGGTGATAGATAAGGAAGGATATTTGGCAAACTGTAATTGGCCAAAGATGTCATACCACCGAAATGACATTGTTTTGTGAATCCAAGGTGTGCAGCATTCCATGAACTTGAAATCCATTCAATGTTGCTTTGTGTATATGTGTTTGTTTTTGTTTCAATCTTGACAAAAGATAGGACATTGTAGTTTTCAGGTTCTAGAGCTTTTTAATTACTCCAATTCTGTTCATTGGTCAGGATTTTTTTTTATAGCATCAGACTACTTGAAGATGCACTGATGATACTTAAGTGGGTGCTTTCGTGTAGGAAATTGAGTGTCTAGTTATGATTTGAGAGATTTGTGTAGTTTGCTTTTGACAAGTTCTTGCTCATCCTTTGGAAATGGTTTGAATTTCAATTTATTTGTTCATAAAAGTAAAGAGTGTGATCTAATGAACCAATTTTGAGTGATCCTATAGAATTCTTGTGTTTTAAGCTGAGATTATACAATTGAATTTTTAACTTCAAACTTTTCCAAACAAGAAAAATGGCTAGATAGAGTATCACTTGCAACAATTTTTTATGTTCCAAACAAGCTGAAAAAGAAATGTGGAAAAACTCCATTGTTGATGGTACTTGATAAGACTGATTTTTCTTGTTTCCATGTGATTTGGAGCTACTCGATTGCTTATTTGCGGCAGCTAATCTACTGTCCCTCTCATGTGCTTCCATGGGTGAGTTGGCCACTCTACCCACGAATTGAAGCAACCACCTTTGACCTGATTGCCATGGGCACTAGTTTACCACAATGCACTATCGCTGCTACAGCTTCTGCTTGTGGAAAAACTGTCCTACTTGACCCTAGCCCCTCCTTTGGGTCCCATTACACCTCTCTCTCCATCCCCAAACTAGAATCGTTCCTCAATTCCAATTTAAAAACAGCCATATTTGTGTGCCATTGTGGTTAAAGGTCATGACTACTAAGATCATAAATCTCATCACTCGGCCCATTTATTCAGATGTTGAGATTTCATGTTTTTTTCTCCTGAATAATTGGAGAACTAGCGAAAGTTCTTATTGAGGGTTATGTGTTGAAGACAAGTCTCTTGACCTAATGTCACGATTTCAAGTACACAAGTATGATGAGTTTAAGAGAGTTGATGCAAGTTTTGTTGGTGATGAGAATGGCTAGTTATGCAATGTGCCAGATTCGAGAGCAACTATGCTGACAGATTAGAGATTGAATTCAATGGAGAAGAATCAATTAATGGGGTTTTTGGATTTTTTTAATTTGGAGCCATTTTATGCCAGATTTTTGAAGCAAAATAACATGAAAGACAGGCAAGCATGAGAGCAAAACTATGCTAGAATCAATAAGCTGAGATCAGAAACTGAAATTGAATCAATCACCAACATTCTACCAACAGCATGGGTTGCCATAGGCAGTTCAATGCACTTTGAACCTCATTTTCTGTTGGCAATAATAAACATGGCGTTTTGTCCATCGGCATGATTTGACTTTATAACAATTTAGGTTAAATGGGGGAGAAATGGAAGACTCACAATTTACAAATTCTTTTTTGCTCTTTGAATTTCCTATCCTAAAAAAGAAAAAGTGTGGGGGTCAGAATCATGGGGCCCTTCCAACCTAAGAGAACAATGAGTGAAGACTGGTCCTCTCCAATGTCACCACAGCATGCAAATTGCTTAACATCTAAGCTATATCCCCAGCAGGAACCTGAAGACATCACTCAGTGAGATAACCCCTTCTACACGCTTGCTGCCAGCTTCCACAATCAAAAGCCTCCTAACCCCTGAAAAGACCACGCAACAAAGCAATTAGAAAACGTGTTACTAATCCAGACCCCGAGGTCAGAACTACTTATGGTGAAAAGTTGATGTAGAAAAAAAAATCATATTGCTGTAAGAGTACCGGGATTTGCCAAACGCTCCATCACTTTGTGTAGAGAATCAGTCCGCAAACACATCTGACATCTCTGTCCATTGTAGAATGCATTTGAAGAATTTGCATTCTGACCCAATTGCAGAGCCTAAAGGGTATGAAAGAGCAGATCAATACAGTAGGTTCATGCCATGCATGTTTTATTCAAAAATGCAGTTTACTTAAATCACTTCTAGTCATTTATCTTCTCCTGATTTAGTTGAAGGTATTTATTGTTTCACAAATGGAGATTCATGTACAGTGCTGCGGATTGGTTCAGACCATTGCAATAATGTGCATACAACTGCATGTAAATAGAGCTCAAAGTAATCAAAACTAATTACCTGATGAATACTTATTTCATCGAGATGAATTTGTGCATAGGCTTTATCTTTTGCCAAAGCAGTGATATCACTGTCAAGGAAACAACAAACTTAAGTCACAGTTGGCTTAACCTGCAGTTCAACAATAACAAAGATCCAAAACATGCAAGCACATGCACTCATAGATGCACAAGTTACCTTCGAGAATATACATCCAGCAGTGAATCATTATCATTTACAATTGGTATTGAACTGACATTGGCTGTATCAGGAAGGTATTATAGCACAAGGTTAGGAGAGGTTAAAGAAGATCAATCAGCAACATGCACACTCAGAAACAGATAGAAGAGGACAGTTGTAGCCTGTGGTAATCTTTTGACGTGTGAATTACCTTGAGCCAACAAAGACAGAGCAGCACCGAGAGAAGCATTTGGTCTCAACATTGCAAATGGCCGTCTGTTTGGTTCCCCAATTTTTGGAACCCATGTACCCAAAGGAATTGAACAAATTGGCTGTTGAAGAATGGGTAAGGAGCCAGCAGAATGTCTGAAATACCTGCATATACCTGACAATTAGGTCCATGTGTTAGCAACAAGTTATACATCCTCAAGCATCAAACCAAGAAAGCTTACATTTTAGTATTCCAGACAGGGAAGCAAGATGAAGTAGCTGCGGAAATGAGCCATCCTGAGAAGCAGAATGAATAATGGGAACTGTTGATACGCTGTTCTGCAAAATTTTCAAAGAAACATCTTTCATCGAATCATATGGCCCTGCCTGCATATTAAACAAGTAGTGGATAATAATTACTGACATAGCAGATTGCAACACCAGAATAAGAAATCAATAAAGCTAGAGAAATGGTTCTACATCTGAAGCAGCTCATTTGCACCATCTGATTCACAAAATTCAATACGGGTGACTTCAAGCAGCATTGCCCTAATCTAAAAGGAGCATTTCAACCCATTTGCTGTTGCAGACCATATGGAACCAAGTAAGGTGCTAGAAGAATTCAACATTGAAAACAAAAATTATTTTCCAAGCAACCATTTCCCTAAGTGTGTTTGTCATTCTACCATCCTAAGTATAGAGATGATTGTGCCAATAAGAGCAAGATACACAATCATACATGAAAAGCCCAACATGTAAGATACTCAAATAAATGACAAATAATGGCTGGGAGATTATTTTGGATTCTAAAGAATCTTAGCAAGGCATCAGAAGAAACACTAACATGGATCAGATGTTTAGAGTATGCTCTCCCACTACCATCAATCTGTCTGTTGAGATGCATTTTTCCTTCCTTCCAAGCAGATATAGTATGTGTCTCTAATTCTTCCTCCGTCAGATTAGATCCATGAGTTCCAAGCTGAAATTGCAAGGTTCATAAATGTTAAACAACTGAGAGACACAAATGCCAAACATGTACAATAGCAAAACAGTTAAATATACTCTAGGAATTTAACTAGTCCTTCATTTCTTACATAGACAAATGTAAAAGAATAAGCACATTAACAATACATCCAAAGACAACGTCCTTAATTTACAATGCCTGCATGTGCTTGTGTACATCCACATGAATGCACATGTTTTGTGATACCTTCGAAAACATGCAATTGAAGACATGTAGAAATGTAAGAGCACAAGTACATACACTCTAGGAACTTAACTATTCCTTCATTTCTTACAAAGAAAAAGGTAAAAACACAAGTAGATTAACAACAATTACAAAGACAGATCCTTAATTTAAAATGAATGCACATATTTTGTGATACCTTTCAAAACATGCAATTGAAAACACAAGACAGACTTTAGTGATCATGCACGAAATGAAGACATCAGAAAACTAATAAGCATGTAAATGTAACCATTTTTCTTTAAAGCCTATGCTACGATTGCTCAGTAGTGTGGGATTGTGATGTAAACGACTTGATTTCTTGGAGAGTTTTCGCAGGCAGCCAAGTCAAAATTCAATTTCTTCAGTTATTTCTCTTAGCAAAACAAAAATAGGTTTCTTGTAATTGATAAGAAAATGTACAGCAATTCATTTGCCAAAACTCATGATGAATCTAATCAGCACTAAAACAGACAATGCAGCTAAAGAAGAAAATAGCACTAGCAGTTACTGTTTTTCCTGCGAATTGTATCTTCCAATCCTAAGTGTTTATTTTTGGTATTTATATAACAACCATAAGCCCTAGAGGGAACGCAGACTTAATTAAGTTATCAGTCTAGTCCCTTATCTACGTACAGCATTTTTTCTCTTCAGTATATTGCAATTTCACTTAAAATCATCATGGATCATATGCATTGGAAAAGAAGTGCCAAAATACACACCTCCCTCAGAATCAAGATGAAGTCCAATGCAGTAAGCACTCCAACAAACTGGCCCTTGCAAAAGTCCCAGAGAGGAGCCATAGGGATGCCCTAAAATTGGCTCAAGTCAGCAAGAGAAATCTGAACTAATATTCAACTACTATAAATGTGGCAGTAGCATATTGAATCGACAGAAAAGCCCATAGGGCCAATAGTTCCAGAAATCATTATAAAATAGAAAAATAAGTTATACAATATGCCTAGGTACAAAGGATTAGTTTCACATTCGTTAGCAAGAACATTAACTTGCTGCATGTTTTCAGCTTATGTCTGTCCATGTTTGCATGCATAGTGGAGATTCACCTGTTCATAGAGAATATGAAAGGCTTGCTTCACAGGTAGAGTAACATCCAAGGCAATAACCTGAAAAGTAAGACAGAACAAGGAACAGATGAACCTCCTGGTTATGGTTGAAAACATAGAGAATGAGAGTACAATTAGTTCCTGAAGAAGGTAAAGCATTCAAACCTTGCCTGACTCTGGAAGCAGCTCGTATGCAGTATGTGTGGACAAGAAAGCAGAAATACGATGACGAGAGACCTCCAACTCTGTTGCTGATATCCCTTGGATTACTTCCTGTAAAGTACAAACTAACAGAGTGACCAACTCTGCCCCAAAGGAATACACAGGAAGCATCTAGCATAAAATAATTAATAATCTCAACAAGATTCGTCGCCTTTTCTGTTTCATGATTTCAAGAGATGAACAAACTTAAGCAGCTCAATGTCATACTCATTCCCAAATTTGCCGTTTGGTCCTTTCCCCCAGGTTAAAATATTCTCAATTCACAAATTTGCTATTCTGCTTCATTTCCAGCTCCAACCTATTTTTCTCTTGTAATAACCCCAGAAAGGAAGTTTAAAGAAGTCTTTTCAGGTAAAAAAAACGAGGGCTGAAAAAGAAACAAGGGGGGTAACACTTGCTGTTTCTTTATTTAAGATGATTCATCTACCTCATTTTATCTACTTTGGGCCTCCCTACTGATATGTTTACATTCCCCTGAGGCAATACAAAAATAATCCATAAATGCAATTCTGAATTGAATCTTGTCTATGAAGAACAAACAAGAGATGCAACAGCACGGATGAAACACAACATGGATGCACATAAACGGAGGTCTAAGATTGAGAAGGTGCAATAGCTGCTAAAATTCAAAGGAAAAATGGCTACTCTCAAGCATTGCCACAAGGATGGTGCTTAGAAAATAAGAACACACACTATGAGATACAACAGCCAAGTATCTGGGCTTAAAAACTGGTCTGAAAGCGACTGTTAATGTCAAAGCTGAAATGTATCTTACCGGGCAAACAGAAACATCATCCAGCTCCATGTTGGATCTCCCAGGTGTCTCGGAATTAAGAATTTGTGGAGGATCCTTAGTTAAGACAACAGTATTTACCACCCCATAAGGCCCATCAACAAAAGATAGCTGCTCATCAACCCGCCATTGTCCATCTACACGGAACTTGAACTGTGTGCAAAAATGACAATGATTTTGAAGGTAGCAGAGATGTTAGAAATACACATTCCTTAATTGTTGATGAGAACATTAGTTAGGAAAAATAGCACTTTAACATTCTATCTCATTCCTACAACCATTAACATATTAAAAAGGAGAATGAAGACCCTGCAAAGGTTACAGAAAGCCAGTAGTTTGTATGGTTCCTTTTTAGCTTAGCCTAAAGCAGATTCAATCTCTTAAAAGACTTAAAAAAAAACATTACTAACTTAACTGACTTCTAAAATCGAGAGCAATTTGAATATGAGATGTCAATCGAATCAGATTAATCGTCTAAAAACATTCTGAGAAAGCAACAGATAGAGCCAGTCAAAAACCACATGCTAATGCAGAATGCATATGTTGGTGGCCGTAAAAACTTGAACAAGCTCAGTTTTCTATTATGACAATAATCTTGATGTCAATGTAAAAGCCAATGGATTATGTCCCAAAAGCTTAACCTTGTAAAGGGAAATGCTGAGAAAACTCTATAGTCATGAATCATTTACGTTCCATTGGGATGATTCTCTTCAAAGATGGCTCCTTTCTGAGAGATAGCCTAAGGCCAACTCCACTATAGCTTTCATTGCCATGTTCCATTGTTACATTTTAAAAATAATTTATTGCCTTACATTTCTATTACTCAATTTTGATGGCTTACGAGATCAAAAGGCTCGTAAATTATTATAGATAACTAACAAAGTTATGAAATATCTTTGTATAGCATAAGCACATTGATTAGTGATTAACATAAATTCAAGTTACTTTCCATTCAACCCTAAAAACTTACATAATTATATAATGCAACAAAAGATTCCCACAAATGCCAACTACAAAGTCATCATCACAGGCATAACTGTTAAACATGCTTTACTAGCTGAGTTGGTTTAACATACCTGATGCAATCCAGGCACTAAGCTAACAACAATTTGAAATACATTAGGGCACCCCTCCACCGGGGACATGGGTAAAAGATCAATCCACCTGCCCAAATTACAACTCAATCAGACACCCCCACGTCACACCAAAACACAAACCAAAAAACCCTTAAAGTTATGAAAATAGAACACATTATCAATAACAGAACTAAAAGCCATTTGTAAATTCGCTACCACAAAAAGAATAATATTCTTGGTGATCATCACAAAAATCTGGTCAATTTAGCAACTTACCTAGTAAAGGTACCAAAGATAGAAACTTCTCCCCCTCCATAAGGCCAGACGAAGCGCACCGGAATTACTCCACTATTATCATGGCCAGTACTGGAACCAGAACCAAACATTTTCCGTCCAAAAAATAATTTATATAAATACACTCAATACTTGACACACCACCAATCAACAAAATCCCAATTCTAGCAAAATCACTCCAAGAGAAACCACAATTCAAATAACTATATTTTTCATTTCCCCAGTTCCCAACAAAAACTATAAAATCTAACCAACACCAGCGTGGGATCCTCTACAATTTAGCAGAGGACCCCTTATTGCTTATACATGCAAAGTTCAACAAATAGAAGAAATTTAAAACAACACTATAAATTATCAAACCCCAAAAACCCTTAATGTTAATCAACAAAAATGATTAAACTTTAGTATCAAAACTCCACAATTCTCTACATGCAAGCATGAAACACTAACCAAATCAAAATCCCACCACTCTTATCCTCTTTACATCAATGATTCAAACTCAAAAAGTCAACAAATCAAACGGCCACAAAACCCCCCCAAAAAACCAACAAAATCATTCACACAGCATCGACCTCTGATCTGTGTAAAGATTGAAACTTTTTAGCTAAATCGGATTCAGGAGACTAAATTAAGAATACCCGGATGGAGAATTGAAAGAGAAAGTAAGGTTTTTGTGGCTAATTTAGAGATTGAATTGAAGGGTTGGAGGGGGGAAGAGGAAAAATCCCTAATTTTGATAAAGAAAAATTGGCATTGTTGGATCTCAAAAAATAAAAGATGGGTTTTTTCATTTATCCATTTTCATTTATATTTTTTGTGGTGAAATTTTGGAGTGAAGAGAGAATCTATCTGGTGATTGAAGAACAGAAGCAGAACATAAGCTCTCTCGCACACACAAAAACAAAATAAAGCAGAAAGAGAGCGATAAGTTGCGATAATAGTAATATTTAATGATTGCGGTAAAATCTACAGGGAATTAATGGTTAAAAAATAATTTAATATGTGTGGGTATTTGTCATTTTGTGATTGTGTCTTTTCTTATTCTCTAGTTATTAAACAAGACGGGCCTGCCGGGTAGGCCTACATATACATAAAAAAAAATAGAGAAAGAATTTATTCAATGTAACCTAACTAAAAACTTTGTTTCACCTTATAACTTCTAGTTAAATCAAATTAATTTTTTTTATATATTTTTAAAAATAATATTATTTTATTTTAAAAAAATTAAATTAACTTGAGTTAATTATTAAAATTGATCTTTGAGCTTAATTTAATAATTATGTTTATTATACTTATTGAATGTGCATTGAGACATGATTCATGTTTGAGAATTGTTATTACACAAAACTTGTCTCGATGAGATCTATAACTCGATAACTATTATCACCTACCTCTAGCCGAGTTTAAAAAAAAATTCTTGTAGGAGTTGAAATGATTTTACTTTTAAAAGAATTTGAAAATAATATTATTTTATTTTTAAAAAATAAAATAAAATAAAGTTGTTTTAGTTCATCCAAATCAGTACAGATTAATTTACGAAATTTATAACCTGAATCATGATCCGAATAACTTTGATTTAAGGTTTTAAATACTCCTTATATAAGTTTTCTTGTATTGAAACTAAACATTTTCTTGATTTGGTATTAGATTGGTTATCCACACTTGGGTTTTACGTTGATAAATATTTTTTTTCTCATAACATCTAATTGAACACGAGTTATGGATGATAACATTGGAAACATACAAAAAGCATATTAATTGGGGATATAAGTTTACTAATTACTTATTTAAATGATAAACTAGTGATTAATATGAGATTGTGCACTAAATCATCAATAACGAATTTTCAAATAATTAAATACTAGCATTTATAAAAAAAATAATGATTTCTTCATGAAAGAGAGGTTATATCCATATCACTAACATGTTCAATGTTATTACACAATCCATGATCATTGCAGTATAATTATTAAATTCATCTAGCTCGGTAGGTTAATTTAAAATCTAATTTCAATCAAGTTTTATTTCAAATAACTTTGAATACAGATTTACTCAAACACATGTGAGAGTTAATTTTAAGGATTTTTTTAAAAACATTTGTTCAAAACAATGCTATTTAAAAGATATCCTATAGATGAATCCGGTGACTCATTCTTGATCCAAGAATCTAAGTTTTAAATGAACTGATCATGGAATAATTTTTTTTTTAAAGTTTATTAAGAGTCTGTTTGAAAGTGTGGTTATAATTGTTTTTTAAAATATTTTTCACTCAAAAATATATTAATATAATTTTTTTTTATTTTTTAAAATTATTTTTGATATCAGCACATTAAAATGATCTAAAAACACTAAAAAAATATTAATTTGAAATAAAGAAAAAAATAAAAAATTTTAATTTTTTTAAAATACTTTTAAAATGTAAAATAAACAAAATTTTAAAACTACGCAAGTGGAATTACATATGCTACCATCGCCAATCTATCAAAATACCTAATAAATTTCTTTCCATTACAGCTTCAGTATATGCTCTGCATTTGAGCCCCTTCAAAGTGCAAGAAATTTATGATATCGTTAAGGAAGGAGAGTTCTTGAAACCCGTCGAATCTGTTTGAATACTTGTAATTAGAAAAAGGGGGAAGGGGATTGACTCCCATGCTTAAGACTTGAAGTACCACTTCAAGGTCTTAAATTCAAATTATAAAAAAAGATTGCACTGGATTTATTAGGGATAAGGGATGTTATTTCCGCGCGCAAGCGCGTAAATTAAAAGATTTATCAAATTTTTTATACATGTTTTATATATATATATATATATGAATTCTGTACCAAATTTTTTATACATGTTTTTTTTTTTTAATATAGATATATATATATAGAATTCTTTTGAGTCTTGTACCGCTTGCTTATCATTATAATAGATTCTGTTTTTTTATTAAAAAAATATTAAATTATTGTTTTTTTAAATCTCTTTAAGTATTTTTCATGATTTTCATGTGTTGATTTAAAAATAAAATAATTTTCTTAAAAAAATTTTTGGTTTATTTTTAATTTAAAAAACAAGTTCATGATGTAACTATGAATAAATTCTGACGGGCCCTAGGTTAAAAAATAATGAAAAATAGTTTACAAAAGTTTATTCATTAACGAGAGATGTGATAAAACATGGGAGTTGATTCTTTTGAACTGAAGGGTGATTAAGTGATGTGTTGGTGGGCTCATGGGATGAACGTGCAATGATTGGTGGATAACCACTACATGATTAAAGAGATCACAAAGGTTTTTTATTTTTTATTTTTTTTTCAAAAAAGCAATGATTAAATAAAAAAAAAAACACAGAGTGAAGCTATTGTTTTCTTTGATTCATTTCATCCCATTCGTTCGGATGCAAATAAATTATCTGCAATAAGAACATCCAGTTATCTTCCCTTTTTTTTTAATTAAATATAGTTATTAAACACAGTTAGAAAATTAATTAAATATAAAACTATCGAGATCATGGCGAGACAAAGTGGCTAGTAGGGACCTCGATCCTTGTAAGGAAATGTTTTTTTTAATTCCTTTCTTAATAATATTTATAATTTTAATAATAAAATAATTGAAATTTTAGCTTTTAATTTTTTTAGAGTAATTCTTTTAATTTTATCTTGCCCTGTATCTGATAGAAGTTGATAAAATTAAAGACTGCACTGTCCACCTCCTGTCTTAAAGGAGTTTTTATTAAGCAATTAGGTCTGGTGGTTAGTAGACAAGAGGAGACCCTGACGAGGCCCCTCCTGAAGTACGAGATTCCAATTTAATCATTGGACTGAGAGACTTTTTGGCAAGCAATGTCCCTCTTGCAATCATTACATTGAACCTTCATCAATGGTGATTTTAGTTTCTGTGTAAAAGAAGCATACATGTAGTAGTAACATGCATCCACTTAGCTGACTTTCATTTCTTCCTAGGTGTTTATTTGAAGCCCAATCAAAAGCTGGTTAAAATTTATTTTTTATTGTTTAAAATTATTTTGTTATATGTTTTTAAATTATTATTGATGTTAAAAAAATTTAAAAAATAAAAAAAATATTATTTTGATGTATTTTTTAAGTAAAAAACACTTTAAAAAATAACTAGTACCGCACTTTCAATCAATCTTTCATTGATAATAATATCATAATTATTAAGCAACGAGGTAAACTTGATTAACTTAATAGATTAACTTATAATTTAATTGACGTAATCTAAAAACAAGAAGTTAAAAAAGAAAAAGAAAAGAAATAATATCATTTTAAATAAAAATAATAAATCTAAATTAACCTTAATAATCTAGGGGTTGACTTCGAATCAAATCTATCAACTATTGATTACATGATGCTGCTACAGTAACATTGCACATTGTAAGTTTAGCTGAAGAACATTGTTCATGCATGCATGCATCCCATTCAAGCCAGAAGAAATGATTCGAGGGGTACCATCACATCACCTGGATGATATTCAAGAAGTTAAAGAAACTAAAAAGATTAATTGTCTTGCTAATTACATGCCAGTTCAACCATATCTGTAGATATGCACGCTCACAAGGGTTTTTGTCAAAGCTGGGAGAAAAAAGGTAAGAGGTTTGTGTACAAGGGTTGGTAGCTTCACCCAAGGTCTTCCAAAGGTTTGAAATTGTAGCTGATGAATTATGATATTCTTCAGTATATTACAAATCAAAGTTCAAATGTTAATGAAACTATAGCATCAAAGAAAAATGTGATTGTCAGCAAGCTCCTAAGTTCTCCTGTACAGGTTATCTACTACTCTTTGACTTGCTACCTCTGAGGTTAGCTGTGAAGACAACTACTTACAAATAGCAATAACACTGTGTATGCAACAACCTAAACATCCAAATAATAATATACCATAACAAAGAAAAACACAAGGGAGGAGAGGAGTGGCGGTGGTGATGATGCATACCATGCCTCTTGCACTCAGAACTGTCATCTTTGAATGCGTTCCTAAGTGCTATCTATAATTTTTGAAAACCTATTTATCTTCATGAACAGCTTGGAGTATCAAAACTTGTGTTCAACTGCATCCCACAAGTAAACAAAAATTTCCAGAAAAACCTAGATGTTTGACATTAACATGTTTTTTATTAAAATTTGAATTTTTTTTCTTTAAATTAATTTTTTTAGTATTTTTAAATTATTTTGATGTTCTAATATCAAAAATAAATTTTAAAAAATAAAAAAATAATATTTTGATGCATTTCCGAATGAAATACACTTTGAAAAGCAACTACTATTATACTTCCGAACACCTCTTTAGCCCTCGGTAGCCTTACTCAAGCACTAGCCAAGAGCATGAACATGGAAACTGTGCATCTCCTTGTGAATATATGAAGTGGAGAAGCAGAATATTTTCCTGGCATTAAGATGCTCCCCAGGGCATCAAGGAGTTTTGTGAAGGCTCTCTATTGCAAGGCGAGTTTTGTGAAGGCTCTCTATTGCAAGGCGTATCAGCCGCGATAGCCCCTCTACATCATGGAAGCCTATATCAAGAACTTTCTTAATGGAAGAAATACCCTCAGTATTGCCTGTCTCTGCAAGAATTATTTCAGCAGCTGCAAAGGCAGCCTGGGATTTCCTTGAGGCTTCCATTGCAAGGTTCACATCTTCTGCCTGCAACCAGTTGCATATAATATAAGCATCGTGCCTAAATTATGGCACTGCGCAAGATGCAGTATAAAAGAAATGCTAGACCGCATCACGAGTAGAGGGGAAAAATATCCAACAATGAGAAATGAAATAAAGTGAAATGCCCTATCTACACTGGAGCATCAGGGAATAATGACTCTCCCTGATCATTCCTCCTGGCTATTTTAGAAAGTTGCATCAGCTGTTGCAAATACCAATCGTCTGGATTAAAAGAACAAAAACCAAGATAATTTTTGTTGTCACTATTCCAATTTTCTCTACGGACAGACATGATGGAGAAACTAACATACAAGAAAACCTAGACACCTTTCATATGGCCCCATGAAATAACTCTCACGAAAATTTGGTGTGGCTCATACCATCTAATTGCATGGTCCTATTAACACCCATATAATAATTTTTCTGTTGTCTATATGGTAAGATAAAAAAAAAGAGAAGTTTACAATGAATGATAAAAAACGAAATGAGAAAAATTCATAATTTTTTTTTTGTTTTTATATGGATTCTGTGGGAGTTTCAGGATTTTTCCATCAAGCGTTGATATCCCATTAAATTAAAATGATTCATGCGCTGCTTTTTGCTTCTGAACAGATGCTACCATTTTGTTCAAATACTTTTTCATGACTGCAGCTACTTTACAAATCGATATGATACATACAATCACTAAGAAGAAACTGTACGCAAACAAAAAGGAAATGGTATACTAGAAAAGGTATACTTACAAAATTAAGCAACCGAACAAAGCTGGGCTGGTTTCTAGCAGCAATGATACAAGCTGTAGCTGCTGGAGAACAACCAACATCCTTAGTTATATTTCTATTCTCCACTTTTACTTCACTGTTTAGGTTCTCAACATAAGAGTCAGAAGAAGATGGGGACTCAACTGAGGAACAGAAGAGAAAATGTCAAGCAAAAATTCTGCTCTCTTTGAATTCTAATGTTGTAAAGATATGACATTGGTATGACGTGTTTTCAAGGATTATATTCATTCAAATATTTTTAGCTTGTTTCGACACTATGCCCCTTTTTTATTATTTATTATTTACCTGGAGAAACCCTTTTTAATGCTGTTCGCAGTTCATTCAGATCCCTGCTTGCAGTGAGGTCATTGGAATGGACTACCCGCATATATGCCACTTCAATGCATTTGTATGCCAAAAAAGCATATGCCAAGGCATTGAATCTCTCAAATTCAGAAGCACAATATCTGTAGAAGCAGGAACAATAACATAAACAACATTTTCAAAATTATTCCCTCAACAAAGTATAGGCTTAATCGTAGATGGGAATATGTTTTAGAAAAATGCATAAACTTTCTGACTAGCAATATATGAAAAAGTTTATTCCAGAATATGTCCTTTCCAGCTATAAACAGGGAACTTAAAGCCTGATAGCATCCAGTTGCAGCTATACAGATAATATTTTAAAAGGACATACACATCAACAAATTTTTAAACAGCTATGACTTGGTAGTCCGTTAGTGCAATAACACAACGATTATTGCTGGCACTTGCACACTTTCAAAGGCAATTACATGGAAGCTCTATATAAAGTCCTTGCAACATTAAATTAACTTAAAACTATGTTGCTCTAAACTTTATGTGAAAACTCAATTTTTTAGCTTATATTCAGGACTTACTTTCAGTGATGATTTTCTTAGTGGTGATGCCTATCGCCTTATGATTGTATCCTGCCTTGTCTACACACTTGAGTATCAGAGTAACAATCTCATACTAAATATACTACAAGAACAAGTTAATTGTAGGCTTGTGTGGGATTTAAATTATGTGCTTGGTCTAACCATAAAAACAATTTAATTAGATAATGTAACCAGTCCTCTAGGTGAAAGAACAAAGTGGGACACAATTCGACCATCAATTCTGAGTCACTGTGAGTCTACTGCCAGTTTTGAATTTTTTATCACACAATCCATTATAATCTCCTCTGTTCTGATTGAAAATTTCCTTTTCCTTATCTTTTCTTTCTGTAAACCTCTGAAAGACAAAACAGAGTCTTACAGTAGTTGGCAATCTATACTTACTCACACAGTTTTGCAGCACGAACATACATTTCAGCTGATGTCATCTCCCCACTGTTGGTGCTATTGTTGTTATGAGGATTAAAAAGGGATGCCCCATGAAGAAATTTCAAAGCTGCCTGAAAGAATAACTCAGTACTTTGAAGGCCTGATTCAGAAACCTTCAAAGTATGAAGAAAACATATGAACTGTCAGACTTTCTTTATGGTAAATATATAACCAAATAAGGCACTCTCCAGAAGAACGGTAAACCAAAGTGAAATTCTCTAGAGCTAAAGAATCAAGACAGCAACAGAAGGAAAAACCTTAAGAGAATCTGGTGAATGTTTAAGATCCTTGGCTCCTTCCAAAGCATCATTTGCTACCTGACTAAAGAAATAATTTCTGATATGATTTGATGCAATAGTGTTGCTGGCATCAGGCAAAGGAAACCTTCGCGTAACATCTTGAAACCCATTCCGACCATCATCCTTTCCAAGTTGTCTTGGAGCCCTTGCCAAGTCTTCAAAACTAGAACCATCAACTTCCAATGCATCATTTTCACTATTTTTCCAAGACTGATTTCCCATTTTATCATCACAAAATAAGAAATCCAATGATTTCCATTTCCCTGCAGCCTTTTCCACTTGATTAATTTTGTCAAGCATGTCCAAAGATCTACTGCTGCTGCAGTTCTGCAGAACATTATGATGTGAAGCTGAATTGCAATCCTTTTGAAAAACAGCATCCATTTTCTCAAGTGAGGCCTCATATCCCTCGCATCTAAATTGGTTATCCTCTCTATTACTATTATTTAGAATTTTGATGGAAGAAACCTTCTGACCAGCATAATGTTTCTCAACTTCATCATCATTATGTCTACAGATTTCCCTTGATTTTTCATTGATAGGTGCAGAAACAGGAGCATTTTCCTTCCTTGAGGTCCCAGACCAGTTACTTAAACCAACACGTTCACCTTCTAAGGATTTTGTTTGGCCACTGAAATGATAAAAACCAATGTCTGTGTTACCATGATCACCTGAAGAGGTCCTTCTAGGGCTGCCTCGGTTAGAAATCCTCGAAGGTGAAGAACAGACTGACTCCACAGGTGAGCCCTTAACATCTTGGAAGTCTCTCAAATCCCTTCTTTCTGAATTCTTACCATCAACAGTTGATTGGGATAAATAATTCATCTTATCTTTTTCAAACAGTTTGCAAACACCCTTGCTTGCACTAGAGACCTTTTCTTCAAATTTACATTTTCTTGGCTTCTTTTCTTTTCTGCATTCGCTCCAACTTGTCTTCTCCATGGAAATACAGCTATTTAGCCTATTACCAGAATGGTTACCTTGATAGATCTGACTGTCCATCCAGTCTTTAGACTTTCTCTTCTTCCTCTCAATACCCATTTTATCTTGATCCTCTGTAACCAGTGTCTTCTGAAACTGGTTATGTTTTTCAACATAAAGATTTGTGGAATTCTTTCAAGACACCTCATTTCTCTGGAAGATGAATTCTTCTTATCATCACTTCCCATTTCTTTCTTTGAGAATCCACCAGTACTATGATCTTCCTCCGCAAAGTGCATGCTGTCTGTCCTTGCTTTTTTGGAAAGCTTGCAACTTTCTTGATCAGCTTCTCTCTTGGTCTTTGATTTCTGTGGCTGCACATCACCTGCAAAGAAGAACATTTTATGTATCCACACAAGGAATTTGATAGCTGAAGAAAGGTCACCAGAGAGCACATATAAATCTGGTCATCTATCAACGGAAACATATCCTAGATGTAATAATGCCTTGGAGTATCAACTATTAGAACCTACATCTGCCAGTGTCTACTAGCAAAACTTATATCAAACAAGAAACAACATCAAGCTCGTGTATTTATTTCCACGAACACCATCACATCAAGTATCAAGCTTTAATGAGTTTCAACAGATTCCATGAAAGGGGAAAAGGAAAATCAGAAGGGGAACTTCCAATACCTGTCAAAGTACATTTTTCAACCTTTATATTGAGGCGATTACTCTAATCCGCCTCACCCATCACATATTTATTCCAGTTTTTCTGGTCTAAATCTAAGAGATTTCTTTTATCATAAAGAACTTGGTCTCAAATGATTTGTTCCGTTTCCACGTTTCCGCCTTTTCATGAGTAGGGTGATTCTCTTCTTTCTCATTTTTCTTGGTCTTATGGGTTATCCCAATTCTCTTTTAGAACTGGAAATGACAATGTGCTCTAACCTCAATAGTTATTTTCTCAAGCAATATAGAACATCAAAGAGGTTTGCAAGGTACAAACAAAGGTCTGGTTTAGACTACAAGGAAAATTCGAGTTTTTTTCATTGAATGAACTTTACAGAAATTACAAAAACCATGTATTTTGGCCCAAAAGCTGAGAACTGCCAACATGAATGTGAGTTGATGCTAGCATGCCTAGCAATCAAGAAATAAACAAATCTTTCATTATAGCCTTTGCCAAGACAAGTAAATTTAGTTTGAATGAGGAATACCCAATCTTTTCTCCAACTTTTTCTCCCAAGAAGGCAAGCTCCTGTTTTGTAACCTTCTTTCAATAGAGACATGTTCATTCTTCCTTGTTGAGATCAGCAACTTCTTAGAAAGACTATACTGAGCTGGATTAGACACTTCTTTAATTTCATGTTTCTTCTTTCCACCACTAAAGCTAAGATCTTGTGGATTTTGATCAAGATCATGCCAGGTATTAACGAAGGTAATTGAAGATTCAGTGCTGACAGAATGGCTTAGCCGGCCATCGTGGTTCCCTGCAACAGAGAGTCGAAACCGTGCACGCTGAGTATCCGTTGTCTCCTCCTCACTAATAGTACAACAGTTCATTCCAGGCCTGAAAAAAGTTTCCATCAGAGTTAAAATTAGAGAGGAGAGAGAGAGAGAGCGCACTAGAAAAAACATTTTCTTCAACAGGAAAAAAACATGCATTCACCCAGAAGGGTAGTTTATCATGTAGCTTGGAGAATTATAATCATGCGGAGGTTAATAGTGAGCATCTGAACTCCAAAGTATCCTTCACATTAATCAGTTATTTTATTGAAAACACCTTGTCATTGAAAAAAATAAAAAATACTTGCATGACCTAATGACCTACTCTTCCTAAATTTTCAAATGATAGCAAGGTACAGCATGATGTATTCTTGCTAGCTAGACACAAATCACCAAGTATCCAGGTCCACTTTAACATGGTTTTATTATTTGTTCAAATTTGAAGATAATCAGTAAGAATCAACTAAATCCATGCCAATTAATCTCTAACCATTACCGACACAACCATAAAAGTTCATATATCCAGCAAAAGCCCTTACAGCCAGTCAAGCATGGTGCACAGCCATTTCTGTGGAAGCTGGTCAGGGTTTGTACCATACGGTAGAAGCCGCCACTTGTGACACTTGTCACAACACACCCAATTTTCCTCTATAAGATATGGTGCAACCTCCATAGGAAGTGGGCCAGCTGATGGCGCATCACCATTGATGTCTCCTCTTAAATTTGCTTTAGAAGTTGAAACCAAACTGTTTTTTTTATCAACTGAACTCACCTTTGATTTGTTTCTGAAAACAAGGGTTTTTTTCTCATGTACCTCACGCTTACAGTCCCTTGTCTCATCTCCAACAGAAGTTCCCAGCAGATGGTTTCTAGATTCACTTCTCCCTGCTTTTCTGTCACCAATCGATACAGGATGTTTAACTTTGACCTTTCTCAAGTTTTTGTGCAATGCTTTATCCCCTTTACTTCTACATGTAAGGCTGCTTTTTTGAAAGATCTTTTCTTTTGGCTCTGCAGACAAATTGATCCTCATGCTATTATTTGACTTCTCAGTAGAGATACGATCATATTTGCTTCCCTTAGGTTTCTTTTTGCCAGCAGATAGCTGTTTTTCCCCGTGAGATACCTTCATTTCATCATGCAAGTGGGATGTTTTCTTCTTTTCAAACTTCTGTTTTGTAAGATCCAAGGTTCCCTCTCTACATTTTCTCATTCCCTCAGGCATGCTGTAATCTTCTTTAGACAAATCAAGACTTTCATCACCTTCGCTCACATTGTCTCTTGGGACCCAGCCTAATTTTTTATCTTTCAGAACTTTTCTGGTCAAAGTAGCCTTCGCACTTACTTCATGCATCTTGCAAGCTTTTTGGCTAAATGTTTCCTCTTTTGCCCCACTCACATTGATTCTGAATTTTGTACCTGTTCCAGCAGCCACTCCACCCATTTTAGCAGTTTTGGATCCAGGAGGGTGATTTCTTGCATCAGATAACATATGGTTTCCATTTGAGGTCTCCATGCTTGATTCATTCTTCAAAAAGGCACTAAAACAATTGGGTGGATCATAAAAGTGTTCATTCTTCAGCTCCACCAACCTCACACTTCTATCACTTGGCTTCTTTTGCTTCTTGACAGGCACTTTCTCATCAGCCCACAGGACAGAGAACTCTTGCACAGGTACTGTTCTTTCATGGTCCAAAGAATCTTTCTGTTCTGATAAATTAAGCAAACAATCATGAAGAGGTGACAACATTGCACCACTTGGTATAGGAGAAGAGGTCATAATCTGTTCATCCCATCACAATTAAAATGAGAAACAAAAACAGCTAAATGAGAAACAACCCGTAAAGAATAATGCTTGTAATATTAGATCAGTGGAAGACACCTCACCCTGACAATGCAAGTTGGAGAATCCATTTGTTCCTCTAGAGAATCTGGAAAATCCCTCTCCCATTCAGAGGGGCTGTCAGTGTCCTCTGATGATAATGATGGAGACATGTCCAGGCCAAGATTACTGTAGATTGCTGAAATTTTCTGCTCTGGCAAACAATTATCTGACCCCACTTTGATTCGTAGCTTCAGCATTTTCTGGTCCAACTGGTTTACTGGACGTTGAAGTGGTTCATAACCAGAAACATATTCTCTCGAACTTTGAATTTTAACTAACCTATCCTCAGGCAAAGGCCTTGCTAAAGGCAGTGGAGAGGAAATTCTCAAAGCTGCTGCAGGTCTTGCAGAAACGGTCTCATGTAATGAGCTTGTGGAGTTCTGAGAGGCACCCTGTGTGATGAAATAAACCATAGCATTCAGATACCGACGACATAGAAGAAACTAGCTATTGTTTCTGAACCCTAAAATTAGAACCTACCTCTGTCAGCTGATCATCATGAGAAGGTGGTAGCATGCCATGGCTTTGTACTTTCCGCTGGGTTACTGGATTCAACCGTATAGAAGGAGAACGCTTGTAAGTAGGTAAAAACGAACCATAACCACCAAATCTTGCACCTGTCAAAATTAGTTAGTCCCAATCCATGGCTTAAAGAATTCCAACATGGAACCAAAGAACTTCCCACAATTTTCTAGTAATTCTCTAATGCATCACTTACCCAAAGTCTCTGCAGAAACTCCACCTTCAAAATCTTTTTGGTACTGCCCCAAGATGTCCTGAATCCTATCATCCTATAAAAACACCAACTGCTTAATGTAACTCAAAATATAAGGCAATGACAAAAAGAAATTAAGACAACCAGCAATCGCAAGAACAAAGGGAAAAAAAGTTTAAAACAGCAGAAAGGCTATTACAAAACATTACACAGGTAAATTGGCATAATGCTAGTCACAAAAGTTCCAAAATGTTAACCATTCATATAAAATAGAGAATTCCTTCTCAAGCCCATTGTCAGTAGAGAAAATTTTCCAATGCACAGTTCTACTTATGTTCTTTTAAACACAATATATGTTAAGGCATATCAAATAGCCATGTTCTAAATAAACTTCCATTCTATACAAATGGTTTATTAAATTCAACAAAGGTTTATTAGTTTCATCAAGTTAACTTAAGAGTTAAGACACTAACCAGCTCTTCAGCAGGAACAGGAACGAGATAGTAGAATTTTACAGTAGCAAACAGCACAATCCAGGTCCAGCAAAATCAGTTCAGCAACTAACACATTGATTACCAAGCTACGCAATTTCATAGCACTTGACAGAGAAGTAAAAGCTAAATCACAGAGCTACTTATTGTTCATCTCTTTCACACTACTTACAAGGGTTCCATGAATTTCCAGACAAATTGCATGAGATGAACAAGAAAACACGAAACACCAATGTTCATTCTCTGACCAAAGACAACAAAATTAGAAGTCCAAGATTTCTTTTTTCTTTTCTCCTGAATATTCTCAGGAACTACACTGACCAAAAAACTATTAACAAATTGTTAAGAGCTCCAAAGCCAAGAAGACAACCATTCATACAGCACCAACTGCCCATTTAGTTTAAAATTACAGGACCCATTATATATATATATATATATATATATATATATATATATATATAAGGACACTTTCAAAACGGCAATCACAATTTTAGCAAAATCAATTGTATTACAAAACCCCAAAAGAAAAAAATCAAAACTTTTTATCAAAATATTACAGAAACCCTTACAAGGTAAGAGAGAGCCACATCAATATCAAAGTTCTGATCACCATTGTCCATGTAATCACATGCCTCTCCCTCTTCAATCTCAGTCTCTCCCATAATTCCACAACACGACAAGCTCAAAAACCAAACCACAATCCTAACACACTAACCTTTAACTTTTCTCAGTCATCACAATCCCCAAAACTAAGCAAAAACACAAAAAAGCCAAAAACTTTTCAAAATTTCTCTAAAAAAGTCACCCTTTTGAACTTGAATTAAAACCCCACTTCTAAAACCTAAAACCCAGAAAAACCATGAAGGAAATCCCCAGAATTACCGTTATCACAATCACAAACTAATAAATGCTCTCCATAAACACCCACATAAAAGTATTGCTCTTTGTTAATGTTCAATGCGTCTCTCTCACACACGCTCAAGGGTAGGGAGAATATTATGGCAAGATGTTAGCAGCAAATCTATGTGAAATATGGCCTGTTCGATCAAAAAGTAACTAGCTTTGCGTTGTTTTCTCAAACTTTCCTCTCGAGGAACAGAGAAAGCGTTTTGTGTTTGCTTTTGTTGGTGTAGACTTCCAGTTTCTGTTATGCCTGCTTTTCACACGTAAGGGAAACACAAAAACCCCTAACTAGCCCTTGTATTTGAATTTGTATTAACTTTCTTCAAATGTACCTTATACTCATCAAATTCCGTCAATTACAATCCAAATATTAAAACTGGTTTAATTCATGAACCGGTTCAAGGTTTAGGTTAATACTTAGAAAAGTTGATTAAGTAAATTAAAAAAAATATTATTTTAATTAAAAAAATAAAATAATATCTTTTAATTTTTAAAAAAACTAAAATTGGATCAATTAAGTTTTTTATTAGCCTTTAAGTTAATAGAGTTACATAGATAGATTTTTATTTAATTTTTCAAAACCAGATTCAAGTTAAGTTTTAAATTATCTATAAAGTAGGGTAGATTTTTTTTTATTAAACCTAATTCAAGTAGGCTAGATTTAATAACACTTCAATTTAAACTAATTTTTTAAGTCTTTTAATATAGGATAAATGAGTCATATTTTGATTGAAAGTTTAGCGCTAAATTAGGTTTAATTGACTAATATAGGGTAGATTTAACCAAATTTGTTATACATGAACTTGTTTGCTCATGAATTGACACAATCACAAGGACTAATCGAGGTGGTATTTTAAAATCTTTTTTTTTTCGTTTTGCTAAGATTTTTTTATTAACATGGATGTTCGGATCAGCTTGCGTGGATTTCGACTAATCCTATGAGCCCTAAAGTTAACGATCATGTAAATTTTCAATGATTGTCATATTAGCAATTACAAAACTCGAACATGAAATCACAGAGCCACTTATTAAATAATTAAGTTGAGGGTATGATACATTACCCATCTAAATTAAAAAAAAAAAACTAGACAACATTGTGTCTGTTTTTTGATATTTTTTTATTAAAAATTTCTGATTCTTTAGATGGAAGGGTATAACTCAGGTTTTTAAACAATTAATTATATATTCAATTGAAACTATATTTTTAATGATTAAATTGATATTTACTAACAGTTAAGTAGTTAAGGATGATAATTTTATTTCACCTCGATAATTATTATCCAACCGAACAAAAAGGTTTTTATATATATATATTTTGTATTGAATAATAAATTTAATTTTATATACTCGGATAAGGTATAAGTAAAAAAAAAAAAATTATTCATTAAATAATAAATAAAATATAAATAGAATAGACACTCAATTCGTCGTAGATATTCATTGTAATTTGTGTTAATTGCACAAGGACTGGTTTGAGATTTTCCCTTGATATTGATAGCAGTCAATTGACTGAGGAGAATTGATTTACGGAGGACATTTCACCTCAAACATCAAGAAATTCACTACCAATTTTCATTCAACACTTCTTTTTGGTCATTACTTTTGGAAGTCCAGCATCAGATATTAAATGAATAAAGCATATTAAAGATATAGTGCAAATAAAAAGCTGGTATGATGGACTTCAAGATTCAAGCTGCTTCTTTTGCAACGCAAAATCTCTGCCTGCTCCCTTCAGTCTGTATGTAACTTATAGAGCAACTATCTAGGGTATAAGAGAACAGCCACAGCTTGATATGGTGCCTAACCAACAGAGATATAGGATCAGAGTTGCATCATTATGCAAAACAGTGGTTTCTCTAGGGCAATACAGATAAAAATATTTTTATCGCCACCTGCAGGGTGGATGAAAAGAGCAGGCTCAGTGTTAAAGCAGCGGTTTGTGTCTTCAGATAGGAATGTTTGGACCCTTTTGGATTTGCCTTTAACAATATATTGCCTACAACCAGCGACAGCCAAATGAAAACGATTAGATCATTGTACATGCAATTTTTAGCTCTATAAATGCCACTTGAATTTGTATGCTGATTATCAGATGCCGAATTTGGGTATGGTGAATATCAGGTAGGTATAGTATATATATTCCTGGTTCAAATTCTACCACTTGTATCTCCCAACTCACATATAAATGTGTAATCGAATGAGGACCTCGAGCTGACGGGCTCTTCCACGTGATTTGGTTCCTGAGAGTGACTGTCCATTTGTGTATCACGTCCAGGAGCATGTCCATGATAAAAAAAAAAGTATAATATATACAATGTATATTTTTTTCAGTTTCGCAGTTCTGAAATGAATGCTGCAGTTGCTTCAAATCAAGGATTAAACATGTTAACTCATGATAAACTTTTAGATTGACAAGTTAACTCTTTTTTTTATTAGAACAATATCGTTTCAAGTAATATATTTAGAAACAAAATGATTTTGTCTTTATTTTTATTTTTTTAATAAAATGAAGTTGTTTTTATAAAAAAAATTATATTTCAAAATGAAACTCTACCTAGTACAGGTTTTATACAATTTTAAAAGTGGAGAAAAATACAACTTTGATTTGGGTAATGTCTTAAGAAAATAAAACGTTACCATTGTGGTGTTGACTATATTCAAGCATTGTTTTGTTCAACATTTAACTTAACAAGAAATTGCAATAACAGGAACGATCCACCAATTTTTGTTTTAAGCATATTTCTAACTCGACCTGGTTCGAAGCTCACCTCACAGGGTGGATGGGTTGACCCGTCAACCCAAGTTTTATTTTATGTCTTAAATCTCTGAAACGACTTTGTTTTGGTAAGAAAAAACTTTGTTCAACGTAAAACTTGGCTTGAAAAAAATCCCATATAAACCTGTCATCGAGCTGACCTGCTAGGCCAGGTTGAGTTTTATAAGAATGGTTTCAAAGGAGGGCAGTTTGTCCTCCCCCAGATTGTATCATAACAAAAACCCAAAAGGTTTGTCAGCTGTCATTTTTGTTTGATGCACAGAGGCCAAACTGGTCTATCTGTTAGTATCATTAGCCCTAATCAGGAATGAAGAAATAGAATTAGTAAATCTACTACCAGCAAGACTTTTAGCACTTCGATATTGAAGATTAGAATCCTTCCATCTGAAAAAAAGAGCAAAGCACAGTGAATGATTTAACATGCCTGTGAAAGGTCAAGACACGTAGCAGGATCAAGAGACTCTCATGAACCCTTTGTGCCCGTGAAAAAGTTTAAAACCTACTACCAACATGACTCTGAACCAGTTGAAATTGAAAAGTAGAATACAGCAGTAAGTGAATTGACTTGCACAAACGCTAAAAATGGACGGGGGTGATGAAGTGAATTGACCTATGTGTAGACAAGTCAGGTATCTAGGAAAAGAGGCTGTCTATCCCAGTCCCTCCTCTGTATGTGAGGAGAGAGGAGGTTCAATTGGCTTTCAATAAAGAAGCCCTGCTGGTAATTTAGAAAAGAGACAGAAAGAAGAGGAGAGGTTTTGAAGAATAGAACTTGTGGGCAAACATACCACATGTTCAAATGATAGAAGTCGACAACATCATCCAGCGTCAATAACATAAGCAAGAGACAGGAAATATCTTGTAAAAAACTGAGGCAGTTTCCTTTGAATTTCACATCCCATAAAGCCTATTTATTTAAGCCACGAACATTTTGTATTATACAGGTAGCAGGATTAACAATTCAAAATATATAGGTTTCGGGTTCAAATCCCATTCAACACACGTTGCCCTTTGTATAATCATTCTTGAGGCATTGTAAAATAGCTTAATTAAACTCTGAAGTTAATTTTTTTTAGTCATATAGTAATAGAATTTAAGAATTTGAATCTCATTATATTTATTTATTTTTAATTAAATTAAAAAAAATGCAAAGAACTTCAGTGTGTTAAAGAGTAATAACTTTTGGGTTTCTTGAGAAACCTCCCTCCCCATGTTCAATGATCAAATATGAAACATGTATTAATCTGGAAGGTGTAACTCAACTTATCAGGTTTTATATTTGTTTTTTAGAGATCACCAGTTTGAGTTTCACAAATCTCAGGACCACTAGAGGCTTATATAGTCGTTAACTTCAGGGCCCGTTGGATTAATAGTCGAGATGCCTGCAAACTGGTCCGGACACCTATGCATGTTAATAAAAAAAAAATAAAATGAAACATATATCTATATCTAAATCAAGAAACTAGTATTGCATTTTTTCAAAAATCTGTTTTAATTGATGGGAGAGTAGGTACAATGGATGAGTCAGAAGGTGAATTAAGATTAGAACACCGTTAAGAGCCAGTTGCCATGTTAGCAGACAAAAGATCAGGAATTAGTGATATCTAAAGAAGTGGTTTAATCAAAAAACATTGTTTCGTTGCTAAATATAATAAAACATAACATGCAAACGTACTGCAGCTACTGAACATAAACCAACAACTGAATGGTGCTGGCTAGCTAACAACGAGGAGGGATATGCTTCTGAATTCTCTTGCTACGTCTGTCATTGTTGGCCTATCTTCTGCTTCCTCGCTCATGCAACTAAGAGCAAGTTTTGCAATAGCTTGCAGTTGTTGCTCCTCGATATCTCTTCTCTCGAAATTGCTGCAGGTGGTACAATCTCAATCATTTGTTGATTGTCGATAAGATCATAGACACGATCTCGTAAGAAATGAAACTCAGTACCAGCTTCACAATAAAACCATTTTCGCGCGCCTTGTCAAAACCTGGAGTAGAAACATACCAAAACTGAAAGCATCAAACTTCTCAGTTATGCCACCTGTAGCAAAACATTCAGGTGCCAAGCAACCCATCTTCCCACGAAGGATGTTGGAGTGAAAATTAGTGTGGTAAGAGTTTATGAAAACAAAATTAAACAACAAGAATAATGTTTGAGAGGAAGGAATGTTTCATATTAAGTGTTTTTTCATTAATATATTTTTTTTGTTGCGTTTATGTTGTATATTTTTTATTACAAGTTTATTTATAAATTTAAAATTTTATACAATCAAAAATTAAATTAATGAAAGGAAAATCTATTTTGAGCAGGAAAAGTAATTTTACCGACTTAATTATTTGACGGTTTATAAAATAATTGGCCGGTTCATTTAATTTAACCAGTAGATCAGTTTCTCTGTTTTTTAAAAAACCTAGAAATCTAGTTTATTATCAACAAAAGAAATCTTCTACGTGGGATTGACTATCAGCAAATACGTATAGCAAGTGAAAAATCTGTCAGTTTGGAAACTCGATCATGATCCGTTATAATGTTTGCAGGTCTGATATATCTCGGTGTTTAACAGGCCTGGAAAGTGCAGTATGGAGATAAGCAAGTGCACTAGCAATATCTGCTTGTGATTTTTATCCTGCATTTCCATGATAATGGCCGAGGCTGTATCTCATTGGCAGAAGAGATACAGTAGGGGAGCGTCTCACTGCCTACAAATTCATACACCAAAATGGGATGCTCAGTCGCCAGGCAGCGTCCTATGAGCTTTAGGACATTGCTGGGCGTGCTCATTTGTGTCCCAGTGACAATGTCAAGGAAAGGTGATCCCTCAAATTCCAGCGATCGTAGCAGGACATTATATTTTTTTAACAGAAACTGGATGGTCTTCCAAATAGCTAGCCTTTGTACGATATGTAATCAACATCTCTCTGTATTATTTGTTCATGGTCATATTTGTTTGTTTTTTTTCAGTGTTTAGAAAAGAATTGTATTCCACGTTTTGCAGAGAAGATTGAGAAGCATTTCTTATTATTCATTGATGCAGCAACTCTGCTTTTATACACTTTGCATGTAACTGATTCCATTATCTTAGGAATCAGGATCATCTCATCCATCCATTAATGAAGGGCTACGATTCTTACAAATGTAAGAAACGGTTGTAATAGAAAGAAACAGAAATAACTGACTATAATTGCCATAACTGTCTTAACTGCTTCTTTAACTGTTTTAACAGAATTTCTTCCATTCCTTCATTATTCTCGCTACAGCCTGCTGATTCTTCTTCTCTGACATCAAAACAAGTAATCAACTTACCTTTCAACAGCCTATCCTAAGCTGTTTACTGGTTTAACTCCAAGCTTCAGCCTTAGTTGCTTGAATCTATCTTTAGGCAATGCTTTTGTGAAGATGTCTGCAAGTTGTTCTTCACTTCTGCAGAATTTCACATTTATCACTCCCTCTTGCAGAGCCTCTCTTATGAAATGATACTTTCTGTTTATGTGTCTAGTTCTTTGATGAAAAACAGGATTTCTGGCCATTGAAATTACTGACATGTTATCACAAAACAAGGGTGTTGCCTCAGCTTGCATTTCACCAAAATCATCAAGCACAAACCGTAACCAAATGGCCTGAGCAGTTGCTTTTGATGCTGAGACATACTCAGCTTCTGCAGTTGATAATGCTACTATGTTCTGTTTCACAGAGGACCAGGAGAATACTCCACTTCCAAAGCTGAATGCATAGCCCGAAGTGCTCCTGCTATCATCTTCACTTCCTGCCCAATCTGCATCACAAAATCCAATAAGAGTTGCTGATTGATCCCTTACGAATTCAATCCCATAGCTGAGAGTTCTATGCACATATCTTAGGACTCTTTTTGCAGCTCCCATGTGAATCTTGGTAGGTCCAGTCATGAACCGTGATAATAAGCTTGCAGCATACATTAGATCAGGTCTTGTTGCTGTCAAATATAGTAAACTCCCTACTATTCTTCAATAAAGTCCTTCATCAGCCAACTCACTCCCATCCACCTTCTTCAATTTCTCACTAGTGGCCAAAGGGATAGAGACTGGTTTGCAGTCTTCAAGTCCAAACTTGCTAAGCAAGGATTTGGCATACTTGTTTTGATGAATGAATACCCCTTGATCGGTTTGCAGTATTCCCATGCCAAGAAAATGATGAAGGAGCCCAAGATCAGACATCTCATACCTCTGCATCATTTCTCTTTTAAATTCACTAAGCAACCTTTCACTACTGCCAGTGTAAACAATGTCATCAACATAGATTGAGACAATGATTAAGTTTCCTTCCAGGTCTGACCTTGTATATAGAGTGGCCTCACTTGTGCTCCTTTTGAATTTGCACATAGTGAGGTATGTATCAATCTCACTATACCAGGCCCTCGGTGCCTGCTTTAATCCATACAAAGCCTTTTTAAGTTTGTAAACTTTGTGTCCTGCATTCTTGATTTCAAATCCTTCAGGTTGCTCAACGTATACTTCTTTTTTTAGGACACCATTTAGGAATGCTGACTTCACATCCAACTGAAACAACTTCCATCCCTTCTGTGCTGCAAGTGCAATGAGAGTCCGGATTGTGTCCAGCCTTGCTACTGGTGCAAAGGTTTCATTGTAATCAATTTCAGATTTCTGTGCATATCCTTTTGCTACAAGGCGAGCCTTGTGTTTCTGTACTGATCCATCAAGATGAAGCTTAGTTTTGTATACCCATTTCACTCCTATCACAGGTTTATTAATCGGTCTCTCCACCAATTCCCAAGTATTGTTCTTCTCTATCACTTCCAACTCTTCCTTCATAGCCTCCTGCCATGCTTTATCTCCAAAAGCTTCTTGATAGTTCTCAGGTTCTATGATGCACATGTGACACCTTGCATATATATCTTGCAAGGTTTTCAATTTTACTGGAGTGAAGCTAGGTGAAGATTGTTGACTGTTATCACTGTCAACATTCTCAGCTAACTCTTCAACTGTAGAATTTTGATGGCAGTGTTTAATGTTATCGGGTTAAGCTGCAGCAAGGTGTTCTGCAGAATTTTCACCTTCAACTTCACCTCCTTCAAGATTGAGAGACAAGTGGTTTTGGTTCATCAGTTTTCTTTCCCAATTCCATGCTCTATCTTCACTGAAAATCACACTTCTTGAGAGAACAATCTTCTCAGTTTTCAGATCATATACTCTATACCCCTTCTCACAGCTACCATATCCAACAAACACTCCCTTTCCAGTTTTGCTATCCCATTTCTGCCTTAGTGATGATGGGATGTGAGTGTAGCACAAGCAGCCGAACACTTTTAGATGCTTGACTCCTGGCTTTTTTCCTGTAAAGGCTTCAAATGGAGTCTTTTCACTGACTGATGTTGTATAACATCTGTTCTGAATATACACAGCTGTATTCACAGCTTCTGACCAGAAGATTACTGGCATTTCTTTCTCCATCAGCATGGACCTTGCCATTTCACAAATTGTTCTGTTTCTCCTCTCTGCAACTCCATTCTGTTGGGGGGAGTATGCAACTGTCAGCTACCTCTCCATTCCTTGTAATGCACAGAATTCTTCAAACTCTTTTGAGGTATATTCACCACCTCTATCACTTCTCAGCTTCTTCAATTTATATCCACTTTGCAGCTCAACAAATGCTCTAAATTTCTTGAACACATTGAGTGCACCAGATTTGTTTATGAGGAAGTATACCCAGCACATTCTTGAGTAATCGTCAATGAATGTGATGAAGTATCTGTTCCCTCCTATAGATTCATTCTGCATTGGTCCACACAGATCAGTGTGGATTAATTCCAGTGGATAACTTGCTCTCCACGCTGGCTCTTTGTCAAATTTCTCCCTGTGTTGCTTGCCTGAAGCACAACCTGAACATACATCTTCAACTTCTGTCAGAACAGGAAGTCCACATACCATCTCTTTCTGCTGCATCTTCTTCATGCTAATAAAATTCAAGTGTCCCAGTATTTTATGCCATATCCAAGAGTCCTCAGTCACTGAAGCTTTCCTTGCTGCAGGTGTTATGGACTCAAGTGAAAGTGGAAAGCATCTATTTCCTCCCATGATCACAATTGCTATAACATTGTTGAGGCTTTCATCATCAAATATTACAGCTTTGTTTCCTCCAAAGAGAATGTGGTAACCATGCTCCATCATCTGACCTACACTCAATAGATTTTCATCCAATCCAGGAACATGCAGTACCTCTTTACCACAGTAACAAGAAAACAAACCATACACATATGTATCCCAGCAGTCACAGGAAGCTTACAACGGTTCAACTCAAACCACCGAGGCCCAGCATACAAACTTAAACTTAAATCTTGAATACAAGTCTGCCCATTATTCTCAAAAGAAAAAAAAACAAGTCCACAAGCACAAAAAAAAAACAAGGTTCTGGAACTAACATCTATAACAAAAACAGTGACCCACCATCATCCTTTTTATCTTGAAACAAATGCCATGCTCGTTTCACACGGCGGGAAAGAACACATATTAAATGCTGAGATTAAAAAATAACATGTATGCTATCTTATTTTCACAAAACAGAGACAGAAAGCATGCAACCAAAACCTGCCGAAAAAAAAAAAAACCAAAGCCCCTTAATTAAACAGACCCTCCCTCACGTTCTTTCCTTTAATTAGACAGACCCTCCCTCATGTTTTTTACTCTTTCTTCTGCACCTATAAGTCACTTGTTCCTATGCCATATTCCATTTGCAAAATGACGATCAAAGCAACGGAAGGCAGGGATGATAAACCTTTGCAACCCACGGTTTCTCACAGCAATGGAACAAAAAAAACTAAACATAGCTTATCAACTCAAAGTCTAAGTACAGTATGACACATCATCTTTAACAGGAGGGATTAAATCATATGCACATGAAAGCTAAACATTTGAAAACCGAACCTAATACAGCCCACTTTGCTCGCCTCCCCTTTTTCTAATTTATGATGCTGCCATGGTTGGTTTTGTACAAAAATGAAAGCCGAAAGAGCATGCATTTATATCGTGTATATCAAAGGCACCCAAGAAGAAATAAACAAATCACATGGCCAGCTATCTCTCTTTCAAAGGAAGCAGGAAGGAAAAAAAGCACACTCCAAACCCAGTCGACACATCCTCTTCTGAAGAGGACTTTCTCTCATTTTTCTCTCTAAATGAATCGCCGTATGAGTAACCAGCAGAAGGAAAAAACAAACGCAGCTCTAACGTGAATAATAATCTAAAGGCATGGGAGATTCGGGGCAAGCATACAACTTTGTTACTAAGATGGAAAACGATCGGTCCCAAAACAACAACAAAAAAACAGTTTTTTGAAAAGAAAACCAAACAAACGACTTCACGGATGTTAAAGCAAAAAGAAAATCAAGACTTATACCGCTGAACCCTGCCGTTTGAATGCAGAGAAACGAGATGCAACCGGTGGAAAAGCTTCGCCCTTTCACCAACAAAGACCCGAGCAAGCCTTCCTCTTTTTCTGCCGTTAGGAGCTTTTCAAAAACCTCTTAGAGTCTTTGCAAACCCCGGTTCGACAAAGTAGGATAGACTCAAAGTAATCTCTTAACGTTCTCAATGATTTTTGCCTCTCTAACCTCAGCCTTATGCTAACTCCCTCTCTTTCTTTTCTCCGCCTCCTCTTTTCTCTCTGTATTTACTCTCTCTGTCTCTCCCTTTTTTCTTTTTTTTTTCTCCCCGGTTCGACAAAGTTGTCTGTTATATATGCAAGCTGAAGACCACCCCCACATTCTCTCATCTCCACCGTCTGTCTTAGGGAAACAATCCCAGCCCTTAGATGATGATGAGGCTCCCCGTGTCTTCTTCTACACCGCGCAGGAGGTGCAAAAATCGTTTCCCTTGGACTTGCTCCGAGTTGCAGTGCACAAAGTGAAATGGGGGCTGTCTGTACATGCTAGGTTTGCAGAGGGAAGGATGACAATTTAAAAAATTAGCGGGGAATGGTTGCGAGAGACGATGCTTCGTTTCGAAAATGCAAATAAATAGTGCCATAATGGGGGGTTTTCAAAAGCGGTGCCGCTTCTTTTCTCGAAGAAGAAAGAAAAGAACAAGTGCAAAGTAATGTCTGACAGCGTGGTTTAGAAAGGCGGCGGTATGTCACCCATCGTGGCGGCCGGTGTCGTTTAGAAAGCGGCGAGAATGTAACCCATCGTGGCAGAATTTCTATCCTTTTCTAATCCTATTCCTGTTTTTTCTATTTCTTCCCAAACCCAGCCAAGTTTCTTCCAATCTTTATCAGCAATTAACTCCCTTATTTCAGTTTTTTTTTTCAACTCAGTCCTGCAAACTTGGGGGCAAAATCCTTCCTGCGGCAAAAAAGTTTTGCATGCGAAACTTCATGGCGAATTTTTTTGCAGCAGAATTTTCACTTCCTCATTAGATATTCAAACATGAATATCTTGAGCTCCTGATATCGAAATCAAGTGATTCAAAAATCAAAATTTATCTATGCGTGTAAGACTACAACTTTCATGAAGGATTCAAGGTGAGATAAAATCGTTTTACACAACAGATTCGGGCCGCAATCTGGTTGGTAAAAAAAATGGTCTCCTGATCTGATTCAAAAACTGACGAATGCCGAGCGCCCTGATATGACTGAGAGTATAACCTAAGAATAACAAACAGTAAAATCATGATGGAAACATAGTTTTTAGTGCGACTCTGGTTAAAATCCTGCTTGCGGTAGAATTCTCGTCATATATTCAAATAGGAATATCTTGAGCTCCTGAAATCGAAATCAAGCGATTCAAAGGCCCAAATTCATCTATGCGTCCAGGACTACAACTTTAATGAAGGATTCGAAGTGAGATAAAAAAATTTTATGGAACAGAAACTGGCAGCAATCTAGTTGGTAAAAAGGATCCCCTGATCTAAATCAGGAAACTGACAATGCCGAGCATCGTACTTTGACTAAGAATCTGCCATAAAAATAGTGAGCCCTAGGACCCAATAAAAGTGTAAGTCAATTTTTCAACATGTCATGAGTGACAAAATATAGCCGGGATGGTCGGGTATTGCATGGAACTAGATCATAATCAAAGCCTAAGTTGGAACAAAAAATTGCGACAACGGCAGAGCCAGTTTTTTTTAGTGCAGCTTCTGAGGGATTTATCCAACCTTAGAAACCAGATAGCAGAGGAAAAAATTTCTTGAACACATTGAGTGCACCAGATTTGTTTATGAGGAAGTATACCCAGCACATTCTTGAGTAATCGTCAATGAATGTGATGAAGTATCTGTTCCCTCCTATAGATTCATTCTGCATTGGTCCACACAGATCAGTGTGGATTAATTCCAGTGGATAACTTGCTCTCCACGCTGGCTCTTTGTCAAATTTCTCCCTGTGTTGCTTGCACAAGCACAACCTCGAACATACATCTTCAACTTCGCCGAACGGGGAAGTCCACATACCATCTCTTTCTGCTGCATCTTCTTCATGCTAACAAAATTCAAGTGTCCCAGTCTTTTATGCCATATCCAAGAGTCCTCAGTCACTGAAGCTTTCCTTGCTGCAGGTGTTATGGACTCAAGTGAAAGTGGAAAGCATCTATTTCCTCCCATGATCACAATTGCTATAACATTGTTGAGGCTTTCATCATCAAATATTACAGCTTTGTTTCCTCCAAAGAGAATGTGGTAACCATGCTCCATCATCTGACCTACACTCAATAGATTTTCATCCAAGAATAAGATGCCAAAAATCTATTCTTTTGTAAAAAATTTCATTTTTTTATAGATCGTTGCGATATCGGGTGTGACAGAATGAACACACCATTAAGGATTTTTAGGACTAAGCTTCACTTTTTATCTTATTATTACTATCTTGTTTGTTATGCATGTTTACTACTTTAAAAATAAAATATAAAAATACATCGTGTGTTTTAATATTTTTATACATAATTCAAAAAAACATATTTACATGCATTTTAGATTTAATAAGTAGTTTACCGAATCTATGATCATGACCAATATTTTAATAACCCTGAAAATTTTAATTCATGAGAATTAATGTTCAATATTCTGGTATAAATGCTGGATTTACAAGTAAGTTGGTATTTAAATATCAGGAGTTCTCTAGAAAATGCTTAGAATTATTTTGAATATTCACCAATTTTAATTCAGGATATTTTTCACCATAATATACGAGTTGTGAAAAACTTTTTCGCTTTCCAGGATATGTGAACTCTGTTAGGGCACCTACATGGACCTTTCCACAAGAATTCATTTCGATAAACGAGACCATAATAAATTCAAAATGCTAGATTTATTTGCATGAGTGAATCTTTATCTTAAACCATAGATAGACTACTGGTTAGAAACTCATCAAAATCTTCAAACAACATCTAGATCACAAAATGCAGCCTACCTCGAGTAGAGTACGCTAGGGATGCTAATATTTTCCCTAACTATGACCAGTCTTTTACCTTTAAAATTTCTAATAAAAACCAGTACACTAAGATCTCCTAATAATTATAAACCAAATAGTTAGATGGTGACTTCCTGAACCCCCAATACCTCACACCCGCGTGCAACAATATAAACATTTATATTTCACCTAAAAATAAGTGAATTACTCTTGAAGTCATTGTAGCAATCACCCTCTATTACTATTTCACTTATCTTTCTCTTCTTAAAATTTATGCATTGGCATTATCAGGTTCAGGTTGGTTAATTGTTCATGCTTTTGGCACCAATCTCCTTAATAGTATATCGGTAAAAGCTACTATAAATTCCTTAATAGTATATTTAAAATCATCTAAATTCAATTTAATTCAGATGTTTTAATAAAATATCATATTTGAAATTTTTTTGATATCAAGAATTTAATTTTAAATAGAATCCAATCTCTAAAAATAAAAATAGTATACAAATAAATTCGATATAACTCCTCTGATTTACTGTAATAAAAAAACTTAATGTTAAAACTAACTTTTTTTTAAATACTCACCTACTTTTTTTTTTTATCACTATTCCCCCTTTTGTCAAGAGTGAATATGCATCATTATATTATTAAAACCTCAACAACACAGTCACCAAAACACTCTTCTTTTCTCCTCTCTTCCCATCCCATCGTAGGTAATATTATTTGTCCTCAATTTTTTGGCTTGTATAGTCTTGAAAAAATAAGACCTTAGAAAACAAATATTTGGATTTGATTTTTTGGGTTATTTATGATTATGGTAGTGAAGAAAAATAAAAATAAAATAAAGATAATAAGGATAATATAAAAAACAAAATAAACTAATTCATTATTTTAAACATATAAATTCAACTTAGTTATCAATTACAATAGAATTAATTCCAAACAACTCTAAATAAAACCATTATATAAATTCATCAAATATTCATTAAGTGTGATTAAGTGTGAAGTTAAAAAAAAAAAAAACACACAACAAATTAAGTTATACCGTATAAATCATGAACTTGCGAATTAGAAATCGTAAAAGAACTTCTTGAAGAGTTCCATGTGATTGCTTTCTAAGCAAGTAAATATCATTAAGCTCCCATCATTATTTGGGCATCGAGCAATGTATGCCATGCCCTCGAAGCCAACAATTGCTGGCCCCATAAAATAAGGTCGACCCCAACCAAAATCAGCATCATATATCGGCATTGTCATCCAACTCACAATATTGAGGTTTGGACTCTTAAATGTGTGTGGCCCTCGCTTCAAAGCTTCAAAATCAGCCTGGACTTGCAAATAATCAATGGCTGATCTCAAATATTCATTGTCCATTCTTTTCAATGCTCCACGGATTTTTGCTATGGTATCCACCAATGGCTTTGATTGGATTTCGCCTGATAAACCTAAAATTGCTGTTGTGAAAAGAACATTGCCACAGTATCCGGCTGGCAATGGTGGGTTCAATCTAGATCGCCCATCTGTTGGAATGTGTAATTTTGTTGCTTGGTCGTTCGTGATTCCACGTGCCTTGCAGGTGCATTGCCAAATATGTGCTGCTAGGGTTTCAAAGGTGCTATAGTTGATAGTACTGCCATCAGCAACGTCTTTTCTAGACTTGTTTTTTAGTGTTCGGAGTTGATCAAATGTGACGGTGAGGATTTTTGCACAAGTGGGTTCAGGATTTGATTGGATTTCTGGGGTTTGGTCACCGGATATATGGGTGTTCAAGGGAGGAGGGGGGTCGTATTCTACGTGATGCATAGCAGGGATAGGAGGAACTCGAGCATCAAGCAAGGTACGGTCAACGAACGGTGGGGTGGTAAGAGATAGTCCTCTTACTATTTCAGACCATGAGTTGATAAAATGGATTGCAGACGTTCCATCTCCTAAGATATGGTGTAAGCCAACTCCAAGACATACTCCTCCACATTTGAAAAAGGTTGCCTGTTAGCAACATACACAGCACGTAAATCATAAAAAGAAAACACTTCAAGTTTCTAAAACTCAATACAAATTAAAAAAAAAGTTTTTTTTATTCTAGTTTTTAAAAAAAACTAAAATAATACTTTGTTTCTTCTAAAAAGATGTCAAATAGTAATATATGCATATTAATTCATTAAACTTGTTTTCCTATCAAAGAATGAGAGATGCAATGATTGTAGGACAATGTGAATAAACACATTAAATATGAAAACTAATATATCTATTGTTTTCTCTGTTAAGTCATGGCTATAACAGCTGTTTAATATATCTCTCCTATTTCATAAAAAAAAAATCTAACCTATTTAAATGCAAACATATTTTTTAATTTAATTTATCTTAACGTTCAAATAATTAAGATCTGAGTGATTAAAAAAATTATTTTATAATATGCTACTTTTCATTTCAAATCTAGCATAAACCCTAAAAAATATGCAAATCCTTTAACTCAATATATTCTACAATTAATCCTTACACATTCTGCACATATTATGCGTACTTTGCCTTGCATTGGTTAAAAACCTTACCTGTAACAGTAGTAGAGGATAGGAAAATATGTTTGAACGATCAACTTCTGGAATGAACTGCAGCATCTCAAAGTGGGGAGTAAAATCCCCCAGTTCATCAGTGGTAGAGCTTGTTTCAGCCTCGACAAATAAAACCCCTTTGGAGTTGCACAATATCGACATTCTACCATTTTCATCCTTCTCTAACCTCCCTGCCATATGGTAGAATGGCACAAGAGCCTTGCTCAGAGCCTCCTTGAGCACTTGAGGGTTAAAAAAACTGGAAGAATCATTAACTGGCTTGTAGAAGTATACTGTTGGGACGTGTACAATTGGCACCAAGAGGTCCAGATTTGAGCTCCATATGCTTTTTTTTGGTGTCTCTTCGGCAGGAAGTACAATAGTTGAGTCTTTTATTCGAATATCAACTTTTACCATCTTCACAGCAACAAAATCCCGATAAAGTCCTGTTAATAAATATATATATATATACACATATGTTGTTTAAATTGTTGAAAATCAACTCCATGTTCTTATCTTGAAAGAAAAAATAGAGAGAGAGAGAGAGAGAGAGAGATTCCTCATACCTTGCGGCCCTATACAGAGAACAAAATTAGTTTTAGAATTAGGGGGCAAAACAAGCTTCGTCCCAACCCTCACGCACTCAGAGGAGGAGGAAAGAGGGGCTTTTGTACACAGTTGGTGAAGACGAATCCTATTTATAGACAAACAGTTTAACATATTTTCTTTAACGTTTTAGAATTTAGAGGGGAAAAAAAAGAAAGTGGGAGTTATTTGAAGTGTCAGACAAAATATAATATTGCAAGTCATGCAAGGTGTTGCCTGGCTGCTTCTCCAACAAATCTTAGTGTCAGACAACGTATATTTTTTAAATTACCCTTTCACATTCAATGCAACTGTGCTAGCATCTTCACATTCAATGCGCTGCCTGCCACCATCTCTGGGTGTTCTGTCTTTTTCTTTCTGCAACAAATCTTAATTTCACATGGATACAAATCTTAATAGCTACTCGGGAATCACTATTGTATGGATATAAGATGGTCATGGAATCCATGCATTTAATGTCCAAGATCATCATCTCTAGTGTGGTTGCACGACAATATCTCCTATTGACACCTCATTGGTAGTTTAGTTTAAATTACTAGATAAATTATTGTCCTAAATATTGTCATTATCCATGGATTTCAAGATAAAAAAAAATATTTTGAAGATCTTAATTTTTTTTCTAGTAAAAAAAATTTAAATTGAATGAGAATTAACCCAGTTAATTTATAGGTTTAAAAACAACTTGAACAACTCAAAAAAATATTTAAAATGATATTTTTTAATATTAAAATAATATTATATTAGATTAACTTGGATTAACAAGGGTTATGATATTATAATAACTCTATAAAAAAAATATTTTAAAATAAATTATAAAACTTAATCCTCAATTAATTTAAAAATTTCATCCTAAAATTTTGTTTTGATAATTTTTATGATTTTTTTTTATTTTTAGATTTCATGTTTTTTTTTCTTTGTAATTTTATATTTTTATTTTTTTTTTAGTTGAGGTAGGTTTGTGGTTTATTTAAAGCTTTGTGGACCTTCTATAAGAAAGAACAAGACTTGAGAATTTCCTTACCGGTAATAGGCATTTCCTTACCGTACAGCACAACTTATTACAAGGCTCATTGATACAGATCCTAAGAAATCAGAGAGGGAAAGGAGGACAGCCATCTACACAGTGCAGAAAACTTCCTTAATTAAAACCAACTAATTTAAGGACATTAATACTCCATAACAACAAAAACCACAGAAAAAGATAGGCAATTCAACAATACAAACTTAAATTGATTACGACATTATGTTATTGTGACCATTGGCCCTTTCGGGAGGATCATGTACTTGTTGATCCCAAGCCACTGATATTAGTAGCTAAGAAGTGAAGGCCATGATATCTGGATCTTGTTGGAGCTGAATCATGTCCTTTTCATGTAAGTTCAACCAAGCTTCAATTCCATCACCAGATTTAGTATCATTCAGAATAGTTAATTCTATATTTGGAGGCACAACACTCACCCATGCAGGCTTTCCCCAGCCAAAGTCAACTTCATACAAGCCCATCCTACACCAGCTTGTGAACCTGAATATATCTACCTCGCTTTTGTTCAATTCTTCAAACATATCTGCAAAAGAATTAGTCACCATTTCAGGAATGTTTATGGCCTTTACGCATTCCGAACTGGCTCTTCTCTTAGCATCTCCTATCAAACTCACAAGCTCACTCAACACGAGTTTGCTCTGATTTTTAGCATCGAACCGAGCAATGATAGGCCTGCAAAGGTTTCCACATTGATTATCTAGCGGGACACCAACTTTTCCTCTCAAATTGAAAGGCAGACTCATTGAAGAAGACCTGAGGTATCCATGCTTCTCTTTTGCCACACTAATGAGAGCTTTCCATATAAGTGCTGAGACCACCTCCACACGCGAAGGGTGATGCTTGACTCCAGAATCAGCACCGCTAATTACTTCAGATTTCAGTTTCTCTATTGCTTCCCTGTCAAACCGAAATATTTTCGTGACAATTTTCTTACTAGCCATGCGAGGTGGAGGTACTGGAAAGCTGAGCCTGCTGGAATCCGGGAAGATAAATGGTAAAACGAAGGTTGGAGGAGTAACTTTACTAATCCCTTGATCATGAAAATGAGTTGTAGCCCATGCATTGATAAATCTTGACATGGTCCATCTACCACCTATCCTGTGCGAATTGAGCACACCGATTGCTAGCCCTCCACACTTGAAAATGTTAACTTGAATAGCTAATAAAGGACTAGTGGCAGATTCTGCTAAAGAAGGAACCAAACGACGAAGCAGCTCATATGGTTTGGGCTCTTGCTGGAGAATTTGAGTGAGGTCTCCATCAGCTTTAGCTTCCAAGAATTCTACCCCGTCATCATTACAATCAACTATGAGTTTGTCTTTGATGAATCTTCCTGCTAGAGGGTAAAAGAGCGTTAAGACTTCTAACAATGATTTCTCTAGCTGCTCAACTAGCTTCTGTGTGTTGATGTTCTCTATTTCATGGTTGGCATTGGTGTAGTAGAAAATATTGGGTACATAATATGGATACTGATCAAGAATCGAAAGTTTCAGAATTTGAAGGTGAGGAGGCGTTTGAACTGATGGCTTGAGGAGCTTTCTTGATGTGATTTGAACCTCCATTGTTAACTTTCTGTAGCAATATATAGAGGAACAATGTAATGGGTTGGTGTTTGGACTCTGGGAAAAGGGAAGTTTTAGTTCGAAATTTAAGTCATGAAATCATCGTTTGGAGTATTGCAAAACTGGTGGATATACAGATATTTATAGCAGATCATCTCCTCAGTAGTCGATTGTATAATTATGATTGTCCAACTACTTTATGAACAACGTTTACATTGAGCAAGGTGCCCAATTAATTCTTCATCAATACGTTTGATGCAGGGCATCGTTGGCATTGACCCACGGCTTTTAAACTGTTTGATGGAACCTTGCTGGACTGTCAGAAAGCCATTGGTGAAGATGGGTAGGTAAGATAAATGGCTATGATCTCTTAAATGATTTAAAATATGTTAATATTAAAATTTTATTGGTTAACCTTGCTGGACTGTCAGAAAGCCATTGGTGAAGATGGGTAGGTAAGATATATGGCTATGATCTCTTAAATGATTTAAAATATGTTAATATTAAAATTTTATTGGTTAATTTTTTTTTAAAAAAATTAATAACCAAATATTTGATGAATGTGTGATATATAAAGAGTTTATTTAGAAAATTAATATTCTCTTTATCCCATAACTATTTGTTTTATTCCTCCAAAAATATATAAGAAAATAATTGAGGGTTGTCGCGGGGGCGACGTCGTCTGGCGACGGAGGAGGCTCATATTGTGCCTCATGGTGTGAGGTGTTGTATGTTGGGAAGGGTTTTTGAATTTAATCATAGAATTATGATTAATGTTTAGGAGTTGTCACTTAGTATTATGGTCACTAGGAACCTATGGTCTGCGAGAGTCTGAGTAAGGGACTGATTGTGCAAGGGGAAGACGCATCACCCCCAGTGCACCTTACCTAAGGTAAGCTTCATTGTTATTTGATTGTTTTTTTTCTAAGTCGGGTTTCTATTCGTTGGTCTTTTCTAAGGCTCAAGACAGATCTCTCTTCATGAGAGAGTCTCTACCTTATTGGGTTAAATCCTAGCCGTTCTAAAGTCTAAATTTTAGCATAGCATTTCTACCTTATATCTTTAATACCTGAGGGTGTACTTTATCGTGTAATTTTACACCCCACAAATATTAAAGTCTACATCTGCATCCTTAAAAAAAAGGTTGAAAAAGATTTTTGACATGTTCGCCAAATCCTAAAGGATAATCATAAACTGGTTACGATATCCATTTTTGGATTTTTAAACATGAAAAGGATGCATTTCTTTTTGAAAATGCTTTGAATTTTTTTAAAAAAAATATTTCAAAGAAAACCGGGTATTTTAATACCGGATTTGTATTTTACAGTGTAAATATACAACCCGATATTATGCAAAATTGGTAGAAAAATATTTGAGAAAATCACAATTTTTTTCAAAGGATATTAGAATTTTTCTTTTTTTTTTTAATTATTATTTTAGATAACATTATATATACATATATATATTAATTAATATTATTTAAACATGTGGGCTGGGCCAAGCACAGGCCCAGAAACATGTGTGCTGGCATCGACCCAAAATAGTTGGGCCAAACTCGGCCTAACATATTGTTTTTTAATTTGGGGAAGGGCTGGACTCGGCCCAACCAACTGGGTCGGGCTAGGACAGGTCCAGCCCAAAGCAACTTAGTCACTGGCAGCCCAGTGACTAAGTTGCATGAGATAGTGCAACGTGAATTATAATTCACGTTGCACTGTTCTCATGCAGCAGTAGTAGAGAGGGAAAAGAATAAGAAGAGAGGAGGGAGGCTTACCTGGCGTTGAGGGAACTAGTGGCCTGACTGGTGGCGCACGGTGTGGCTGCGGTGGTGAGGCTGGTGGTTGGCTCTGGTCGTCGCTGGAAGAAGAAGAAGAAACAGAGGCCTGCGAAGGAGAAGGGAAGCTCGTGGTTGGAGCTGTTGGAGTGGCTAAGGAGAGAGCTGCTACCCTAGCTACCTTTGGGAAGGAAAAGAGCTTCTAGACAAGGTGGTGGTCGTTGCTTCTGCTGTTGCCGCTGCTGCCGGGGTCACAGTGGTAGAGAAGACGATTTTTACAGAAGAGAGAGAGAGAGAAGTGGTGCAACCACCACGTAAGATGGTTTGATGTCTACTGGAGGTAGGGATGATGGTGAGAAGACGTGGTGGTTGAAGGCCACGGTGGAGAGAGAAAGCAGAGAAATGATCGGTTGCAGGAAAAATGAGCAGGGAAGGCTGGTTTTCGGCCAACTTTGAGCTTGATTTTCTTCTCCTTCAGGTCATCAACGGAGCCTCTATTTATAGGCGGTGGAAGAGGGTAATCTCGTCTACACAGGGGTAAAATTTCAGCCCTTGATTTGGTTGGTAAGGATCTCAACCGTTGGTTTAAAGTAGCCTCCCTGAGTTGTCAAATCTGCAGGAAAAGGCTGCCTGAGTTAACCTCTTCACGCCGTTGCCGGCGTCGCCGTGCTGACATTCATCCTGAACCGTTCACATGGGGTTGTAGAAAAACTGCAGGGGATCCTCTACGTGCAAGGTTTGTTCGATTTGATGGAGAAAATAAGCATTTAATGCACCTGCAAAGTAGGCTCCCACGCTGTTTCTTTTGGGTAAAACGGGGTAGACAATGAACAGTGACCAGACGACGCGTCGTCTGGTCCCTCTTTTTTTTATACAAAACGGCACCGTTTTGGACTAAATTAGGGATTTTTACTGAATTTCAATTTAGTCCTCTAGCTTTCAATTGGACCCCTAATTGATCATAAACTTTTGATTTAATGCAATTAGGCCCTTGCGAAACTTCAATGTCAACCCTGTATTTACGTGCCTTTTGCAATATGGCCCTTGGTCTCGAATTTTGTCAATTTAACCCCTAATTGACCATCAAACTGTCAATTTCACCCCCAGTTTTGTAGATTGGTACTTGGCTGTCCATTGCTTCAATTTAGCCCCTAATTGACCCCAAAACTTCAATTTTCTTGCAATTTGGCCCCTAATTTCAAAAAGGGATTTTTATGAAAGAAAAATTATTCAGGCTCAAAAAGGGATCGCAAGGGATGTATTTATTTCAGAATGTGAAAGGAATAACAAAGATGGCCTTTCCTCATTTCAAGTGTAAGCAGCTATGATCAATAAACTTTGACCTCATCTAGTATGATGGTTTAGTCTTTGCAAAGATGCATTTCATGAGTCATGAGCAACAAGTTCACTACATACCATTATTCATATATTTAAAAACACATTATTCAAGAGTCATGGGGTAAGGGTATTTATTCATTTCTTTTTCTTTTTCTTTTTAGAGTTTGGTCACCTCTATGAAGGAGTTGCTTGATTCACTTGTCATTCTACAAGTAGAATGTCAAAAATATCATTTTTGAATAAACATCAAATTATTTTTAAAATTAAAATGCTAGATCAATTTTTTTTCAAAACTCCAATAGGGAACTGATTTTGGTAAAAGAGATGAATTACGTCTATGAGATCGCGCAAGGCTTCAAAGATGTGTTTGTGAGTCTTTATAAGAAAACTCTCTCAGAAAAATGAATAATGCTTGGTCATAAACACGATTGAATGATGAACTCATTATTTTCATTGAAACTTTGGAAAAGAAGTTCAACAACAAAGAACTTATGACAACATCTTAGGCTATGAATACTGACATGATAGCATATAAAGGGGCTAAACATTTAACAATCATTGATTGGAATTTTTAGAATCATTCATTCTCCTTGACAAGGACATCTCTTCAACAGTCAATAATATCACCATAGCTTTATCTTCGAGATAATTGATTTCTAGGAATTGGTGTGAAGCAATTAGCTATAGAAACGATAAGTGTCTTGGTAACCACCTTCAGTGAAACCGTTCTTCTCAGTTAGTTTAGCAATCTTACCTAACCCAATGTCTTGTTCAATCCTCTCAGCTATAACAACCAGGTTAGTGAAATGTTGTGCAGAGCTTCTAACAAAGTATTCAAAGTAAGGAGCTTTAAAGCTGTTGGAAAATAAACTGATCATCTCTTTTTCCAACATAGGAGGGTTAACTTGTGCAGCTACCTCCCTCCATCTTCGAGCGTATTCCCTTATGGACTCCTTATTGTCCTTCTCCATAGTTTGCAAGTTTAACCGATCAGGGCCCACATCTATATTGAACTTATATTGCATCATGAAGGCATCAACTAAATCCTTCCATTTTTTAACCTTGGTATTGACCAACCGCATATACCAAATGAGGGCAACATCACTCAAGCTGTCTTGAAAGAAATGAATCAGCAGTTTCTCATCATCAACCACCTCAGCCATTTTGTTGCAGTATGCTTTAAGATGAGTTATAGGGCATTGAGTTCCCGTATATTTAACAAATTCTGGCACTCTAAAATTTTTGGGAATGACAACGTTGGGCCCTAAACACATCTCAACAGCCTTTATAAGATCATATAGGCGAATTCCCTCAAATGCCCTCATCCTTTGCTCTAGGGCAATGAATTTGTTCAGATCATCTTCTTTTACCATCTTGCCTTTTTGAGATTCCTTCTCGTTTGCCCCCAAATTCTGTGAAGTGAAGGGATTTACAAGCATAGGTTCAGGCTTAGCTATATGTGTTGCTTTTCTGGATTTGTCTCTCAAGGCATGCTCGAGTAGACCAGTAAGCCTTGTGACTTCTTCCTTAAGATTGTCCACCTCTTTTTGATGTTGGGCTTCCAACTGGGCTTTTTCTTCGTTTTCCATTTGTCTTTTTTCTCAAATGATTATTATATGTAGGTTTTAATGGGGAACCTATATTTCAACCTATAAATGTAAATCATGCAATTTATGCAAAAATATTGATTCAATTAAAAATGCGTATGAAATGCGGGCACGCCCTTCACGAGATGACAACCTAATAGGAAGATCCTAATTGTTGAGTGCATCAAGGGGTTGGTCATTATCTAGTTTCAAATGGGTCTCTCGCATGCTCAGTGATCGTCCTTGAAAAGGTTGATATGAGGCTTACAAGTAGTGTGAAGATAAAGGCTCTGAGTAATATCAGTTTGGCATATCAACCACTTTCAAGTAAACAATCAAGCGAGAGTTGGATGGTTTCACGAGTCTTACCCAGGCTAAAGCCATTGAGGTACCGTTACTCCCCCACTTATCCTAGGTTGTAAGGTGTGTGCTTTTAACGTGATGCATGGCAATATAAACAAGGATGCATGCTAAAGCAGTAAAATGCAGGAAAAAATAAATAAATAAATAAACACAACGTAACAAACATTATAGCAATTGACAAACAAAAGGCAAAGCTTAGTCCATTAGTCCCCAGTGGAGTCGCCATTCTGTCGCACTCGACATCGCGGTGACCTTAAAAAATTTATATAATCTTTTGAAAGAACGGATTTCTGGCATCCTGTTCTTTAATGGGGATATTCTTTGTTTAAGGAGTCGCCACCTAGTATTACGATTACTAGGAACCCTAACTAGTCAACAGAGATTCTATGGTCCGAGACTGGTTACGTAAAAGGGAAGATATTATCACCCCTTAAACGTCCTGCCTAAGGCAAGCTGCATTGCTGATATTTGTCATTAATTGCTAACATTTTTGTTGGTTTATACTATGATTGTTTGCGTGTAATATTCCTGACTCGGCGCGGTGAATATTCACTCTGATATTTCCAACTCTGGCGTTGGTAAATATTACGTAGGTATCAAAATAAATAAATTTAAATCATCATTTTTATTATATTCCTGACTCTGGCGTCAGTGAATAAACAAATCAAATAAATTTATATTTTTTACGCATACACATTTTTTATGTAACTAAATAAAAGAAAAATACAATAAAATAAAATAAATTTACATCAAGATCTTTATTCCCTGACTCAGGCCGGTGAATAAACCAATAAATTTATTTTATTTTATTTTATTTTTGCATGCATATTTTTTATTTTTATGTAATTTAAATAAAATACAATGAAATAAATTTGAAACAATATTTTTATTCTGACTCTTGCATCAATGAATAAAAACAATAAATTCATATTTATTTTTTTATTTATACATACACACATCTTTGTTTTTTTATTTTTTTACTTTTTATTTTTCTATTTTTTTAGGGCTGGGCCCAGCTCAGCCCATATGGGCTGGGCAAAGCAAGCAAGAAGCACGTGTGGAGTGGCTCCATGCGTGCATGCATAGTGCGAAGGTAATTAATTTACCTTCACACTGTGCAACATTACATTCAAAATGAATTTACAAAAAATCGAAAGCAAAAAATGGCTTATCTGTTCTCTGGAGACGGTGGGGATAGTGACAGTGTAGGGGTGCCTCTCGTCTGCCTACGGCCTTTCCCTCTGCTTCTTTTTGCTTCTGTGCCCGTATGCTTTATTCTTTCAACTGCTCCTGAGATGATGATGAAGGTGCCGGCTTTCTGTTACTGGTTTGGGTGTTTTTTTTTTGTGAAGGGATGTCTGCAAAGATGAAGGCTATGGCGATGACAATTCTCTATGTATACTGGATTTCTTTCCTCTCATTCTCTCTGTGTATTATTTCTTTGCTCTGTTTTCTCTGCTTTTTTTCTCTGTTTTTTTGGGTTAATTTTTTGGTTTTTGCTCTGTTTTTGGGTTAATTTTTTTCGGCCCTTTCCTCCGTATTTTTTTTTGGGTTGTGTTTTGTGTGCTCTGTTTTTCTAGGTTGATTGCTCTTCTTCTCTCTTCCCATTTACCTCTGTCAATTGTTGGGTATTTATAGGGACCAATCTTCCTCTCCCTCAGCCTCACGTCTCTCCTCCTGATAAGCACGGCTGAAGGAGACGGTTTCTATTAGGACTCGAACGTGAAGTGTAATCCTTATCTCGCCGGATTGTGATTATCATGAAGATAAATACTGCTTTTCTGTGTTTTGAAAGGACTAGGATGCTGGTGTTTCACACTTTCGTTTCCTTCTTTGCAGGCGGGCGTTCGGTGCTTTGAAGATGAAGATGACGGACAACACCTGATTGAAACGGTGCTGTTTTGGGGCTGAGAATGGTTATTTCCAATCTGGTCCTTGAAGTTTCTAAATCCTTGCATTCAACCCCTGGTCTTTTAATTTTCAAGATTTACCCTCCTTAAAATTAATTTAAAAATAAGTTGGTCAAAATTAGGTTACAACAAAAATAAAAATTAATAAATAATAAATAACAAAAAAATGAATGAATAAAAAAATAATTTGAGAATTAGGTTAAGACAACACAAAATGAAAGTTTGAGGACTAATAAGGATAAAATTATAAAAATTAGAAGAATTAATAAGTTTGGAGACTTAATTAAACTTTGATTTAATTAATTAATGCTATTAAGGGCTTAATTGAAGAAATACCAAAGTTTGGGGTTTATTTGGGTTAAAATTGTAAGAAATTAAAGTCCAAGGACCAAAGTGAATAGGCGGTGGTACTATAGGGAGTGAAGTTTAATTAATTTTTTCAATGGTAGTTCTGAAAGAATTAAAAGTTGAAGAGTCAATTAAAGACTGAATTGATTAAATTGAAAACCAAGGACTGTTTTATAAATGGCACCGAAATCCAGGGGTTCACTTGCAACTGATCCAGGGGAAAAATTAAAAGAAAAAAAAATATTTTTCATGAATAGGGACCCAATTGTTAAATGTCAGAAGTTCAGGGGCCAAATTAAAAATGGATATTTTAGTTGAAATGGTGTCGTTCCGAATACCACTGTTCATCGCCTTCATCCCACTAATTCAGCGGAAAACGCAGCAGATCATGGTAACGTCTCTCTCCCCCACGATGCATGCCGTTACCAATGCATGAACGCACGGCATTCTCTGGCTTTATAAAAGCAAGAGAAAGGCCATGACACAGGGGAGAGCAAAACGACAGGGACAAGGAGAGAATACCATAGGACGAACAAAAACAAGAACAGGAGGACTAGGGACAGGCACAGGACGAACAGGAGAAACGAACAAAAAACCAAGGAAAAACAGAGACAACAGGGGTGACAAAACGAAAGACACAGACAGAACGAAAAGAGAACAGCACAGGGAACGCAAACAGAGGACACGGAAAAAAAGGCAAACAGAGAGAAAACCAGAAGAAAAGGAAGAACCACAAGAGAATAAAACACATACACACACGAAGAAACAAACCTGGAAAAAAAGTGAAAAAACAGAGAGAACGAACACGAGAGGAAGACAGAGACGAGCAGAAGGAAAGAACATAAACAGACGAAAACACAGAGATCAGCCAGCACGCCTTCGTCATTATCTTCGTACCTTCGTTTCCGTCTCCAGCAAGTTCTGCTCGTCTCTGTGCATGCAAAATTTAGATTGCTGTTCTAATTGATTTTTAAAGTTTTTTTTTTATTTTTAAATATATTAAAATAATATTTTTTTAAAAAAATATTTTTAATATTATCACATCAAAATAATCTAAAAACACTAAAAATTTATTAATTTTAAATAAAATAAATATATTTTTTTAAAATAAAGAGAACACGGTTTGTACCACCTTCCCAACGCTTCCTTAATTGACATCTTACTGTTCATGTGAATTTTAATTCACTGGTAATTGCATATGCGCGTGTAAAGTACTTCACGCGTGTTTCCTGTTTGCAGTCAGCCGGGTCATTGGCTTGGACCAAGGACCGAGCTGGGCCAACTAGGTCCAGCCCAGATCATATGGGTTGGGTCAGACCGAGCCTAAAAAAAGAGAAAAAGCTGAGGCTGAACCTCAAGCCCATTTGGCACAATCTGTTTTGGGTTAAGAGTGTGTTTGGCAAAACACTCTCTTATATCTTATCCCTTTTATTCCATCCCTTTTTATTTTGATATCTAGTTAAACAAGCCTTTCTGGATATCAAAAAATTCCAAGAAAATTCATGGAGCTTTTTGAATTTATTTATAGGTCCCTTGTATTTTTTTAGGTATTTCACTGTATATTTGATCTGTGAATTTTTACTATGAAATGCAAATCCGGTATACAATATATTTTTTTCTTTTAAAAAAATATGTATGCATTAATTTAAATTCATTTTACTGGTTTATTCACTAACGACAGAGTCAGGAATACCATATGTCTTTTTTGCTATGTAATATTTATCAACGCTAGAATTGGAAGTATTCATAGTCGAATATTCATTGAAGCTAGAGTCAGGAATATTATAAGTAGATCAATTGTAGCATAATACAACAAACCCTTAGCAATTTAAGACAAAACTAATAATGCAGTCAATTTCAGGTAGGACGCTTAATAGGTGATAATATCTTTGTTTTTGCGTAACTAGTCTTGTACCATAGAATCTCTGTTAACCAGCTAAGGTTTCTAGTGATCATAATATTAGGTGGCGACTCCTTGAACATGACCTTTCTCATCTAAGAACAAGATGCCAAAAATCTATTCTTTTATAAAAAAAATTCATTTTTAAAGATCGTTGCGATATCGGGTGTGACAGAATGAAGACACCATTAAGGATTTTTAGGACTAAGCTTCACTTTTTATCTTATTATTACTATCTTGTTTGTTATGCATGTTTACTACTTTAAAAATAAAATATAAAAATACATTGTGTGTTTTAATATTTATTAATTAAATTCAAATTTAATACTATAATTAAATTCAATTACAATAAAATTAGTTTCAAACAACCTGTAAATAAAACCATTAAATTCTACAACAAATAATCATTAAGTGATGTTGAAAAAAAACACACACAACAAATTAACTTATACCTATAAATCATGAACTTGCGAATTAGAAATCGTAAAAGAACTTCTCGAAGAGTTTCATGTGAATGCTTTCTAAGCAAGTAAATATCATTAAGCTCCCATCATTATTTGGGCATCGAGCAATGTATGCCATGCCCTCGAAGCCAACAATTGCTGGCCCCATAAAATAAGGTCGACCCCAACCAAAATCAGCATCATATATCGGCATTGTCATCCAACTCACAATATTGAGGTTTGGACTCTTAAATGTGTGTGGCCCTCGCTTCAAAGCTTCAAAATCAGCCTGGACTTGCATATAATCAATGGCTGATCTCAAATATTCATTGTCCATTCTTTTCAATGCTCCACGGATTTTTGCTATGGTATCCACCAATGGCTTTGATTGGATTTCGCCTGATAAACCTAAAATTGCTGTTGTGAAAAGAACATTGCCACAGTATCCGGCTGGCAATGGTGGGTTCAATCTAGATCGCCCATCTGTTGGAATGTGTAATTTTGTTGCTTGGTCGTTCGTGATTCCACGTGCCTTGCAGGTGCATTGCCAAATATGTGCTGCTAGGGTTTCAAAGGTGCTATAGTTGATAGTACTGCCATCAGCAACGTCTTTTCTAGACTTGTTTTTTAGTGTTCGGAGTTGATCAAATGTGACCAGTGAGGATTTTTGCACAAGTGGGTTCAGGATTTGATTGGATTTCTGGGGTTTGGTCACCGGAGATATGGGTGTTCAAGGGAGGAGGGGGGTCGTATTCTACGTGATGCATAGCAGGGATAGGAGGAACTCGAGCATCAAGCAAGGTACGGTCAACGAACGGTGGGGTGGTAAGAGATAGTCCTCTTGCTATTTCAGACCATGAGTTGATAAAATGGATTGCAGACGTTCCATCTCCTAAGATATGGTGTAAGCCAACTCCAAGACATACTCCTCCACATTTGAAGAAGGTTGCCTGTTAGCAACATACACAGCACGTAAATCATAAAAAGAAAACACTTCAAGTTTCTAAAACTCAATACAAATTAAAAAAAAAGTTTTTTTTATTCTAGTTTTTTTAAAAAACTAAAATAATACTTTGTTTCTTCTAAAAAGATGTCAAATAGTAATATATGCATATTAATTCATTAAACTTGTTTTCCTATCAAAGAATGAGAGATGCAATGATTGTAGGACAATGTGAATAAACACATTAAATATGAAAACTAATATATCTATTGTTATCTCTGTTAAGTCATGGTTATAACAGCTGTTTAATATATCTCTCCTATTTCATAAAAAAAAAAATCTAACTTATTTAAATGCAAACATATTTTTTAATTTAATTTATCTCAACGTTCAAATAAGATCTGAGTGATTAAAAAAAATTATTTTATAATATGCTACTTTTCATTTCAAATCTAGCATAAACCCTAAAAAATATACAAATCCTTTAACTCGATATATTCTACAATTAATCCTTACACATTCTTCACATATTATGCGTAGTTTGCCTTGCATTGGTTAAAAACCTTACCTGTAACAGTAGTAGAGGATAGGAAAATATGTTTGAACGATCAACTTCTGGAATGAACTGCAGCATCTCAAAGTGGGGAGTAAAATCCCCCAGTTCATCAGTGGTAGAGCTTGTTTCAGCCTCGACAAATAAAACCCCTTTGGAGTTACACAATATCGACATTCTACCATTTTCATCCTGCTCTAACCTCCCTGCCATATGTTAGAATGGCACAAGAGCCTTGCTCAGAGCCTCCTTGAGCACTTGAGGGTTAAAAAAACTGGAAGAATCATTAACTGGCTTGTAGAAGTATACTGTTGGGACGTGTACAATTGGCACCAAGAGGTCCAGATTTGAGCTCCATATGCTTTTTTTTGGTGTCTCTTCGGCAGGAAGTACAATAGTTGAGTCTTTTATTCGAATATCAACTTTTACCATCTTCACAGCAACAAAATCCCGATAAAGTCCTGTTAATAAATATATATATATACACATATGTTGTTTAAATTGTTGAAAATCAACTCCATGTTCTTATCTTGAAAGAAAAAATAGAGAGAGAGAGAGAGAGAGAGAGAGAGAGAGAGAGAGAGAGATTCCTCATACCTTGCGGCCCTATACAGAGAACAAAATTAGTTTTAGAATTAGGGGGCAAAACAAGCTTCGTCCCAACCCTCACGCACTCAGAGGAGGAGGAAAGAGGGGCTTTTGTACACAGTTGGTGAAGACGAATCCTATTTATAGACAAACAGTTTAACATATTTTCTTTAACGTTTTAGAATTTAGAGGGGAAAAAAAAGAAAGTGGGAGTTATTTGAAGTGTCAGACAAAATATAATATTGCAAGTCATGCAAGGTGTTGCCTAGCTACTTCTCCAACAAATCTCAATTTCACATGGATATAAGATGGTCATGGAATCCATGCATTTAATGTCCTAGATCATTATCTCTAGTATGGTTGCAACGGGAACGACAATATCTCCTATTGACACCTCATTGGTAGTTTAGTTTAAATTACTAGATAAATATTGTCCTATATATTGTCATTATCCATCCATTTGAAGATAAAAAAAAATATTTAGAAGTTCACAATTTTTTTTTCTAGTGGAAAGAAATTTAAATTGAATGGGAGTTAACCCGGTTAATTTTGTGGGTTTAAAAGCAACTTAAACAACTAGTAAAAATATTCAAGATGATGTTTTTTAATATTAAGATAACAATATATTAGATTAACTTGGATCAACACGGGTTATGAAATTATAATAACCCTATAGAAAACATATCAAAATAAATTATAAAGCTTAATCCTCAGTCAATTTAATGTTGAAAAATAAAATTAAAAAAAAATCAATTAAAAAAATCTTAAAAAGCAAACCAATTTAATATGTGAAACTCACTATCCAAGTCATAAAACCGAGATAATCTCATAGAAAGCAAATCAAAATAAATTATGAAATTCAATTCTCGACCAACTTAATATTAAAGGATGAGATTAAAAAAGAAATCAATTAAAAACAATTCTAGAAAATCGATAAATACAAATGGAAATACCGAGGGAATATTTCTGTCGGTAAATTTCTAAGGGATTTTACCGACAGAAATATTCCCTCGGTATATATCGAGGGAATTACAGTGGGAAAAAAATTAAAACAAAGCAAAAAAAAAATGATAACATGTCATTTTTAAGAAATTCCGTCGGTAAAATCCGTTGGTAAATCTGTTGGTAAACTATGAATACTGTTCATCATGTCAATTACAAAAGGAATCACCGACGGAATTTTCCGTCGGTATTTTCCAGAGGGCTCCAGAACTGTTCACTTTTCAATTACATTGTTAATTGTTGTTCTTTACGGACAAAATCACTGACGGATTGGAAAATTGTTGGTGTTATTTGGCGGTTTTCTGAAAAAATTCAATTGATTTAAATTTTCATTTAAATATTACAGATGGAATCACCGACGAATTGAAAAATCATCGGTAATTGTTGGCGGTTTCTGAAAACTTTTTACGAAATTGAAAATTTAAATTAAATATTACCGATGAAATTACCGACAGAATAATTAAAAAAATATTAATATTCAATTATCCGTCGGGAAATTCATATCTAATGCGCCCCAATAAAAAACCTGAATCCCCTTATTTCACAAGAGACAGACTTATTTCTTATTATTCTTCTTCTTCTACTTCTTCTTCTTCTTCACTATATGTAAAAAACATCAATATCTATTTCTTTCTCTTCTTTCTCTCCTCATCTCCTTCTCTTTTCCTCCATGCTCGGGTATGTCTTCTTCTTCTTTCTTCTTTTATCCTCTTAGTTTTTTTTAATTAATATGCTTTACAAAATATTTTTTCTCTCTTTAGCTTCACTTGCAACTACATTAAGGTAAGATTTTTCTTTTTTCTTCTTTTTTCATGATTTGTTTTCACTATATTTGTTTTTTATTTTATTTTTAATTATTTTTATTATTAATAATTGTATAAATGTTGTTGTGAGATTTATTTTTTTTCATATGAGATCAATTTTTAGTTGATTCATTTATAGGATTTTTAAAATTTTTTGCAATTGCAACTTTATTTTTTTCATATGAATTTTTTTAGTTGAATATATTTTTTCATTTTATTTATTTGTTGCAAATTTGTTTGAGTTGATTTTCTTATTTTTTTTTCCAAGCATTTTGAGTATATATTATACAGTGTTGATTTATGTTAATCTAATTATTTATAATTTTATAAAATGATTTTTTTAAAATATTTTTAAATAATTACCGACGGAATTACTATCGAATTTTGCATCGACGGACAAAAAATTACCGATGAAAGATTCACCGACAGAGCATTTTCATCAGTGATTTTGTCGGTAAATTAATTACCGACAGAATATATGTCTTACGCCGATAAAAATATTTCATCGGTAAGACTGTTAAATTTTATAGTGAAATAACAAAAAAAAAATAACTCGAAACATCCCCAAATTTATAATATAATTTAAAGATAATTTTCTCTTCAATTAAAGTAAAAAAAACGAGGCTAATTCTTTTTTGTCGTAGCCTACTATCAATGATAATGCTCAAGAATAATTCAATTTAGTGATTTAGTTGACCATTTTCTCTGGTAGTTTTTTAGTTTTTTTTACTGGTCGATCAATCGTTGACTGGTTTCATCGATTCATTGAGACAATAGTGACTGTAAGTATTCATTTAATCAAATTATCAATCAAAATGATTTGTACACTCAATCTTTTGAATTATAACAAGTTAATTGTAACAACCCACATTTATTACATTTCCAATTTCCCATAACTTGCCCCATCATCCTAGATTAACCCCCACATCTTTATACACAAGAATAGATGATATATTTTAAAAGTGTATTTGACATTAAAAAAAATATTAAATTAATATATTTTTTAATTGTTTTAATATATTAATGTTAAAAAAATATTAAAATATATTTTTAAAAAGTATAATGCATTATAATATAAAACACACATTAACTCAAAACTATCTCGAATGAAAAAAAAAAGTAAATAAATAAATTGATGTCCCTAACAATGATTCACTATGGACCTACCCGACGCTGGACTTATAAACATGGCATTGATGGGGTGAAACAAATTGTCAGAAGCCATAGATGATTCTGAAAATGACTTGACAACATGCACCAATTGGATATCAACAACATAGAAAGCATGAAAAGTTTGATGAGCTAAACGTTTGCCGCGATTAGATGAGAAAATCTAGTGTTTTTATCTCCTAGTTTGCATCAGATCTATCTAGACTTTTATCTCCATATTGCTTTCACATATTTATAGACCTTGCTTTAAGCCAGACTACAAACAATCGGAAGAAACTTCCCCTTGGTTATCAACTGTCTGTTAAGCACTACCATCTGCTGATAAGAGCTTCACCTTTCTTTCACTTCTTCTAAGAACCATAGGCTGCTGGGTGTTAGAGAAGGCCGAAGAGCTGGAAATGCATGGACATTCTCAGCCTCATTGTCCACTGGATGTCCGTCTTCTGTTGTTGATGTTCTGCTGGACGAAAATAGCATATCACCATTCTCCAAGATTTCAAGGAACAAAACATCAATTCCATCTAAGCCACTTATCTTACTAGCTAAGAAGTAATCGAGGCCGAGATATCCACAGGTCCTATGTGTTCTCCATTCCATACGAGGTATGATCATGGATTCATGATTGTTAAAGCCAACTTTTTCAAGAATTCATTCTACAAAAGTGGCTTCAGATTTAGTGTCGGACGAGTTGAACGAAGGTTTACTTCTCAGATGGAATCGCTACTCCGTCTGTCGATTTTTAAATTTTAAAAATCTTATCCTGGGACTTTGTAGAAGTTTTTATGATTTTCTTATTATTTTCATACTTTTTTCCTTTACAATTTTATATTTTTATTTTGTTTTTCTAGTTGATGTAGGGTTTTATTTTATTTAAAACTTTATAAACCTTCTAAAAAAAAATAAGACTTGAGAATTATTATTTTAGAAAAAATAAAACCTGTGAACTTGAGCTTCATATCTAGAATCTTCTCCGCTCATTAAAATTCGTATGTTCTTTCTTTCTTTGTTATCGTCATATTTAGTTTCCACTGCATTATATTCTGCTACATAAAAATACCATATCTCTTGGGGACGTCCTCATGCAACCAGGCGGGCAGCATTTGCTGTGTCTCTCTGATCCTTTGCTATATGATTTTAATTACTCGTGTTCTTCATTCCATAACCATTATGAAATGCTAATTTTTCCATGAATTCATTCTACAAAAGTGGCTTCGACTGATTGGGTAATGTCATACCAGCCATAACCATTATGAAATATGCAGTTCGTTTAACAGGTCCCACAGTGCACATGATTGATTTTTATTTTTTTTCGTTATTTTTTTTATCTCCAGTTAATTGCTGAATCTTAGATTTTTTTTATTTTAAAAATATTTGTATTTTCTTGATATCTTTTCCAGACCACCTATCTAGTAGATCTATCCTTCCACACTCAATCTTGTCTGTTACTTCTTCCACAAAAATTTCTTGTTTGTTCACCTATTTCATATATCCTAGTTGTCCTTGTACAGAATTTTACAAAAAACACAAAGGCAAAGCATATATAAATGTCCTTTTATTATTATCATCAGCAATAATATTATTATCTTTATTATTATTATTATTATTATTATTGAAAAAATAAAAATCATGAATTTGATTTGAATGATAGAATTGAAAGCTATAAACACTTTGATAAAATATTCAAGAAAAACAATAAAAAAATCAAAAGAAAATGGACCAAATTAAAAATCATTATCATCATTGAAAAAACAAAAATTATAAACTTGATTTGAGTATAAAATTGAAAGCCATAAATTTTTTGACAAAAGAACAAAGGAAAAAACATAAGAAATTAAAAGTAGAAATGCCGAGTCGAAATACCTTATATATATAAATCAAACACCATGGGTTAATTAAAAACAAATAAAACTTCAATAAAAGAAAAATGACATCAAAACTAAAATGTCTGAATCTAAAATAACAATAACAATAAAGACCATAGAGTATTTACTTAGGTGAAAGAGAGAAATAAAGAAAACAAAAGTGTCATCGGCAATATACCGGTCACATTTGAAGAACACGTGCAGCTTATAATGAAATAGGAGACGGTGATGAATAAACGAAGACGGAAGAAGCTCATTCTTGACCGTTGAAAACCGTTGCCTAAAGTATACGGTGACTCCAATGTGATAACGTGTCTTTTGCACACATCAGCAGCTTTTTAAATATAAAATTATTATTTTAATGATAAATTACATTACTATCCTCAACTAAACTTATAATTAAAAAAACAATGCTAAAAAACTCAAATACCCCAAACTACAATGAATTCAATAGATACATGTATAATTCTATTGTGTATGAAAAGGCAAAATATGTACCTAAATACCCTTACTCGAGGGTGTTTTGATTATTTTATTGTTCATTAACACATTGAATGTATAGACAAAAATACCCCTAAACAAATCAATAATGATTTATACAACTTGTAAAAAATACTAAAATAACCTTTCGTCTAAAAAAATATTTCTTTTATAAAAAAAGACAGAATAATCATATTACACACGTAAAGCAATTATAATCACACCATGAATAATGTTTTTCTTTTCTTGATCCCAAACATCTCCTCTTTGATTGATTCATGATTGTACATCGAATATTCTATCCTCTTTTTTTGGTTAATAGTCGAAATTTTATTTAGAAAAAGGCTACAAAGATAATAGCCTAACTTACATCAGATGAACAAGCAGATAAAATGAAAGCATAAAAACTATTGCATGAAATAGGGAAGAGCAACAAATGGAGGAACAAACAAATTATAAGAAACCAACTCCTCCCGACTAAACATTCTATATATTAAGCTCTAAAGAGTTGGAATCAAGCCTCAACCATAAAGCAATACTTTAGCGCACCATGGAGAAACAGATTTGAAGGTTAAGGGCAACATCATTAAAAATAACATCATTTCGGTGAAGCCAAAGATTCCAAACAACACATGAGAAAAGAAGCTGTCATGAGAGATTCTGCTGCTTACCTTTAACCATAGAAGATAATTGGTAGCACATATCATCAACAGATTTTGAAAAAACACTACAAAAGCCTCGATTAGAAAGCAATTTCATCCATATATTCCAAGTGAAGTGGCAGTGAAAAAGGTGACTTGAAGATTCCAAGCTTTTATTGCAGAAAGCGCATCTTGACTCCTGAAGGGTGAGGTAGTCATGCTGAAATAGAAAATCTCTTGTGGTTACTTTGTCTTGGACAAGGAGCCAAAGGAAAAGTTGCACTTTTGGTGGGGTTAGTTTTATCCAAACAGAAGATTGGAATGGTTTGGCACCACTGTAGAGCAGCTGGTCCATCATTTTGGAGCAAGATTTTACACTAAAGAGGCCATCGCTGTTGAGGGTCCAAATTTTCTTATCCATCTTGTGGCAGAACATTGGCTTGGATTCCGGCAAGGATGATAAAAATGATAGTTATTCTTATTTAAAATAAAATAGATGTATGCGCCATTGTAGGGACCAGAGCCAGATTCCATTGCTCTATCTACCCATGTCAGCCACCAAAGTAGATTTAGAGGAAGACAAAAGATATAGTCTAGGGAATGTTGTTTTGAGACGGTAGTCACTGTCGCACCCGACATCGCGGCAGCCCTAAAAATAATCCTCGATTTAAGGAAAAAGAACAGATTTCTGGCATCTTGTTCTTTTAGGGGGGAATGCCTGGTTTAAGGAGTCGCCACCTAGTATTATGGTCACTAGGAACCCTAACTGGTCAACAGAGATTCTATGGTACGGGACTGGTTACGTAAAAGGGAAGATATTATCACCCCTTAAACGCGTTACGCCTAAGGCGATGCATTGCTGGTTTTGTCTTAAATTGCTAAACATTTATTCGCTTATGCTATGATGATTTGTTTATAATATTCCTGACTCTGACGCCAGTGAATATTCGATCGCGAATAATTCCAACTCTGGTGTTAGTAAAAATTCCACCCCGAAAAATTCCAACTCTGGCGTTGGTAAAAATTCTACTACAAATAATTTCAACTCTAGCATTGGTAAAAATTCGTAGCCACCAAAAAATTAGTATGTTTTCTTTTTCTTTTTCTTTTTTTATTCATGATCCTGATATAAGTGAATAAATTGAAAAAAAAATATAATTCTCTAAGACATGCAAAATTTTTATATCTACACTTTCTATTTTTTATTTTTTTATTTTTTTTAAATTTTTGGTCGGGTCCAAATTTGCCCACATGGTCGGGCTAGGCCCAGCCAATGGCCCGGCGACATGGGCTTGGGGGTTCAAGAAGACGCTGCGGCGCTTAACTCACGCAGCGTGGTGCTTCGCTGCAAGTGAATTAAAATTCACTTGCACAATGTAAAAGACACTTGAAATAATGCGAGAAGAAGAATGTCCTCACCTGGTCTGCTGGAGTCGATGGAGACGATGGCGAAGCTCTAGCTGGCCGACACTGCCTCCTCTCCTCTGCTCCTTCTTCTGCTTTCCTTTGCTTTCTCTCTTGGTTCTGGAAACGCCGAAGGCAGTAGCAACGGTCTCGGTGACTTTCCTCTGCTTGTGTTTTTTTCTTTGTCTGTGTGTCTCCTGGGTTTCCCAGTCCAGTGCGCTTTCCCCTGTTCGTTCTCCCTTTTTCGTTACCTTCCTCTCAGTTTTTGTCTCCGGTTCTCGACCCCTGTTCCCTCTGGTTTTGGTTCCTGCTCTGCCCCCTGTTTTTTCTTGTTTTAGTCCCCTGTGTTATCCGCCTTCCTCTCGTTCTCTATTTCCATTGTTCTCCCTTTCTCCTGCCGGTTTCTCCCCTGTATATTTGCCTTTTTTCTATGTTTTATGCCCTACTGGTTTCCTTCTTCGTTTCAGTCCCCTTTTCCCCCTCTGTTTTTGCCTTCTTCCCTTTTGTTTTCCAGTTTTTCTTCCTTCCCCCCCCCACTGCGTGCATGGACTATCTCTGGCTTTTATAGCCAGAGAACAAAGCCGTTTCTTCAAGCCATAAATTGTGTTAATTGCAGGTGTAATGGTGTGAGCGGCGGTGGGCGTCCGTTTCAGTCGGGAAGAAGATGAACAGTAGTAGGACAATGGCGCCGTTTTTGGTGTTTTGTGTTTTAATCCTTGACATTTTGCATTTTTGCAATCCAGTCCTTGGGTAAATTGTAATTGAACCCCGCGATCTCAAGCCATTTACACATTGGTCCTTGGGTTTTAATTTCTTTCAAATTTGACAAGAATCAGCCCTATACTTTGATAATGTTTCAATTAAGTCCCTGATTTCATTAATTTAATTAAATCCAAGTCCATTTAAGTCTCAAAACTTATCAATTCTTCAATTAAACCCTTAATTGGATTAATTAAATTAATTCTAAGCTCAATTAAGTCTCAAAACTTATCAATTCTCCAATTAAACCCTTAATTGGATTAATTAAATTAATTCCAAGCTTAATTAAGTCTCAAAACTTTATTGATTCTCCAATTAAACCCTTGATTGGATTAATTAGATTAATTTCAAAGTTTAATTAAACCCCAAAACTTCCAATCATGTTGCCCTTAACCCAAATTTTAATTCATTCTTCATTTATTTCATTTTGCTTATTTTTCTATCATTATTTTTTTTTTTCCATCATCAATTTTTTTCAGTAAATAAAATAATAATAATAATTAAAATAGATCAAAAATTGGGTTATGACAATCACCAATCCAATTGTCTAGCCAAAATGATGTTAAACTGCCATTCTCCAGCATGAATTTGCAATGATTCGTGTCCTTAGACACTTCATCTTATCCCCTTACTATTGTCCACAAAAATCTTGTAGGGGAAACATGGATGTCCTTTTATGGTTGTTTTGTAGCATAAATGCGCAGCTAGACTAGGATGTCTTTTGGCTGTATTAATTCACAGCAATAAAAACAACTGGATTATTTCTGGTCCTATTAGTGAAGGAGAAATAAAATAAGATAAAAGTGACGAGGATTATATGAAAAAAGAAAGAAAGAAGAATTCCAGTCAACTTGTAAATAAAATCATTAAATTTTGCATAAAATATTCATTAAGGGTGAAGACAACAACTTAGGTTATAGTACCATACAGATGAACTTGCGAATTAAAAATCGTAAAAGAACTTCTTGAAGAGTTCCATGCGATTGCTTTCTAAGCAAATAAATATCATGAAGCTCCCGTCATTACTTGGGCTTCGAGTTATGTATGTCATGCCTTCGAAGAGAACGACTGCTGGCCCCATAAAAGAGGGTCGACCCCAACCAAAGTCAGCATCATATATCGGCATTGTCATCCAACTCACAATATTGATGTTTGGATTATTAAATGTGTGTGGCCCTCGCTTCAAAGCTTCTAAATTAGTCTGGACATGCAAATAATCAATGGCTGATCTCAAATATTCATTGTCCATTCTTTTCAATGCTCCACGGATTTTTGCTATGGTATGCACCAATGGCTTTGATTGGATTTCGCCTGATAAACCTAAAACTGCTGTTGTGAAAAGAGCATTGCCACAGTATCCGGCTGGCAATGGTGGGTTCAATCTAGATCGCCCATCTGTTGGAATGTGTAATTTTGTTGCTTGGTCGTTCGAGATTCCACGTGCCTTGCAGGTGCATTGCCAAATATGTGCTGCAAGGGTTTCAAAGGTGCTATAGTTGATCGTGCCATCAACAACGCCTTTTCTAGACTTGTTTTTTAGTGTTCGGAGTTGATCAAATGTGATGGTGAGGATTTTTGCACAAGTGGGTTTCGGATTTGATTGGATTTCTAGGGTTTGGTCACCGGAGTTATGGGTGTTCAAGGTAGGAGGGGGGTCGTATTCTACGTGATGCATAGCAGGGATAGGAGGAACTCGAGCATCAAGCAAGGTACGGTCAATGAACGGTGGGGTGGTAAGAGATAGTCCTCTTGCTATTTCAGACCATGAATTGATAAAATGGATTGCAGAAGTTCCATCTCCCAAGATATGGTGTAAGCCAACTCCAAGACATACTCCTCCACATTTGAAGAAGGTTGCCTGTTAGCAACATACACAGCACGCCAATCATAAACAGAAAACACATTTTTCAAACTTAATATAAATCAAAAAAACTAAAAAACTAGTTTTTTTCATTTTCAAGATAGTAAAAATTCTCTCCTCTGAGTAGCCTATAAAACTACTGTCTAAATACAAAAAAAAAATGCTAATAAATAAAATTCTAAATAAATTGAAAGTCATATTCTAAATAAAAAGGAATAAAAAAAACAAGATAAATAAAGAAAATCTTGTGTAATAACTTCTTAGCTGAATTTAGATATGCGTGTTGACTCAAGTGAATTTGTCTTCTAATACTTAAAGGTAAGAGGTTCTTTGCATTTCACGTGATATATTCTATAATTAATCCTTACACATCCTTCCCATGCTATGAGTGCTTTGCCTTGGATTGGTTAAAAACCCTGTAGAACACAAATAATTTCAATACTTTTGAACAGAATCCAAAGAAATCATAAAACTCACCTGTGCGAGTAGTAGAGGATAGGAAAATATGCTTGAACGATCGACTTCTGGAATGAACTGCAGCATCTCAGAGTGGGGAGTAAAATCACCCACTTCATCAATGGTAGAGCTTGTTTCAGCCTCGACAAATAAAACCCCTTTGGCGTTACACAATATCGACATCCTACCATTTTCATCCTTCTCTAATCTCCCTGCCATATGGTGGAATGGCACAAGAGCCTTGCTCAGAGCCTCCTTGAGCACTTGAGGGTCAAAAAAATTGGAAGAACCATTAACTGGCTTGTAGAAGTATATTGTTGGGATGTGTACCATTGGCACCAAGAGGTCCAGATTTGAGCTCCATAGGCTTTTTTCTGGCGTGTCTTCGGCAGGTCGCACAATAGTTGACTGTTTTATTCGAATTTCAACTCTTACCATCTGCATATTTGCAGCAAAATCCTGTTAAAGTCCTGTCTGTTGATATATGCTGTTTAAATTGTTGAAAATCAACTCCATGTTGCTTAGCTTAGTACAATGCAGTATATGTTAAACATTAATGAAGCAGAATTAAATATTAAACTCATACTTTATTCGCCTAGCTAGAATTTTCTTCTTAGAAGAAAAAAAAAATAGAGAGAGAGAGAGAGAGAGAGAAATTCCTCATACGTTGCGACCCTATGTAGAGAATAAAATTATATGTAGGATTAGGAGGAGAAACTTGTTCCAATTCTCATGCACTCACTAGAGGTGGAGGGGAGAGGGGTTTTTGTACGCAGATGGTGACGACCACTCGTATTTATAGAAGAAAAAGGAAGGAAGAAACGAGGGAGTGAAGGCAGCCTTGAAGCTTCAAATTGAAAACAATTGGGGTGCGTTTTGCTCGTGGCAGTTCAGCCGTATTTTTCTAATTTATTTTTTCAAATTGAAAACAATTTTCTACTACCACGTTTTTTCATTCACCGTGAGTATAAGCTTGATAATGTGATTATAGATACATTTTAAATAATTTTTTATATTAAAATATATGTTAATGATATTTTTTTATTGACATACATTTATTTATTTTTCATGTTTTTTCACAGTATCCATCGAGATGCTATACTGTGTACGGTAAAAGTATAATTTGCAGCGCTATTTATTTATTTTTCAGTAATAGGTGAATCACACCTTGTTTATTTATGAAAAATAATTTTTTAAATTTTTTTGTGTTTATTTGCTATTAAAAAATTAATCAATAAAAAATAAATTTTAATCAAAGAAAAATTTGGCTTATTTTTTAGAAAAGTATTTTTCTTTTATTTTGAGCAGAAAACAGTTTTCAGAAGTTGTGAAAAAATTAGAAATATTATATTATTTGCTAATTATAACAAATTTGGTCCTCAAACTTTTGATTGCGATATATTTTGTTTTGAATCTTTTTTTTCAATTGCACCCCTTAGAATTTGATTTAATTTTATTTTTATATTAACTTTAGTCATTATTTTTATGATTATTTTTTTCTTTTCTGTTATTATTTTTTTTAATTAAAATTTTTTATCTATCAAATTTGGTCCTCATTCTTTTGATTATTACTTATTTTATTTGAAATAATTTATGAAATTTTAATGATTATTATTTTAATTTTATCATCTTTTAATTTTTTTTATCTATTTGATTTGATCTCCATTATTTTGATTGTTATTTATTTTATTTGAGATAATTTATGAAATTAGATTTTTTTTTTCAATTCCATTCTCATTCAACTTTTTAATTTGTAAATTTTGTTCTTTATTATTTTATTAAACTTGAAAAAAAAATATTAACAAGTTATTTTCCAGCTCATTTTCCATGACATAACTAAATACTAGAAAATGTTTTCCAATTTAATTTTCATGACACTACCAAACATCAAAAAATAATTTACTTTCCAGGAATTCACTTCACTTTCCAAAAAGAAACTATTTTCCAATAAATAAATAGGACGTAAGAGTTTGATAATATTTTTTAAAAAGTATTTTTTATAAAAATAATATTTTTATTTAAAAAAATTATTTTAATTTTAGCATATTAAAAAAATAAAAAATATAAAGAAAACAAATTCAAAAAAATTAAATTTTTAAAACATGCACTCATCCACATTCCTAAAGTGTCACTAATGAGAGTGTTCAAGCCTTAAAGATGTAGCAGTGGTTGCTTTTTAAATTTTTTTAAAAAAAACATCAAAATAATATTTTTTTTATTTTTAATATAAACATATTAAAACAATCTTTAAAACATAAAAAAAATAAAAATAAAAAAATTTCAAAATTTTCCGGTTATGTTTGGAACACGGTTCTAAAAGCCTGTGATGAGAGTGATTGCAGTTACTTTTTAAAGTGTTTCTCATTCAGAAATATATAAAAATAATATTGTTTTTATTTTTTAAAAATTATTTTTGATATTAACACATTAAAATGATCTAAAAAACACTTAAAAATATTTTAAAAAATATATATATTTTTGAAAAAAAACATTTTAAAACAAAAAAATAATAAGCATTCAAAAGCAAAGAAAATCATGTGAGGGACCTCCACGCTTCAAACACGATTGAAAATATGTTGCAAATCATATTTTTAAAAAGAAAATTAAAAAAATTTAATTTTTTTATATATTTTAGATCATTTTGATGCGTTAATTTTAAAAATTATTTTTTAAAACAATTTGTTATTTTAATAAAAAAAAAATTAAAAACAACAACCATTACACTATGGTACAATAATTGCCCTTTCACATTCAATGCAACTGTGCTAGCATCTTCACATTCAATGCGCTGCCAGTTTTATGGGCCCCTGCCGATGCTAATTATTGTACGTTTACTGCCTTTGATTGTCCTCCTTCTTCCTTGATGTCCGCCACCTGCTAGCTCACTTTTTCTCAATTATAATAGTATTTTTTTTTCCGGATATTTCGGTAATCTACTACGGATTTTTACTATTTATGTAATATTAATCATTCAAAATATTAGTTTAAATAATAAAATTTTAATTCAAATACAAATATAAACAAACTTAAAGTTATGCTATTTAAATTTCAAACACAAGTAAAAAAATATGAATTAAATTGATATAACCCGACCAACTCGACAAATTTAAATATAACATGGATAGCTGATAAAAATATAATCTAAATAAAAAAATACACAATAATATTTTTTTTAAGTATGGAGACGATAACATAATAGATCAACTCGGATAATTTAGATTAATTTTTTAAATTTATAATATAAATCGTGAGATTATAATAACAGTAGATAAAATATATAAAAATAAATTATAAAGCTTAATTACGTATAAAACCTTATCTTCGCGTAAGACGACATTGGGACAATAAAATGATTTTTTAGGGGGTGAAATTACAATAATTGGCTGGGAAAATCCTCAATGAAGGGGGTGGAATTAAACAGAGATTGGTTGCAGCAAAGGTAATCCGGGCCCTGCTAGAGCAGGAGGTATTAATAAGAATTGAGAGATCCTTGGAGGTGTTATTAAAGATGAAGCAGTTTCTTTTTTTATATTGGAGTTTAGATAGTAATTCATTTTCAATCTTTTCAATGTTCGGTGCCCATACAACGAATAGTGAAAAGATTTTGTTTTTTATTAAATTGATATATTTGAAAGAATAATAACAATTGTTTTTTTAAATATATTAAAATAATATTATTTTTATTTTTAAAAAATTATTTTTTATATAAACACATCAAAATTATCTATAAATATAAAAAATTTATTAATTAAAAATTTTAATTTTTTTTAAATACCAAAAAAAAAACTTTCCTAAAAAAAAAACTTCCCACGAGGAAGCTTGTGAAATTGGAGCCCAATGCATGCCTGCTACATTACTGCAGACATGTGAATTCCACGAATGAGGTTGAATGTTCGTGGGCCCCTCCCTTACGATGGCCCGGGCTAGCTGCATGTGATTAATGTTTATTAAGTGTCCGTTTGGGAGTATAGCTGCGGGTAAACATGACAGTGTTTGGTTAAGAAAAATAAAATATATCTTGTTAATAGGACCTATTAAAATTAAAGATTGAAGCGCAGGTTTTGAGAAGCAGCAGCAAAATTAAAGATTTTGCTGCTTCTCGTGGTGGGAAAGGAACTTTAACACCCAACCAATGTAATCTGAACAGTAATTTTTTGTGTAATTTTTTTTTTACTTTTTTTTCCAACTTTTTCTCTTTTTTGTATTTTTTTTAAATTATCTTTGTTAATTTTACTATTTTAATATTGAATTAGTTAAAAATTTTGATTTGTAATTTTTTTCTTTAAAATACAGTGGATTATTACGATATTTTTCCACCCGATTTTTTTATTATTTGTAATTTTTTTCTTTAAAATACAGTGGATTACTACGATATTTTTCCACCCGATTTTTTTATTTTATTTATTTATTTTTCAAAATTATTTTTATTGATTTTATTAAGTAATAAGCTAAAGGGTGTGGATGATTCACTGTTCACCCACACCCAATGCTCCGTGGATTATAACAGTAATCCATAGTGCCTTCCTCTTTTTTTTTTGACTTTTTTGTTTTTTTTTTCTTTTTTTTTCAACTTTTCCCCTTTTGTTTTTTGTTTTTTTTTCCCAAATTACTTTCCTTTTTTCCCAACTTTTCCTCTTTATTTTTGTTGATTTTTTAAAAAAATTATCTTTATCGATTTTACATTTTGAATATTGAGCTGGTTAAAAATTTCACTTTGTAATTTTTTTTATTTAAAATACTATGGATTATTACGGTGTTTTCCCACATAGTTTTTCTATTTTATTTTTTTATTTTTCAAAATTATTTTTGTTGATTTTATTTTTCAATATTGAGCGGATTTAGTTTTGTAATTTTTTAAAAAACATTGTTGATTGCTACAGTGTTTATCCGCATGATTTTTTTTTTCATGGTTTTCTCCGAAATTATCTTTTTCAATATTATTTTTTAATATTGAGGTGGTTAAAAATTACAATTACAATATGTGAGAAAAGAACTGTAACTTTCCTCGCAAATTACTGTTAATTGACATAATGTTTTTTCCCACATGATTTTTTTCCAGTTTCTTTTGTGTTTTCTTTTTTTGTAATATTTTTTTCAAAATTATCTTTGTCGATTTTATTTTTTTAATATTAAGCTGGTTAGAATTTAACTTTGTAATAAAGCTTAATCATGTGGGGAAAGCATTGTAGCATTCCTCACAAAACACCGTGGATTGCTAGAGTGTCTCTCAACATGGTTTTTTTTTTCTTATAATTTTTTTAAAATTATCTTTGTTAATTTTTTTTTTATATTGAGCTGGTTGAGAATTATAATTACGAGTCATTACAATTAAAGCCAAATTATGTGAGGAAGCACTGTAGCTTTCATCACAAAACACTGTAAATTGCTACAGTGTTTCCAATATTATTTTTTTACTTTTTTTATTTTTTTCTAAAATTATCTCTATTGATTTTATTTTTTTTAATATTGAGCTTATTGAGAATTTAGATTTATAATTTTTTTCTTTAAAACACTGTGAATTGTTGCAATGTTTTCCCATATGATTTTTTTCAAAATTATCTTTGTCGATTTTTTTTTTAATATTGAGTTGGTTAAGAATTATAATTATAATAAAGCTAAATCATATGAGAAAGGCGTTGTAACTTTTCTCACAAAACACTGTGAATTGCTATTGTAATGGTTTTTTTAAAAAATTATTTTTGTCGATTTTATTGGAGAAAGCACTGTAGTTTTCCTCACAAAACATTATCAATTGCTACAACGTTTTTTCTCATGGGTTTTTTTCCTTCTAAAATTATCTTTGTTGGTTTTTTTTTTAATATTAACTTGATAGAGAATTTAGCTTTATAATTTTTTTGCTTTTTATTAACAGAAAAACTAAATCATGTGGTGAAAGCACCGTGAATTGCTACAAATTATTTTGTTCAGTCTCTAAGTTTTTTATTACCAACACAACTTTTTTTTCTGTCATGAAATATTGGCTTTATCATACCTTTAGTTTTTATTACTTATTTAACGCTGGTTCACAATTATAATACTATCAGGTACATTTGTTTTATAAACCCGCGACAGCACGCGGGCATGCAATCTCGTTGTTTTATATATTATATCGATATCAATAATAAATTTTAAAAAAATATATTTTAATATATTTCTATATAAAAAAAACAATTATTATCACCCTTTTAAATACTTCATTAAAATAATTTAATATATATTTATTAACCCCTAGCAAGCTTGTTTAGCCTAACCAGAGGCCAACTGCCAGAGTCCTTCCAGATAAGGTAGCAGGAATCATAAAACATTCAACAGAAGATTTTGTGCTCGGAAAAACTCCCAGCAAGTTAGGGACTTGTCTTAATGATCCGCATTAACTCAGTAGAAAGCAGCTCATGAAGTATAAATTCAAATATTATAAATAGATAAGTTAAACCATTTAACTAACTTCACTGTCGAACTTAGGAGAGTTGGATTACAGATCATATTCAATTCATGCTGAATATTATAATAAAACGATAGTATACTAGTTTAAAGGATTTCATAGTCATATATACACCACCCTGAAATGCCACTAGCTGTGGATTTCGGCTTCCTTTTGTAAAGCTCCAAGGCGCAGACATCACTCATGCGATGCTGGCAACAATGGCAGCAGAGCTATCCTACTATTCAAGCTTCAAGCTAGCATATTTGGATAACAGCTCCTGCATGAAATTGGTTAACTGATGTTTAGAGACAATTTCAATTATCTTAGTCGTCATCAACTTAGCATGCAAATTGAAGAATACCTGATCTTCAGCTTCCATCCCCTCGGCGTTTTGCTTCTGAGCCCACTTTCTTTGCATTTCTTTCCAGCAAAACATATTTCATTACCTGCAACAAAAACCAAATCAGTGTAGGACCAAATCAGTTTACCGAACTCCTGAGAAGCGTTTTCCTTTTGCCATCCTATGTGCAATTCATGATGTTACGAGACTGAGATACAGAACACTGTACATCCAGTAATTTTGTTTTGGTGGTCTGGGATAGGTAGAACTCTGCTCTGGCTTCCTCCTGGTTCAAGCACCGATCAACCTGAAAAAATAGAAAGAGAACGAATTATAGGTTGTTACATAAACATAGAATCAACTTCTTTGGGATGCCAAAGTTTCAAGCATTACTGACCTTCCGCAGGTAATTGGAAAAGGAATCACCCCAAAACCACCACTCCAGAGATAGCTGAGAGTAGTAGGCAGCAACTTCTGCTAGCATTATCTGCTCAAGTTTTTCATAATAGTCGGTGGTTCCATTCCCTCCAGCCTCTAAAAAGAAATCAAGTACCTTCTTTAGTAGGTTCCGATCAATCTGCCCCCCTTCACGCTCTTGAATGATCTGCCCATAAAGTCATATGCAGGGTTAAACCAACCTCAGAAAGAAGACAAACCATTATGAAACAACCAGTGAATGCTAACTGACCAGCCTCATCATTGCTTCCTGCAATTTACTGAATAGCTCATCACAGACCTGAAAATATGATTGGATATGATGCTCAGCCAAATAGTGTAAGAGAACAGAAGCAAGAATAAGAACTGAACTACTTCATGTAGTTACTTACCAAATTGCAGAAGTAATATCTCATGAAGTCAGCAAGTGATGGATGTCTTTTCCTACGAATGTAGAAATAATCCAGGTCTGCAAAGGTTTTTGACAAAAAGCTTGCAAATTCCTTATACTCCAGCCATAATCGCGTGATTTCTGTTAAAAGTTCTGTACCATGTTTGTCCATTAACACTGGAAGTACCTAAAAGAGCATGCAAGGATGGAAAACAACGGGATGTGTTCATTATTATATTCATTGCACTTTGACAAAGATGAAAGCAAAAGAAATTGAAACCCTTCTCAACTGCCACGTCTCATTTCTCCACTTGTGTAAATTACAAAGACCGCTAATCTAGACTAAGCTAGATAGCAAGAGAAAACAAAATTGGGTATGCATAATCATGAGTAAAGCATCTTGCAAAATTATCCTATGCAATAAGTTATAAACAAGAGAGCATGTCCTAGTGAGAGTTTCTCATACTTTGACATTCTTGGCCAACACATTTAAGATACATGAGAGCCAATTCTACCAGAGAAATTATGCAGAAGCGAAGAAACTGACAGAATTATTGATTATATATGGTAGAAATCTCACCCTTTCTTGAATTCTCTCACTTAAACAGTTCGTATACTTCTCATAAACCAGGCTGCAAGAGTCCCTACGCTTCCTTGTGCACAAAGTGTATACACACCTATCACTAGTGTTAAGGATATGCCAATTCTCGGCAACTAAAATCACATTCAGGAATATTGATTTATCTCGTCAAGTAGGAAAAAAATCAAGATATCAAACTTCGACATGTAAGTAAACCATATTGCAGGATACTCATAAGCAATCATTTTTTCCGCAGGTGTAAATGGAATCACAGGGTGTCCGTCCATAATCATCTTCTTCTTCGTAATTACATCATCTATCTTCTTTAGCTTTTCATTCAACATCATGTCAGCATCCATCTTCATTTAGCTGCGGTCGAAAATATTTAAAATTGTAATGATTGCAGTTCAAAATCAAAGAAAGAGATAGCATGCATATCTGTATTGCACACTCATCCGACTATTTCTCATTTTCCTTTTAAAACTAGAATTTCTAAAGTCTACAATAGCATCCAAAACCCTTTGAACAGGCTAGAAAGTTTCTGGCGTTGACAATTAAACTTTATACCAAACAAACTACATCCAAGGTCCTGTTCTAATTAAGACCTGGAAAAGGAGTACACTTGTAGCGAAAAATATCAAGAGACTACTGCCATAGGAGACAGTATACAAGCACACATTCCAGAAAGTCTAATTCAAGATTCAATCAATATCCATAAAGCATGAAACTTTAGGTGACCCCATATACCAAAAAACATACAACCAGCAGTGTCAAGCATGTTTGGAGAGATTAATAATTTACATCACCCCACATGCCCCAACACAGAAAGAAACACTATCAAGCTGGTTGGAAATCATAAGAGATTACAAATTAGAAACTAATTTCTTTTCCTACGTTGCACGCAAAACCCCATCACAAATTTTGCACCTTTTGACCATCAAAATTACAACTTGTAATTGTAATATTCACTAAAACCCACGTGATCAATGGCCAAAAACAATTAAAATACGTTCAAGAACTACCTGGTTAAGCAAAAAAGTGAAACAAGAATCAAATGCAGCAGAGTGAGAGAGGAAGTGAAGGGAAAAGTGGGGTTTGCATTATACTTATAGGTGAAGGCAGCTTGCAGGGGAAGTTGAAGGGAAAGGTGGGGCTTGCATATACTTAAAAGGGAGAAGTCACCTTGCAGTGCAAGTTGATAGGACATAGGTCCATAGACCCTAGGCTGTTGTTTATTCTGTAATAATTGTCATAATTTTTAAAAATATTTTTATTTAAAAATATATTAAAATAATATTTTTAATTTTTAATATTATTATATTAAAATTATAAAAAAAAAGTTAATTTGATATTTTTTCATATACAAAATAATTTAAAAAATAGTTTGAATTAATTTAAATAAAATTCGATAAAGCATAAATAATAATAGCTATAGTTGTAAAAAAAGAACTTAGATCCATCGATTCAAGATTCAGATTAAAAATTAAGTGATTTAATATGTAAATTAATTTATAAATTATAATTTAAAAAACCAAAATTTAAAATGATGTTGATTTAAAAAAAACAATTTAAATAAAAGTGGATGTAAATCATGTTTTGGATCAACTAGATTGACAAGTCAATAAAGTTAATTTTTATAACTATGATAGTAAAGGCTAAGTTGCTTAGTGAAAAGTGGCACTAAAATATAATGTGTGTTTAGGAGTGTGGTAACTTTTATTTTTATGTGTGTTTTAAAAATGCATTTCATTTGAAAAGAAAAAAAATAGTAAATTGATATTTTTTTAGTGTGTTTTTTTATAATTTTGATGTGTTGGTGTCAAAAATAAATAAAAAATCTGAAAAAAAAAATTTGATATATTTTCAAGCAAAAACTATTTTAAAAAAAATATTTTACATCATAATATCAAACATACATGATTCGATTGAGGATTAAGTGGTTTAAACCATAGATTAATTTATAAATTATGATTTAAAAAATAAAAACATGAAATGATGTTATTTTAAATATTTTTCTAAACAATGTTATTTTAATTATATAAAAAAACAATTCTAGTAAAACTTAATGTAATCCATATTTTAGGTCAATAAATTACTAGATTGACAAGTCCGGCAAAGTCAAGTTTTATAACTATGGTAGTAAATGCTAAGTTGTTTGGTGAAAAGTGGCACTAAAATATTATGAGTGTCCGAGAGTATGGTATCTTTTATTTTTGTATGTGTTTTAAAAGTGCATTTCATTTGAAAAAAATATTAAATTGATGTGTTTTTTGTTTTTTTTTATAATTTTGATGTCTTAATATCAAAAATAAATAAAAAATCTAAAAAATATATTTAATGTATTTTCAAGTAAAAAATATATTTTAAAATACTTTACATCACAGTACTAAACATATTTGTAGTGAATACCACACACAACTTACTCTCTCTACCTTTGGTTCGAGGTTGAAATATTTAAATGATATGTTATACTATAACTTAAAATGCATGAATTTAAAATGCGTGAATTTTTTATTGTAGAGGCAAGTATTGTTTATGCACAAACAAATCATTATGGATAGCATTGTTCTACAATGTGTATTTGTTAAAATTTTATTTTGGTGCTTAAAGTTTTTTCTCGATGATTTAGTCCTAATTAAAGGCCAATTGATTGTAATTTTTTAGGAAAAGATGCGGTTGAAAGAAGATGGACTATAATGAAAAAGGTGTCAAACATGGATGGCATTCCATAAGTTTCAACAACAAATACACTTTAATCCCCAAACTTTAAAAATAATGCAAATTATATAATTTAAGTACCTCAATATTTTTCAAGTTTAATTTTTATACAAAACTTATTTTTATTATTTTTTAGTTCCTGATCAGACAGATAAGAGAAAAAAATCGCTGAATTCAAAAAATAAAGAGAAAAAAATATCTTTTAATTGAATAGGAAAAAAAATTTATTTGCAGATAATATTTTTAATTTATGCGAGTTTGCATAATATTTTTTTATTCAAATAATTAACATATAATTTATCTACTTAGAAAATTTTTATATAAACAAGTTAAACCATTTATATATAACATTCTACAGAAAATTTTGTCTTTGGGAAGACCTCCCAACAGATGTAATCTAGGGAGATTTGTCTTAACGATATCATCTCGGGATCTAGGATCCCCGCCACATTAACATCAAAGTGTAGTGTTTAGAATTGTCGTTTAGCGTATTTTTTAAAGTAATTTTATTTAAAAATATATTAAAATAATATTTTTTTATATTTTTGACAAACATATAAAAAACTAAAAAGTATTAATTTAAAAAATTTTAAAAATACGGTTCAACTTCATCTCCGCGGCACACCACAAATACAAACACACATAATTATAACTTCGGTAGAAAGCAAGTACGGAAGTTATATAGACAAGTTAAACCATTTAACCGACTTCATTGTCACACTTAGGAGAGTTGGATTGCAGATCATATGCAATTCATGCTTGAATATTATAATAAAACGATAGTATACTAGTTTAAAGGATTTCATATTCGTTTATACACCCTGAAATGCCACTAGCCGTGGATTTCGGATTCCTTTGTAAAGCTCCAAAGCGCAGACGTCACTCATGCGATGCTGGCAACAATGGCAGCAGAGCTATCCTATTCAAGCTTCAAGCTAGCATATTTGGATAACGGCTCCTGCATGAAATTGGTTAGCTGATGTTTAGAGATAATTTCAATTATCTTAGTCATCATGAACTTAATATGCAAATTGAAGAACACCCGATCTTCAGTTGCCATCCCCTCGGCGTTTTGCTTCGAGCCCACTTCTTTGCGTTTCTTTCCAGCAAAACATATTTCATCACCTGCAACAAAAACCAAATCAGTGTAGGATCATATCAGCATGCCAAACATGTAATAAAACAGCATCCATGGTGTTATGAGACTGGGATACAGAACACTGTACATCCAGTATTTTTGTTTTGGTGGTCTGGGATGGGTAGAGTTCTCGCTCTGGTTTCCTCCTGGTTCAAGCACCAATCAACCTGAAACAATAGAATGAGAATGATTTATAGATTATAGGTTGCTACATAAACAAAGAATTAGCTTCTTCGGGATGCCAAAGTTTCAAGCATCACTGACCTTCCGCAGGTAGTTGGAAAAGGAATCACCCCAAAACCACCACTCCAGAGATAGCTGAGAGTAGTAGGCAAGAACTTCTGCTAGCATTATCTGCTCGATTTTTTCATAACAGTTGATGGTTCCTTTCCCCCCCACCTCAAAAAATAAATAAGATACATTCTTTAGTAGGTTCCGATCTACCTGCCCCCCTTCACGCTCTTGAATGATCTGCCCAGAATGTCATATACAGAGTTAAACCCACCTCAGAAAGAAGACAAACCATTACGAAACAACCAGTGAATGTTAACGACCGGCCTCATCATTGCTTCCCCGCAATTTACTGAATAGCTTATCACAGACCTGAAAATATGATTGGATATTATGTTCAGCAAAATAGTGTAAGAGCACATAAGCAAGAATAAGAACTAAACTTCTTCATAAAAATAGTGGAAAATGATTTTAATCGAAAGTAGATTTCTAAAAGGTAAATTACTTTTTAATATTTGGTAATATTATAGAATATAAATTGAAAATTATTTTTTAATATTTGACAATGCCATGAAAAATAAACTACAAAATAATTTATTAATGTTTTTATTCAAATTTATTAAAAAGAATAGTGAACATAATTAATAGATAAAAAAAAATTGATGAATGATAAAATTAAAAAAAAACTCAATTTCATAAATTATTTTAAATTATACAAATAAAAATTAAAAAAATTGAGAATTAAATCTTACATATAAAAAAAGTTAAAAAATAGTAAAATTAAAAAAATAATCTAATTTTATAAATTATTTTAAATAAAATAATAGCAATGGATAAAATCTGATAGATAAAAAAACTTGTAATTAAAAAAAATAACAATAAAAAACATTAAAAAGGAAAACTAGTATAAAATTCAAATTAATAAAATAAATTTTTTTATATATCTATAAAAAAATTGATGATAAAATTTGATACAATAAAAAAAATCTGAAATGATATTTTTAAATTTTTAATAATTTTTGAAAAATATATTCCATCAAAAATAAAAATAAAACATTTTATAAAAATCAGTATTTTTCATTAACTAATTTTTTTAATAATAAACATATATGAAAAAGTATAGTTCAGGGGCCTAGTTACTTACCAGATTGCAGAAGTAATATCTCATAGAGTCAGCAAGTGATAGGAGTCCTTTCCTATGGATGTAGTACCTATCCAGGTATGCAAAGATTTTTGACAAAAAGCTTGCAAATTCCTCATACTCCGACCACAATCGCATGACTTCTGTTAAAAGTTCTGTGCCATGTTTGTCCAATAACACTGGAAGTGCCTAAAAGAGCATTCAAGGATGAAAAACAAAGGGATGTGTTAATTATGATGTTCATTGCACTATGACAGGGTGAAAAGGAACAGATATTGAGACCCGTCTCAACTGCCACATCTCATCTCTCCAGTTATGTGACCACCAATCTAGACTGGATGATAGCAAGAGAAAACAAAATTGGGAATGCATAATCATGAGCAAAGCGAGAGTTTCTCATGCTTTGACATTCTTAGCCAACACGTTTGGGATTCATGAGAGCCAATTCTACCAGAGAAATTTTGCAGAAGAGAAGCGAACTGACAGAATTATTGATTATACCGAGGAATTCTCACCCTTTCTTGAATGATCTCAGTTAAACAGTTCGTGTACTTCTCATAAAGCAGGTTGCTGTAGTCTCGACTTTTCTGATTGCACAAAGTGTATACAGAGCTACCACAAGCATTAAGGATATGCCAATTCTCAACAACTCAAATCACGTTCAGGAATATTGATTTATCTCGTCAAGTAGTAAAAAAAATCAAGAAATCAAACTTTGACATGCAAGTAAAACCATGTTGCAGGATACTCGTAAGCGTTCATTTTTGCCGTAGGTGTTAATGGAACCTCAGGGTGACAATCCATTATCGTCTTCTTCTTCGTAATTGCATCATCTATCATCTTTAGCTTCTCATTCAACATCATGTCAACATCCATCCTGGCTTAGCTGCAGTCCGAAATATCTAAAAGTGTAACGATTACAGTTCAAAATCAAAGAAAGAGAAGACATGCATATCTGTATTGCACACCCATCAGACTATTTCTCGTTTTCCTTTTGAAAACAGAATTTCTAAAGTCTATAATAGCATCCAAAACCCTTTGAGTACACTAGAAAGTTTGTGGTGTTGGCAATTAAAACATCCAAGGAAATGTTCTAATTAAGACCTGAAAAGGGAGTCCACTTGTGAAGAGACTACAGCCATAGGAGACAGTATACAAGCAAACATCCCAGAAAGTCTAATTCAAGAATCAATATCCATAAAGCAAGAAACTTTAGGTGATCCCAAATGCCAAAAACATACAACCAGCAGTGTCGAGCTTGTTTGGAGAGATTAATGATTGGACATTCACAGCCAGACAGAAAAATCACAAAAAATACTCATAAAGCATGGAAATTTACATCACCTCACTTGCCCCTACACAGAAAGAAACACTACCAAGTTGGTTGGAAATCTTGAGGGTTTGCAAATTAGAAACCAATTTCTTTCCCTACATTGCATGCAAAACCCCAACACAAATTTTGCACCTTATCACCATCAAATTTACAAATTGTAACATTCACTAAAACCCATGTGATCAATGGCCAAAAACAATTAAAATATGGTCAAGAGTTACCTGGTTAAGCAAAGGAGTGAAACGAGAATCTGATACAGCGGAGAGGAAGTGAAAGGAAAGGTGGGGCTTGCATATACTTATAGGCGAAGGCAGCTTGCAGGGGAAGTTGAAGGGAAAGGTGGGGCTTGCATTTACTTGTAGGTGAAGGCAGCTTGCAGGGGAAGTTGAAGGGAAAGATGGGGCTTGCATAGACTAGATAGAGAAGTCAGCTTGCAGAGTAAGTTGATGGGACATAGGTCAAAGACCATTGACTTCAGTGTTTGTTCGGTGATAGGTGCACATGTTTTTTTTAAAATACTTTAAAAAACATGGGCACGTATCACGAACTAACACTAAAGTCAATATAGGCTATTAAAATTATGAAAAATCTAAGAAAAATATCAACCATTTTTTCTGATAAAAAATAATTTAAAATACATTTTAAAAAATAATTTGAACCGATTCAAGGAAATCAACAAAGCATAAATCATGATAGCCATGATTGTAAGATGCAACCTGTCCATCCAAGATTCAAATTAAGAATTTGTAAGCTAATTTATAAATTATTATTTTAAAAAATAAAAACATTAAATTGACATTTTTTAAAACATTCTTTAAATGATGTTATTTTCATTAAAAAAAAATACTTTGAGTTAGTAAATCATAGGTGAATGCTAAGTCGTTCGGTGAAAAGTGACTCTGAAATATAGTAAGTTTTTTAAAGTATGATAGTTTTTTTGGGTATATTTTTAATGTGCATTTTATTAAAAAATAATATTAAAATAATATATTTTTTTAATGATTTTAATGTGTTAATATTAAAAATAATTTAAAAAATATTTTGATGCATTTTAAAAAAACTTTTAAAAAACATTGTTAGTAACCATTTCATTACAATCTCAAGAAAATACCGTTTACTAGTTTTCACTGCACCAAATACATCAAATAAATAGTGTGTTTATTAAAAATATAATAGTGGTTATGATTTAAAGTATTTTTTATATTAAAAAAATTTAAAAATTTTAAAAAATTAAATTTTAAAGAAAACAAACGCTATGCATGTCGTTCAAATTCTATTATATATTGAAGAAATGTTATAAAACATAATTGTGTTATTAGTATTGTATCTAAATATTATATCATATTATGATGCATTATACAAAACTCCCGTTAGGGTTACTCGTCTACATTATTGTGCGTGTGCATGTAGATATATTTATTATTGAAGAGAATAAACAGAAAAACTAGGAGATTATAGTTCACCATGATTTTATCCTTTTCTCTTAAACTAATAATTCTCTTCCTATTTCTATTACTATGTTAGTACGTATGATATATATGCATACTCATGCCTGTTTTTGAAGTGTAATTATTATTTTTTAAAATATTTTTTATTTAGAAATATATTAAAATAATATTTTTTTTAATTTTTAAATTAGCATATCAAAATGATATAAAAAAATAAAAAAAATATTAATTTGAAGTAAAGAAAAAAATTTAAATTTTTTTTAAAAACATTTTTGAAATATAAAAACAAACATCTTCTTGATGTTTTTCCATAAATGTAAAATATAATTTATTCAAAAATTAAATATATCGACACATTAAACTATAACTAAAAGGAGGCAATGTTTTCTGTGGATCGATCGTGGATCCACAAGAAAAACACCGACTCCTTCCTTAGGCTCTTTCTTCTTTCTTTCTTTTTTTTTTTTTTTTTTTTTGTTATCTAAGTTTTTTTAGTTTGTTTTTTTATACTTTTTGGGATTTTTTTTGCTTTTTTCTTTATTTTTTAATTTATTTTTTTCGTTTAGTTTAGTTTGTTAATGTTAAATTTCTTTCTGTTTAGTTATTAGACTTTCATGACACATATTTCGAGTTTCACGGGTTAACTGGTTTCACAGTGAACCCGGTTAGTCCGGGTTGACCGTCAATTTTTTTTATTATTATTTTCATAAATATTTTTTTTAATTTAGTTTGTTAATGTTAATTTTTTTTATTTAGTTATCGGACTTTCATGACACAAATACCCGGGTTTAACGATTAACATAGTTTGACGAGTTAACCCAGATTTTTTTCTTTTTAATTAATTTTTTTTGTTTAGTTCAGTTTGTTAATATTCACTTTTTTTTATTTAGTTACCAGACATTCATGATACTGATCCCGGTTTAACGGAGTTAACTTGGTTTGACGAGTTAACATGAATTTTATTTTATTTTTTGCTTTTTTTCTTTTTAATTATTTTTTTCGTTTCGTTTAATTTAGTTTGTTAATGTTAAATTTCTTTCTATTTAGTTTTTTTTTCTTCTTAGAGGTTTTTTTTCTTTTATTTGTTATTTTTAATTAATTTTATTTAATTAATTTAGTTTATTAATATTAAATTTTTTTCAAAGTAGTTCTCGATCGATGCCTTTAGTTTTTTTTTTTTATGCCTTTGATCAGGAACCGCATTGGTGCAGTCCACTGTGAAAAGGCTGATGCTTTTTTTTAATTAATTTTTTTTGTTTAATTTAAATTGTTAATGTTAAATTTTTTTCTATTTAGTTATCAAACTTTCATTACACGGATTTTGGGTTTGACAGGTTAACCTGGTTTGACGAGTTAGCCCAGTTAATTCTGGGTTAACCCATTAATTTGTTTTTTTCTTTTTAACTATCAAGCTTTCACGATGCAAATTCAATGTATGACGGGTTAACCTGGTTTGAAGGGTTAACCCAATTAATTCATATTTTTTTTTCTTTTTTTTCATTAGTTTTTTTTTCCTGTTGGTTTTTTTTTAACTAATTTATTAAATTATCACACTTTTATGACACAACCTTGCAGCCAGACCCATGTCCAATGTTATTGGGTCTGGTATTGCAATCCAGACACTTTTATGCTAAGGGTTAACCTAAGTTTAATGTTATTATTAATATTATAAACATTACTCTTGGATCAGGCGTTGCAACCAAACCTGAGACTCTTGGGTATAACTTTGTAAAAAAACCTAATACTTTTAGATCTTAACTATTTTTAAAATGTAAAAAATAATTGATCCGCGGCATCGCACGGGGCATGTAACTAGTAAGCAATCTATATGTCATACACCAATTTGAATTGTTTCCATTTTAAGAAATTTACATGGTGCGAAGAACCGGGAATAGAAAACTGTGCATTTGATATATAAAAGAGAGAGAGAGAGAGAGAAAGAGAAAAAAGTGAAAGGGATATTTACTGACGTATATTGGATGAGAGTGTTGTAGATTTAAAGTTTGTTTGAGAGTGTAGTTGCGGATGTTTTTTAAATAATTTTTCGTACTAAAATGTATGCCAATGATTTTTTTTATTTTTTAAAAATCATTTTTGACATCAGCATATTAAAACGATCCAAAATATACAAACCATATTAAATTTTAATTAAAAAAATTCAAAACATAGCCGCAGCCGCGTTTCAAAACACAACCTTACTATATATATATATATATATATATATATAAATAGATTATTGCTATGGTGATAATTATGGTGAATATTAGCGGTTGGGTTTCTATATATAATGAAATTACGTAATTATATTAGAAAGAAATTGTATTATAATATAACATTTATATAATTTAATTGCAATTTTAATTTTATTTTTAATAATGTTTTACTTGATGTGATGATATTTTATTTAATATTATTGCACGTTTAAGAAGCCAAGAAAATTATAATTCTTATCGGATGAATTTCATACGTGATGGAATTGCAAATAATTTAATAGAATAATAAAAAAATACTTTATATAAAATATTATTTATTTTATGATGTAATAGGAGTAATTAAATTTATAATATTTCAATTAAAAACCATCAATATTAATATATTTTTTAGTTATTTTATAACCTCAATTCGAAAAACATTTTTAACCAAACACGTGAAATTATTTTTTGTCCAACTTTAATTTTAACCACAGTTTTAACCAAACGTATATTTTTCCAAACCAACCACAACTAAAAATATTTTTTATAAAATAATTTTTTTCAAATTACAATCGTAGCAACTACCACAATATTAAGAGCCTGTTTGTTTCTGCATTTCAAAAATGCTTTTAAAAAAATTAAATTTTTTTATTAACTTCAAATTAATATATTTTTAGTGTTTTTAAATCATTTTGATGTACTGATGTCAAAAATAATTTTTTAAAAATAAAAAAAATCATTGACATGAAAAGCTATTTGAAAAGCAACCGCAGCCACACTACCAAATAATTTCTAAATACATTCTAAGTCAACGAGATATAGGTCTTAGACTTGATCATAGCCTTTTCAATGATTGTTTGGTGAAATGATTTTTTACAAAGTTTGTTAATTAAAAATATATATATTTTTATTTTTAACATAATATATTAAAATTATTAAAAATGTAAATTAATTTTTAAATTATTTTAAAAAATAATTTAAACTACAAAAACGAAACACTATCTAAGTTACTTATGAAGCATAAATCATAGCAATTACAGTGGAAAGATGTAACATGAATCTTTACGGTCCAAGATTCAAATTGAATATTAGATGGTTTAATATGTAAGTCAATCTAAATTATGATTTCAAAAAACAAAACATCAAATCACATTGTTTTAAACATATTTTTTAAATAATTTTGTTTTGATAAAAAAATCAATTTAAAATAAAACTCTATATAAATTATGTTTTGGTTATTGAATCAAGTTTTAAATTAACAAATTAAACAAAGTCAAGTTTTATAATTACGAAAGCAAATGCTAATATGTTTGGTGAGAAGTACTAATGAAATGCAATGAATACTGCAAATGACTTTCCCTGTTTTTTTTTGGAACGTGATAGCTGAAAAATTAAAATTTTTTAATTGTTTTAATATGTTTGTTTTTAATTTTTTTTAAAATATAAAAAAATTATTTTAATGCATTTTTAATAAAAAAATTTATTTCATTGTATTAATATTTTAAAAAAGATATTATTCAATATATATCATATTTTGAATTGATAATTATTTTTATTTTTATTAGAAAATATATTAGCAATATTTGATTTTTTTTATGTTAAAAAACTGATCCGACTTTAAAGACAATAAGCCTGTTTGTTTCTGCGTTTCAAAAGTGCTTTTGACAAAATTTGAAAATTTTTTATTTTTTTATTAACTTCAAATTAATATGTTTTTAGTGTTTTTAAATCATTTTGATGTACTGATGTCAAAAATGATTTTTAAAAAATAAAAAAACATCATTAACATGTATTTTGACATGAAAAGTTATTTGAAAAACAACCGCAACCACACTGTCAAACACACTCAATAAAAGCTAATGAATTAGTATAAACTACATGTGGATTATAACATTAGTGTTGATAATGATTTTAGTTTATGTTCTCATTGTTTTAGTACCATTTTTAGAATATTTCGATATAAGAATTTTTAAGGAGTTTGTCTAATAATTAAGAAGGTATATTTTTTTCCTGGCTTATTAGATTTAAACTTTAGGGTTAATAAATGAAAAAATATTAAATTTTCCTAAGTTTACCAAGACAACACAAGAAATATATTCTTAAAATCATAGTTTTTAAACCCAGCTCGGTCTAGGATTCGGGTTTCGAGTTTTGACCGGGTTACCGGGTTGCCTGGTTTAATTTTTTTAAAATCAAAACGATATCGTTTTAGTAAAAAAAACAAAAGTCAACGGATTGCAATTGAGTTTTTGACTGGATCTTGTCGGGTTAACCGGGTTACCCGAGTTTTTTTTTTCTATTTTTTTTAAATCAGACTTAATTCTAGCTTTTGATTGACCGGATCCTGAGTCGGCCTGTCAGATCAGTCCGAATTTCAAAAGTATGCTTAAAATCATTCAAAAGAGCTCATTTAGCTTTGTACAACGCATAAGTCAACTCGAAAATATTTTTTACCGGTCAAGAGTTAAGGGTAAAATCGAAACACTGAAGAATCTATAAGGACTAAAATAAGCTTACAAAGTTAACATTAGTTGTTTACACTTTACCCTTGTGTTTGTCACAATTCTTATTAAATCACATAGCAGAAATCAAAATTAAGAGGACAACGAAAACATCAAATAATTCGAATATAAATTCTCTCTGATCAAAGAACAAGTAACACGACACGCTGATCACTGAGATAGGGCTACCGAGTCACCCATGGCCGATTTCCAATCCTCAAGTCACAAAGCCAAGTGGATCTTCACCCCTCAACAGTTGGTAACTTAACGCCTATCGCTTACGCTACCAATTTTACAACACCACTCAATTCCATTTTCTGTTTGGTTTCCGAGAAAACGAAAGAGATTTTTTAAAATTTTCGATTTCTTTGTCTGTTAACTCTGTTTTCAGTTCCGTTTCTGCTAGTAATTGAATTCGAATTGAGAAAAATCAGTTCAGAGCGAGAGTTGTAGTTTAAGTTTGATTTTGAAATAGTTAAATAGGTTAGTTTAGGGATTTTTTTTGTTCTAATTAGGATTTTTAGCTCTTTTTTTTGTACACATGAGAACCTTTGTTTTTAGTAGCTATGCATGTTGGTGTTTGAAAGACTCAAATTTGTGCAGAAAGAGGTAATGTGATGTTAATTAGTGTTAAATTAATCGCATTGTGTTTTCAATTCAGGCCGAGAAATATAAAGCTACTAATAATAGAGCGAAACAAATGTTAGAGAAGGTATGATGCATTTTGCTCTGTTGCTTCATTGTTTTTTTTTTGCTACTGTTTGTGATGATAATGGTCTTCCTTTTTGATGGTTAATTGTGCCTTTTGTGCTGCTTAGTATGGAACGACAAGAATGAGAGTAGATGTTGATGGGTCATTGTCATATCCAGAACCTCAAGTTAACATGACAGAGAATGGTAATTTGTTTTGCTAATATGTTATTAATGTTGTGGTTTTAATCTTTTGTTTCAAATGCTGATGATGGTTTTTCCTTAACATGTGTCTGGTGGTTTTTTTTTTTTTTAATGTTAGCTGATAAGCATTCTCGTTCAAAACCAATAAGTGTTGAGGAAGAACAATTTATGCGAGTATACTATGAGTATAAACTTCGAGAAGTGTGTAGTGCATTCTATTTTCCTCATAAAATTCAGGTGCTTTATTCTGTTTCTAAGTAGTAAGGAAGATGTTTATTGCATTATTGCAATAATTGGGATTAGTGGCACCTAATTGGGATTGGTTTATGTTTTGCAGGCAACTGCACTCCTATACTTTAAAAGGTTTTATCTTCAATGGTCAGTCATGGAGCATGATCCAAAACATGTAATGTGCGTCTTCTTTTTTCAAATCTCCCTTGTATCTAATCCAAATTGGGCCAATTCCCATGACTATTGGTTTATGCAACTCACCAATTCTTATGATTATTGGTTTATGCAATTCTTTCAAGTCGGTAGAAATGCTTCAGGTTATCATCTGAAAACATGCCTAGACATGGATTAGAGTTCTACGGTGTACTGGATGTATTGTATACCACCCTTGTTTGATACTCGTTACTTGTTTCATGATACTTATATTAAATGAGAAATGACTTCTTTGTGTGCACAGGTTAACCTGCATCTATGCAGCATGCAAGATAGAAGAAAATCATGTGTCTGCGGAGGAGCTTGGTAAGGGGATTTCACAGGATCATCAAATGATTCTCAATTACGAGATGATAGTTTATCAGGCATGGGTGTGGCTTGTGTAATATTGCTGTCCTAGCTAGCTTTTACTTGTGTTTGTATTAATATGAACTTTATAGCGCAGAGTTTGGAATTTGATCTTATTGTCTATGCACCATATCGATCTGTTGAAGGTTTTGTTGCTGATATAGAGGCAAGTTTGACTAAACCTTCTGTTTTTGTGATTCCTCCAATTATCCAAAATGAATTTGCACCTTTTCATGCTGCTTTATATCTATTTTTTGGAGAGCTACTGATTTTTAGTTTTGATCGGACAGGAATTCTGCCATCCAACAGATGAAAATATTGAAAAGCTGAAGGTAATTGCTGGTATTTGTTCATGTATGACTTGACAACATGTTTGAGTGCTGTCCTGTGTAATCATTGTAGATCTAGAAGAGAATTCTAGCAATTATTACCTTCAAATTGACAATTTGGAATAGCTGTGCATAATGCTTCTCTGATGCAGTGGATATGCAGGATCTTATTTGACATGGCTCTACAAAATTTCTTTTCTACCGTTACAAATAGGTAATCTGATAGACCAATATCTTGTAGGAAATTGCAGTGGCAGAGATTGACAAAATCATGCTCACTGATGCACCCGTTATGTTCCCTCCTGGGCAGGTATCCTTCACTGTTGTATGGGTGTTTTTCCTGATTGACTTTGAAGATGGAATCTTTCTTTTCACATAATTATATTGAAAGAAAAGAACATGAAACTCACAGATAGGCAATGACCAATGATAAAGTAACCATCTTAAAGGCAGGGAGAACGTCCAACTGGAACTGAAAAACTTATGGAGATCAAAACAATTAACCCATATAAATATTCAGAAATAAAAAAAAACTGTCCTCATATGATTTGACACAATAAATAGTTAGTGTTAATCAAAGATCTTTTGAAGATAGTAAATTCTTTATTGCATTATGATATCTTTAATGTATGGAAGCTTGTCCTTTTAGAAATCTATTGTTTCAATGTGTCTTATAAGTTGAATGCTCAATTTATTGCCATGTTGTTGCTGCATGAATGCTAGAATGCTTTCTCATATTAGTGTGAGTTGAAATTATTTTGCTGTTGATATGTCTTTTAGTGATCTATGTATAATATGATCTCATTATCTCGGTCATAAATTTGGCACAGTTGGCATTGGCTGCTCTGCAGAGTGCAAATGAGGTGCATAGAGTTCTTGATTTTGAGAGGTTTGAATTGTGATAACCACTCTCTCTCTCTCAAGTTGGTGACCAGTATCAAGCTCAACTCTTGCTCTTGGACAAAGTATAGTTGCTGAAGTAATTATTTTTATTGTATCCTACTTTGCAGATATCTTGAGAGTGTCCTCTCTCGTCAGAATTCTGCACACATGATTTCAGAGATCAGTGAATCTCTACATGCTGTCGAGAAATGGGTATGAATCTTTGAAATTGCAGCTTGAATTTGTTGGAAACTTCTTTTGCATCACCCTGTTGGTGATACACAGATGGGGAGAAGATTAGTCAAACAATGAAATAATAATTCTGTGTTTGGTGGATGCAATTCAATTCTAGAGAATGAAGTCCTTTTGCATCTAATTGTTATTATTATTTTTTTACATGCAGGTGAAGAAATACAGTTTCCCTACGGATAAGGATATGAAGCACATAAATCGGAAGCTGAAATCATGCTGGGGTCATAACTCACACGATGAGTATGTCTTTCACACTCACAAATACTTACAGCTATTGGTAGTTAAATATCTTACAGATTCTTTCTATTTTCATTTTTCCACTGATGTTTGACTGTTTGGCAGCAATAAGAAAAGGGAGAAGAAATCAAAACACCATTTTATTTATAAGGTTTGGACACATACCTTTGTTCTTTCGCAGGCTTCCCTTACGCCAACACCAACCATGCCCTTCTTCATCATCATCATCACGGGTCTTAGTGGCTATTCAGGTGCTCTTCAGGCGATTTACGGCTACTAGGCTACTTACAGCCGATATGTTTGTCCTTTTACGTTCACTAGATAAACTAGTGGCAACCTTTAATCCTATGGCTAGGATGAGAGAGATATGAAAAACAAAAGTTTTTCTTTTATTGATAAAAACTGAATTACAAGTTTTTGAGAAGTTGATCGGAATAAGGGGGATTCTAAAAAAGGTCTGAGAACTAATGCTCAGTTCTTACATTTTTTATAGCTAAAGGTGGCACAACGCTTGTTTTTTGCTATTTGATGTACAATGGATAGGTTCTTTTTTTATCGTGGTAGGGTCCACGTTATGCGGCGACTCACATGTCTTTGTCAGTAGAGTTGTCGTCTTCCTCCATTGGATCCGCAGGAGTGTCTTTGTCAATGCACAGAGTGCACTTGTGATCTCTTGACCCATATTCACATAGGCCTTCTTGGTGGTATAGGAAACCTCCAAATCATTTCCGTAAAATTGTGCTTCAAAATCTTGAAGCTTTCTACAGTCTTGATCACTGATCACCGATAGACTATCGGATATTATTATGCTGTGAGCACTTTGATAATTGACTCGAATCATCGAATCTTTATAATATTTCCTTAACTTGGAAATAATCCTTCCTAAGCTTTGTGCTCGAGTTTAGGTAATACCGCACCAAGGTTCTTTGGTAATCTCTTCTTTGATGGATGTGCAGGGAGTCACGTCCATTTGTCTGAGCATACCAATCTTGATGAAATGGTATGAGGTGTAGTTTTTGAGACAATCTGTCTCATCTTCTGTCTCATGCCAGTCCAGGTATGAACTACGGATGGTGAGGAGAACTCTTCTGTTCTGTTCCTTTAGGACTTTAGTCCTATATTGTTTGACTGCTGTGTAAATTCCTTGAGGGAGTTTCTCGATTTCCCCCGCAAGTTAGCACTTGGGCAGATAGTCTGTAATAATCCACAATGAAAAAGTGTGGACACTAAGGTTGGTTCTGCTCCTTCTCCAGCATTAAAGTACCGGGAATTATTTATTTGGCTGATGAAACAACCTTCAGTTATATTGCAGACCTCAGCAAGTCTATAGTAATGGGTAAATGTTTCAAGTGATATGAAATCATGTGAATCTGGATTTTTAACAGAAATTTTATTGAACCTAGCAAAGGTTCTTTCTTGAACTGGATTTGGTGGCAATTTAGCCTTCTCAGCATAGCTGGGAATCTTATGAGGCTGAAGTAAATCAGTCGGGGATATAAGGGTTGGGGTTGTATGAAGGGTGATATTGTTCTTCATACAATAATCTATAAAAGCCTGTCTTGCAAGGCCATAGTTTGGGTAACCCTTATAGGCTACTGGTTTCTGAGAACCAACTGGTTGACCGGTAGACCAATCTTTATAGCAGCCTGCATTTGGACCATTGAAAATGGTATAATGTTTAGATGAAGCCTGACATGCTTCCTCTTTTAGCATACCAGAGGTAGAGGCTATATTATTAGAGAGATCCTTGCGATCCTCTTTCGTGGTCTCAGGTTCCTGTGAAGGAGTGAGACTCTTTTTCTTGGCATCAGCCATACTTTTAGTAAATCTTTCTAAGAGACCTTCTGCACCAAGGGACTTGGATTTAAGTTGTTCAGACAACTTACCTCTTTTTCTTTGAAGACGCTCGATCTTCATTTGTTTTTCCTCAATGAGCTTTTCTTACGTTGAATCTTTTGATCAATGACTTTGATCTCGTCTAAGAGATGTTGAGTCATTCTGAGAATTCTCTGCTTAAGAAATCTGCAAAGACATTGTTAGTTCCTGCAACATGTTCAAATGTTATATTGAAATAAGACAACCAAAGCTGCCATCTTACCAATCTTCCTTGCTTATAGGAACCATGAATGTTTGTATGCAAGAAATAAAACACATTCTTATTATCAGTTCGTGCTGTAAATTGAACTGGGATGAGAAATACTTGAAACCTTTTAATGGTATTTATAAGGGCCAAGATTTCTTTTTCATTACTGTGGTAATTTTTCTCAGCTGGTTTGAAAGTACCGCTAGCATATCCACATATTAGTTCTAAGCCGTCTGATTGCTTAGCTTTTAAGATTCCTCCCCAATAATTATCCGAGGCGTCGGTTTCAATTATTAAGGGTTCGTCTGGACCGGGGTGATGAACCGGTGAAAGATTCTTTATGGCCTTTTTGATCTTGTCAACATAGGCTGTATCACTGTCTGACCATTGCCAGAAAGCATCCTTCTTTAACTTTGCCTGTAGAGGTTGTCGAATCTGTGCAACCTTAGGACAAAACTGTGAGATATAATTTAATATACCTAAAAATCTCTGTAACTGTTTTCTATCAGTTATTTTACTGTTGAATGCAGTAATATTTTCTCCTATATGCTTCTGTAGCTGGAGTTTACCTTTGTCTATGATAAGACCAAGAAATTCTATTTTTTCTCTAAAAAGTCGGCTTTAGGTTTAGATAAGATAACTCCTACCTCTTTACACCTGTCAAGCACCATAGAGACATGCTCTATATGTTCTTTGTCGTTTTCGGAGAAAACGATAATGTCGTCGACATAAATGCGACAAAAGTTCTCGAAACCTTCAAAAGTCTCGTTCATATGCCTTTGAAAGATAGATGGGGCTTGCTTTAAGCCGAAAGGCATAACTTTCCATTCAAAATGTCCTTGCGGACATGTGAACGCTGTAAGTGATTGCGATGTTTCATCTAACAGGACCTGCCAGAATCCACTTTTGCAATCAAAGGAGGAAAATACCTTTTTTCCTCTGACCTGATCTAACAGTTCATCTTTTCTAGGTAGAAGATAACCATCTCCTATCGTGTGATCATTTAATTTTTTATAATTAATGACCATTCTTCTTTTACCTCTTTTTTGTTCGGAGTGCTTATTGACTAAGAACGCCGGACTAAAGTGTGGTGATTTGCTAGGTTGAATTAACTTAGCATCTAACAATTCTTTTATTTGTTTAGAGAATTCATCTCTATCATCTTTGGTATATTGCATAGGTGCAACTTTGATTTTAGTACTAGGGTCAAGCAACCTAATACTGGCTCTAAACTTTTGTTTAGATATTCTAATGTCTAATGGATTATCACTACAAACAGCGTCAAGCTTTTGTTCTATAGTTGATAAATTCATTAAACTACACATCAAATCTTGTGGAATGGGTGAATTATGGGTATCCTCCCCCACATTTTTTTGTTCAAAATCTAAATTTTGAGCAATAGTTTCAGGTGGTGGTGCTTTGGTTTTACTACCATAAGCTTTAGATTCTAGGAATCCAGGTTTACCTTGATAATAGGCTGTGGTAAGTTTAGGACAAACTACCATCTGACCATCATTATGAAAGGCAATAATTTTTCCCCATTGTCCAAATGGTTCATACAAACGACAAAAATTGTTTCCTAATAAAATATCGTACCGACTGGTGGTTTGATATAAAGTAGGAATAGTAAAAATCTTATCTTGAATAAGAATATCTATTTTCTCTGCAACTATGTCAAATTCTTGGACTGTATCGTCCGCTAATTTAGCATAGATGGGGACTTTTGCTTTTACCCAAAAGTTAGGTGGAATAATGTGTTTATTGGCTAAACACATACTGGCTCCAGTGTCGACATAGCAGTCAACATTGTACTTCCTATATCCACTAAAGGACAAGGTTCCGCGTATGTAAATGGAATTTACATGAGTGCGGGAGACTTTTATGTGAATTGGACACTTGTCCTATTTCCTTAAACATTGTACTTCCTATATCCACTAAAGTCTCCGGTACTCATGTAAATTCCATTTTTAAACACATACCATGTTGTACGTGGCGTTGTTACACCAGAGGTTAGGATGTTTCACCAATGTACTGGTTTCTAGCCATACATATACAACGAATGCCGGAATATTATCTAGCTTTTTCACACAAGCTATCTCTTCTAATTTTAATTCTAAGAACTATCAGTCTCAGAACTATAATCTGTAATCCTATCTTCATTAGGATCCTGAGCATGTTGAATATGTTCTAATTCGACTTCTTCAACATATTGTTTAATCTTCTTATGAAGATTACGTAATAATCTTAATTTAAAACTAAGAGGTACATTTTGTGGTTGACTAAACCAATCATCATCTATATCATCAGGAACACTATTATCTAGGTGTTCTATTTTAAGTCTGAGAATCTCTTTTTCTTGGGTTGATAAATCAATCCATTCTAGGTGAGATGTCTCATCTAGATTGTCTGTTGTTGTTTCTACTTTACATAAAGTAGAGTTAGGTGTGATGTCTTGTTCTTCTTTTAACAAGTCATCAAAATCGGTCGCACTAATTGCGTCGATTTGTTCTTTTGTTAAATGACAAGAGTCATTATTATCTATTGGTAGGAGTGAGTCCCACCATTCTAAATCATCCCATGCAGGAATGATGGCTTCAAGATTACTCTTGATCCTCTGAATCAGAAGTGGTTGAGTAGTTGCTATCTGACAACTCATATTCACCTTCTGTGTCGGACTCTAATAAATAGAGGCTTTCGTCATCACTTAGGTCACTAAGTGTGTCTTCTATCGGAGCTAGATTTTCTAGACTCATAATTTGTTCTAAGACTCGGGCTTGGGCCTTATTTTGTTTCGTATTTGGGCATTCATAGCTGTAATGTCCAACTTCTTGGCAAATCCAACATTTGCAATCTTTTTTCTTTTGAGGGCAATACTTTGCCTTATCTTTGGGCTGAACTGTTTGTGGTTCATCATTTAAGGCTCTAGTATTTCTGGGCCTATGTTTCTTAAAGAAACGTTTTCTATATTTGGGCTTATTATAATACTTTCTAAATCTCTTAGAAGTTTTATAATAATGTTTTCTCTTAGGTTTGGAAAACCTATATTTTTTCTTAAGCTTCTTTTTCCATTTCCGAAGCTTGGGTATAGTTTCACAACCATACATAGTTTCTGGTCCTAAGAATTCTGAACAACAAAGGTTCACTTTCTTAGTTTTCTTTGCTAGCATCCTATCGTGCATATCTTTTCTAATTTAGCTTTCACTAAATTTTTGGCTACTGCTAAACTTAGTTTATTTATCGGGGGTAATTCCTGATATTCTTTAATAACTAAGGGTCCTATATGAGGAATTTTCCTAATATAGTCCTCAATATATTTAATCCATTCCTGGTTAGGAAGGTTGAATAAATGCTCTTCATAATCGCATGTAAAGGCATCTAATTCACATAAATCACAGATTTGTAATCGTGATAATCTTAATCTAGAGTTTTCTTGCTCTATCTTAATCTGGTTTGCACTATCTGTTAGATAGTTTACTCCAATGAACACTGAATATAAAAGGTTCACAACATTTTGTAGGAAATCTTCACAAGTTCCTATCATGAATTCATCTTTGTTCAAGCCTTCTATGAGTTTATGGGCTAGGCCTACACTCTTTTTAAGCATAAGGATGTGGGCTAGACTAAAATCATCTCGAACATGATCATCTGTTTGGATTATTAAAACCATATTATTATGCCAACCTTCTATACGAAGTTTCCTTTCTTCGTTAGACATACAATTGACATTTAGAACTTCAAAGAAATCAAAAGACTTATCAGGTCTATATTCTTCGGGTACTCTAAATTTTTTATATCCAGAAGTTTTTCCAGATTGATATGAACCTCCAACTGGTCCACTTTGATAGGTGGTGTTACTATACCTAGGTGCTCTAGACTGTCTAGGTCTATCATAAGTTGTACCACTAGGGGGGTTCCTAGTTGCTCCTTGGGCTGAAGACTCGGCTTCCATTTCTTCAGAGATATCAACTCTGAGATTTTCTTCTCTTGGTATTGCTACCACTATATTGATATCTTCATACTCCTTTTCTAAAGGGGTAGTCTCTATTTCAGGGTCTGTAAGACTTAAAACTCTTATGACCGTATCTGTATAGGGTGTATGGTCTTGAGCCATATAATATTCTAAGAGTTGTTCTTTAACACTCTTATAAGGTTTCATTTCGGGATATATGTAAAACTACTAATGGTAGTTGGTACATATCCTGTAGGGGCACGGGTGTCCCTAGTGCCCTCGTGGGTCCTAAGGCGGGAATAGTTTTTGGTACTTTTGGTGAAACAGGAAGACCTTCGGTAATTTACCTAAATGTTTTTCAAATAAAGAGAGAATCTCTTTATTACAGTCACATGCTTTAATAGCATCGGCTATAATTAAAAGAGACTTTTCAATCTCATCTAACTGTTTTCTTAAAGCTGCAATAATTGTTGCTGCTGATGTTTCTATATGATTTCTAATCATATCTTGTTGTCTATCTTCTATAGACTTAAAGTTATCGGCTAGATCTAAAATTACTTTTTCTAGTCGATCTATTTTTCCTTGATTAGAGGATGACATCTTAGACTTTTTGGTCTATATTTTTAACAGTTTCTAAGATAAGGTTTATCTTAGTTGGATCTAAAGCCAATAAAGTATTGACTATCTTATCAAGATTAGACAAAGCGTCTAAATTTCTTTCTAAGGTTTCTACCTTAGTGGTTAGATCTGCAAGTTTTAACTTAAGATCTATAGTGTTGTTTTCTATTGTCTTAACTAAACTATTAAGACCTTGGTCTGTAAATTGTGGGAATTTTACAGGTTTTGGTGAAGGGGTGAATGAATCAAAGTCCTCTCCCTCCCCACTAAAAAATTGTTTGGAAGGAATTCCAAACATAGAGCAGATGGAATTAACCATGAGCATAGTAATCCCAGACACTGTGTTGAGATTATTGAGATGGGAGATACATCCTTGTATTCCCTGACCTCCACTGTATAAACAGGTGGGTGGATTTGTCGTGACTTGTTGGTTTTTAATACCAACATATTTCTTACTATAGTAGACGTGAGGTCTAGCTGTGTAAGATGACATCATGCAATGTCATTACTTAGCCTAGTAATTCTGCGGCTAACACTATTGACACTTTCAGGGTCATATTGGGGTCTTCCGTGTAAACGGTTTTGGGCCACGAGTTGGGCTCTACGATCTCTTGAGAAATTTGGATTGTAAGTCCAACTTGTGATCTGAGGTAATTCCTCATTTTCATCTTGTTGTTCAACAACAAGTGGTTTTCGTGATGAGCTAGGCTCAATACGAAGAGTAGGTTGGGCTCCTAAGAACTGCTTAGGGGTTAAGTCCATAGCCCATATGGATTGTAGAGGTGGAACCTCTTGGAAAGGAATATTGGACACTTGTCCTATTTCCTTAAACACTCCTTCAATGGAGATGGGATCTCCAGATTTAAACATCATCGAATGATGACTGTTGGTTAGGGCATAACCTATTTTATAGGTTACGATAAGAGGGCATGTCACCTTCTCTCATAAGGTCTGTCCTAGAAAATTCATGTGCAAAGCACATAATAGAATTTATGTTTTTGGTGGTAAGGGGAACACCAATCTTAGGGCTACAGGTAAAAATCATTTTACCATATGCTAGGTTGCCTTGAACGGCACCAAATATAGCATCTTGAGGATGGGTCATCCTTCTATCTAGTAGAGCCATTTTTACAGGGCTGTTTATACCCTCTCTAAAGGTAGCTTTTAACATTATTTTTATACTACCTACATGGATGTAGCTAATAGTTTTCCTAATATCTGAAGGGATCTTAGATAATTTTTGTGTTATTTCTTCCTTTAATACAAAAAGAATCTCTGTTTGACCACGTGTATCTTTAATATCTAGAGGGTATTCTCTAGTGGAAACACATGTACTTATATGGTTCTTTCTACAGAACAACTTATTTTTTAATTTCTCTACTTTGCTAAGAGAATTAAATACTTCATCAGGTTGTAAAGATAAGTTTGTTTTACGTACCTGGTCAAGTAGACTATTGTTGAGGGTAATGTCTTGTCCAAAGACACCTTCTGCTTCAAAGACCTTTTGTTGGAAATCTTCATCTTCTTGATGAGTTTCAGTTGTACTCATCGCTGCAATGTTAGTATCTCTACAGATTCTAAACATATACAATCATGTAAACACTATTTTGAACCAGAACAAGGCTCTGATACCATTTTTAAACACATACCATGTTGTACGTGGCGTTGTTACACCAGAGGTTAGGATGTTTCACCAATGTATCGGTTTCCGGTAGATATACAACAGTAATGCGGAATATTATCTAGCTTTTTCACACAAGCTATCTCTTCTAATTTTAATTCTAAGAACTATCAGTCTCAGAACTATAATCTGTAATCCTATCTTCATTAGGATCCTGAGCATGTTGAATATGTTCTAATTCGACTTCTTCAACATATTGTTTAATCTTCTTATGAAGATTACGTAATAATCTTAATTTAAAACTAAGAGGTACATTTTGTGGTTGACTAAACCAATCATCATCTATATCATCAGGAACACTATTATCTAGGTGTTTTATTTTAAGTCTGAGAATCTCAGAACATCTTCTTAAACTATATAAACAAGACCGATCAATTTGATCTATAATTTTTACAAAACTTTGTAAAATGTTTTCCATTTTATTTATAGGGTTTGGACACATACCTTTGTTCTTTCGCAGGCTTCCCCTACGCCAACACCAACCATGCCCTTCTTCATCATCATCATCACGGGTCTTAGTGGCTATTCAGGTGCTCTTCAGGCGATTTACGGCTACTAGGCTACTTACAGCCGATATGTTTGTCCTTTTACGTTCACTAGATAAACTAGTGGCAACCTTTAATCCTATGGCTAGGATGAGAGAGATATGAAAAACAAAAGTTTTTCTTTTATTGATAAAAACTGAATTACAAGTTTTTGAGAAGTTGATCGGAATAAGGGGGATTCTAAAAAAGATCTGAGAACTAATGCTCAGTTCTTACATTTTTTATAGCTAAAGGTGGCACACTGTTTTTTGCTATTTGATGTACAGTGGATAGTTTCTTTTTATCGTGGTAGGGTCCACGTTATCGCGGACGACTCACATGTCTTTGTCAGTAGAGTTGTCGTCTTCCTCCATTGGATCCGCAGGAGTGTCTTTGTCAATGCACAGAGTGCACTTGTGATCTCTTGACCCATATTCACAATAGGCCTTCTTGGTGGTATAGGAAACCTCCAAATCATTTCCGTAAAATTGTGCTTCAAAATCTTGAAGCTTTCTACAGTCTTGATCACTGATCACCGATAGACTATCGGATATTATTATGCTGTGAGCACTTTGATAATTGACTCGAATCATCGAATCTTTATAATATTTCCTTAACTTGGAAATAATCCTTCCTAAGCTTTTGGGTAAAAGCAAAAGTCCCCATCTATGCTAAATTAGCGGACGATACAGTCCAAGAATTTGACATAGTTGCAGAGAAAATAGATATTCTTATTCAAGATAAGATTTTTATTATTCCTACTTTATATCAAACCACCAGTCGGTACGATATTTTATTAGGAAACAATTTTTGTCGTTTGTATGAACCATTTGGACAATGGGGAAAAATTATTGCCTTTCATAATGATGGTCAGATGGTAGTTTGTCCTAAACTTACCACAGCCTATTATCAAGGTAAACCTGGATTCCTAGAATCTAAAGCTTATGGTAGTAAAACCAAAGCACCACCACCTGAAACTATTGCTCAAAATTTAGACTTTGAACAAAAAAATATGGGGGAGGATACCCATAATTCACCCATTCCACAAGATTTGATGTGTAGTTTAATGAATTTATCAACTATAGAACAAAAGCTTGACGCTGTTTGTAGTGATAATCCATTAGACATTAGAATATCTAAACAAAAGTTTAGAGCCAGTATTAGGTTGCTTGACCCTAGTACTAAAATCAAAGTTGCACCTATGCAATATACCAAAGATGATATAGATGAATTCTCTAAACAAATAAAAGAATTGTTAGATGCTAAGTTAATTCAACCTAGCAAATCACCACACTTTAGTCCGGCGTTCTTAGTCAATAAGCACTCCGAACAAAAAAGAGGTAAAAGAAGAATGGTCATTAATTATAAAAAATTAAATGATCACACGATAGGAGATGGTTATCTTCTACCTAGAAAAGATGAACTGTTAGATCAGGTCAGAGGAAAAAAGGTATTTTCCTCCTTTGATTGCAAAAGTGGATTCTGGCAGGTCCTGTTAGATGAAACATCGCAATCACTTACAGCGTTCACATGTCCGCAAGGACATTTTGAATGGAAAGTTATGCCTTTCGGCTTAAAGCAAGCCCCATCTATCTTTCAAAGGCATATGAACGAGACTTTTGAAGGTTTCGAGAACTTTTGTCGCATTTATGTCGACGACATTATCGTTTTCTCCGAAAACGACAAAGAACATATAGAGCATGTCTCTATGGTGCTTGACAGGTGTAAAGAGGTAGGAGTTATCTTATCTAAACCTAAAGCACAGCTTTTTAGAGAAAAAATAGAATTTCTTGGTCTTATCATAGACAAAGGTAAACTCCAGCTACAGAAGCATATAGGAGAAAATATTACTGCATTCAACAGTAAAATAGCTGATAGAAAACAGTTACAGAGATTTTTAGGTATATTAAATTATATCTCACAGTTTTGTCCTAAGGTTGCACAGATTCGACAACCTCTACAGGCAAAGTTAAAGAAGGATGCTTTCTGGCAATGGTCAGACAGTGATACAGCCTATGTTGACAAGATCAAAAAGGCCATAAAGAATCTTTCACCGGTTCATCACCCCGGTCCAGACGAACCCTTAATAATTGAAACCGACGCCTCGGATAATTATTGGGGAGGAATCTTAAAAGCTAAGCAATCAGACGGCTTAGAACTAATATGTGGATATGCTAGCGGTACTTTCAAACCAGCTGAGAAAAATTACCACAGTAATGAAAAAGAAATCTTGGCCCTTATAAATACCATTAAAAGGTTTCAAGTATTTCTCATCCCAGTTCAATTTACAGCACGAACTGATAATAAGAATGTGTTTTATTTCTTGCATACAAACATTCATGGTTCCTATAAGCAAGGAAGATTGGTAAGATGGCAGCTTTGGTTGTCTTATTTCAATATAACATTTGAACATGTTGCAGGAACTAACAATGTCTTTGCAGATTTCTTAAGCAGAGAATTCTCAGAATGACTCAACATCTCTTAGACGAGATCAAAGTCATTGATCAAAAGATTCAACGAGCCGAAAAGCTCATTGAGGAAAAACAAATGAAGATCGAGCGTCTTCAAAGAAAAAGAGGTAAGTTGTCTGAACAACTTAAATCCAAGTCCCTTGGTGCAGAAGGTCTCTTAGAAAGATTTACTAAAAGTATGGCTGATGCCAAGGAAAAGAGTCTCACTCCTTCACAGGAACCTGAGACCACGAAAGAGGATCGCAAGGATCTCTCTAATAATATAGCCTCTACCTCTGGTATGCTAAAAGAGGAAGCATGTCAGGCTTCATCTAAACATTATACCATTTTCAATGGTCCAAATGCAGGTTGCTATAAAGATTGGTCTACCGTCCAACAGTTGGTTCTCGGTAAACCAGTAGCCTATAAGGGTTACCCAAACTATGGCCTTGCAAGACAGGCTTTTATAGATTATTGTATGAAGAACAATATCACCCTTCATACAACCCCAACCCTTATATCCCCGACTGATTTACTTCAGCCTCATAAGATTCCCAGCTATGCTGAGAAGGCTAAATTGCCACCAAATCCAGTTCAAGAAAGAACCTTTGCTAGGTTCAATAAAATTTCTGTTAAAAATCCAGATTCACATGATTTCATATCACTTGAAACATTTACCCATTACTATAGACTTGCTGAGGTCTGCAATATAACTGAAGGTTGTTTCATCAGCCAAATAAATAATTCCCGGTACTTTAATCTTTGGAGAAGGAGCAGAACCAACCTTAGTGTCCACACTTTTTCATTGTGGATTATTACAGACTATCTGCCCAAGTGCTAACTTGCAGGAAATCAGTAAACTCCCTCAAGGAATTTACACAGCAGTCAAACAATATAGGACTAAAGTCCTAAAGGAACAGAACAGAAGAGTTCTCCTCACCATCCGTAGTTCATACCTGGACTGGCATGAGACAGAAGATGAGACAGATTGTCTCAAAAACTACACCTCATACCATTTCATCAAGATTGGTATGCTCAGACAAATGGACGTGACTCCCTGCACATCCATCAAAGAAGAGATTACCAGCAACCTTGGTCTGGTATTACCTAAACTCTGAGCACAAAGCTTAGGAAGGATTATTTCCAAGTTAAGGAAATATTATAAAGATTCGATGATTCGAGTCAATTATCAAAGTGCTCACAGCATAATAATATCCGATAGTCTATCGGTGATCAGTGATCAAGACTGTAGAAAGCTTCAAGATTTTGAAGCACAATTTTACGGAAATGATTTGGAGGTTTCCTATACCACCAAGAAGGCCTATTGTGAATATGGGTCAAGAGATCACAAGTGCACTCTGTGCATTGACAAAGACACTCCTGCGGATCCAATGGAGGAAGACGACAACTCTACTGACAAAGACATGTGAGCTGTCGCAGACAACGTGGACCCTACCACGATAAAAAAGAACTATCCACTGTACATCAAATAGTAAAAAACAGTGTGCCACCTTTAGCTATAAAAAATGTAATAACTGAGCATTAGTTCTCAGACCTTTTTTAGAATCCCCCTTATTCCGATCAACTTCTCAAAAACTTGTAATTCAGTTTTTATCAATAAAAGAAAAACTTTTGTTTTTCATATCTCTCTCATCCTAGCCATAGGATTAAAGGTTGCCACTAGTTTATCTAGTGAACGTAAAAGGACAAACATATCGGCTGTAAGTAGCCTAGTAGCCGTAAATCGCCTGAAGAGCACCTGAATAGCCACTAAGACCCGTGATGATGATGATGAAGAAGGGCATGGTTGGTGTTGGCGTAGGGGAAGCCTGCGAAAGAACAAAGGTATGTGTCCAAACCCTATAAATAAAATGGAAAACATTTTACAAAGTTTTGTAAAAATTATAGATCAAATTGACTGGTCTTGTTTATATAGTTTAAGAAGATGTTCTGAGATTCTCAGACTTAAAATAAAACACCTAGATAATAGTGTTCCTGATGATATAGATGATGATTGGTTTAGTCAACCACAAAATGTACCTCTTAGTTTTAAATTAAGATTATTACGTAATCTTCATAAGAAGATTAAACAATATGTTGAAGAAGTCGAATTAGAACATATTCAACATGCTCAGGATCCTAATGAAGATAGGATTACAGATTATAGTTCTGAGACTGATAGTTCTTAGAATTAAAATTAGAAGAGATAGCTTGTGTGAAAAAGCTAGATAATATTCCGCATTACTGTTGTATATCGGCTGGAAACCAGTACATTGGTGAAACATCCTAACCTCTGGTGTAACAACGCCACGTACAACATGGTATGTGTTTAAAAATGGTATCAGAGCCTTGTTCTGGTTCAAAATAGTGTTTACATGATTGTATATGTTTAGAATCTGTAGAGATACTAACATTGCAGCGATGAGTACAACTGAAACTCATCAAGAAGATGAAGATTTCCAACAGAAGGTCTTTGAAGCAGAAGGTGTCTTTGGACAAGACATTACCCTCAACAATAGTCTACTTGACCAGGTACGTAAAACAAACTTATCTTTACAACCTGATGAAGTATTTAATTCTCTTAGCAAAGTAGAGAAATTAAAAAATAAGTTGTTCTGTAGAAAGAACCATATAAGTACATGTGTTTCCACTAGAGAATACCCTCTAGATATTAAAGATACACGTGGTCAAACAGAGATTCCTTTTGTATTAAAGGAAGAAATAGCACAAAAATTATCTAAGATCCCTTCAGATATTAGGAAAACTATTAGCTACATCCATGTAGGTAGTATAAAAATAATGTTAAAAGCTACCTTTAGAGAGGGTATAAACAGCCCTGTAAAAATGGCTCTACTAGATAGAAGGATGACCCATCCTCAAGATGCTATATTTGGTGCCGTTCAAGGCAACCTAGCATATGGTAAAATGATTTTTACCTGTAGCCCTAAGATTGGTGTTCCCCTTACCACCAAAAACATAAATTCTATTATGTGCTTTGCACATGAATTTTCTAGGACAGACCTTATGAGAGAAGGTGACATGCCCTTTACTGTAACCTATAAAATAGGTTATGCCCTAACCAACAGTCATCATTCGATGATGTTTAAATCTGGAGATCCCATCTCCATTGAAGGAGTGTTTAAGGAAATAGGACAAGTGTCCAATATTCCTTTCCAAGAGGTTCCACCTCTACAATCCATATGGGCTATGGACTTAACCCCTAAGCAGTTCTTAGGAGCCCAACCTACTCTTCGTATTGAGCCTAGCTCATCACGAAACCCACTTGTTGTTGAACAACAAGATGAAAATGAGGAATTACCTCAGATCACAAGTTGGACTTACAATCCAAATTTCTCAAGAGATCGTAGAGCCCAACTCGTGGCCCAAAACCGTTTACACGGAAGACCCCAATATGACCCTGAAAGTGTCAATAGTGTTAGCCGCAGAATTACTAGGCTAAGTAATGACATTGCATGATGTCATCTTACACAGCTAGACCTCACGTCTACTATAGTAAGAAATATGTTGGTATTAAAAACCAACAAGTCACGACAAATCCACCCACCTGTTTATACAGTGGAGGTCAGGGAATACAAGGATGTATCTCCCATCTCAATAATCTCAACACAGTGTCTGGGATTACTATGCTCATGGTTAATTCCATCTGCTCTATGTTTGGAATTCCTTCCAAACAATTTTTTAGTGGGGAGGGAGAGGACTTTGATTCATTCACCCCTTCACCAAAACCTGTAAAATTCCCACAATTTACAGACCAAGGTCTTAATAGTTTAGTTAAGACAATAGAAAACAACACTATAGATCTTAAGTTAAAACTTGCAGATCTAACCACTAAGGTAGAAACCTTAGAAAGAAATTTAGACGCTTTGTCTAATCTTGATAAGATAGTCAATACTTTATTGGCTTTAGATCCAACTAAGATAAACCTTATCTTAGAAACTGTTAAAAATATAGACCAAAAAGTCTAAGATGTCATCCTCTAATCAAGGAAAAATAGATCGACTAGAAAAAGTAATTTTAGATCTAGCCGATAACTTTAAGTCTATAGAAGATAGACAACAAGATATGATTAGAAATCATATAGAAACATCAGCAGCAACAATTATTGCAGCTTTAAGAAAACAGTTAGATGAGATTGAAAAGTCTCTTTTAATTATAGCCGATGCTATTAAAGCATGTGACTGTAATAAAGAGATTCTCTCTTTATTTGAAAAACATTTAGGTAAATTACCTGAAGGTCTTCCTGTTTCACCAACAGAAGTACCAAAAACTATTCCTGCCTTAGGACCCACAGGAACAGCTAGGGACACCCGTGCCCCTACAGGATATGTACCAACTACCATTAGTAGTTTTACATATATCCCGAAATGAAACCTTATAAGAGTGTTAAAGAACAACTCTTAGAATATTATATGGCTCAAGACCATACACCCTATACAGATACGGTCATAAGAGTTTTAAGTCTTACAGACCCTGAAATAGAGACTACCCCTTTAGAAAAGGAGTATGAAGATATCAATATAGTGGTAGCAATACCAAGAGAAGAAAATCTCAGAGTTGATATCTCTGAAGAAATGGAAGCCGAGTCTTCAGCCCAATGAGCAACTAGGAACCCCCCTAGTGGTACAACTTATGATAGACCTAGACAGTCTAGAGCACCTAGGTATAGTAACACCACCTATCAAAGTGGACCAGTTGGAGGTTCATATCAATCTGGAAAAACTTCTGGATATAAAAAATTTAGAGTACCCGAAGAATATAGACCTGATAAGTCTTTTGATTTCTTTGAAGTTCTAAATGTCAATTGTATGTCTAACGAAGAAAGGAAACTTCGTATAGAAGGTTGGCATAATAATATGGTTTTAATAATCCAAACAGATGATCATGTTCGAGATGATTTTAGTCTAGCCCACATCCTTATGCTTAAAAAGAGTGTAGGCCTAGCCCATAAACTCATAGAAGGCTTGAACAAAGATGAATTCATGATAGGAACTTGTGAAGATTTCCTACAAAATGTTGTGAACCTTTTATATTCAGTGTTCATTGGAGTAAACTATCTAACATATAGTGCAAACCAGATTAAGATAGAGCAAGAAAACTCTAGATTAAGATTATCACGATTACAGATCTGTGATTTATGTGAATTAGATGCCTTTACATGCGATTATGAAGAGCATTTATTCAACCTTCCTAACCAGGAATGGATTAAATATATTGAGGACTATATTAGGAAAATTCCTCATATAGGACCCTTAGTTATTAAAGAATATCAGGAATTACCCCCGATAAATAAACTAAGTTTAGCAGTAGCCAAAAATTTAGTGAAAGCTAAATTAGAAAAGATATGCACCGATAGGATGCTAGCAAAGAAAACTAAGAAAGTGAACCTTTGTTGTTCAGAATTCTTAGGACCAGAAACTATGTATGGTTGTGAAACTATACCCAAGCTTCGGAAATGGAAAAAGAAGCTTAAGAAAAAATATAGGTTTTCCAAACCTAAGAGAAAACATTATTATAAAACTTCTAAGAGATTTAGAAAGTATTATAATAAGCCCAAATATAGAAAACGTTTCTTTAAGAAACATAGGCCCAGAAATACTAGAGCCTTAAATGATGAACCACAAACAGTTCAGCCCAAAGATAAGGCAAAGTATTGCCCTCAAAAGAAAAAAGATTGCAAATGTTGGATTTGCCAAGAAATTGGACATTACAGCTATGAATGCCCAAATACGAAACAAAATAAGGCCCAAGCCCGAGTCTTAGAACAAATTATGAGTCTAGAAAATCTAGCTCCGATAGAAGACACACTTAGTGACCTAAGTGATGACGAAAGCCTCTATTTATTAGAGTCCGACACAGAAGGTGAATATGAGTTGTCAGATAGCAACTACTCAACCACTTCTGATTCAGAGGATCAAGAGTAATCTTGAAGCCATCATTCCTGCATGGGATGATTTAGAATGGTGGGACTCACTCCTACCAATAGATAATAATGACTCTTGTCATTTAACAAAAGAACAAATCGACGCAATTAGTGCGACCGATTTTGATGACTTGTTAAAAGAAGAACAAGACATCACACCTAACTCTACTTTATGTAAAGTAGAAACAACAACAGACAATCTAGATGAGACATCTCACCTAGAATGGATTGATTTATCAACCCAAGAAAAAGAGATTCTCAGACTTAAAATAGAACACCTAGATAATAGTGTTCCTGATGATATAGATGATGATTGGTTTAGTCAACCACAAAATGTACCTCTTAGTTTTAAATTAAGATTATTACGTAATCTTCATAAGAAGATTAAACAATATGTTGAAGAAGTCGAATTAGAACATATTCAACATGCTCAGGATCCTAATGAAGATAGGATTACAGATTATAGTTCTGAGACTGATAGTTCTTAGAATTAAAATTAGAAGAGATAGCTTGTGTGAAAAAGCTAGATAATATTCCGCATTACTGTTGTATATCGGCTAGAAACCAGTACATTGGTGAAACATCCTAACCTCTGGTGTAACAACGCCACGTACAACATGGTATGTGTTTAAAAATGGAATTTACATGAGTGCGGGAGACTTTAGTGGATATAGGAAGTACAATGTTTAAGGAAATAGGACAAGTGTCCAATTCACATAAAAGTCTCCCGCACTCATGTAAATTCCATTTACATACGCGGAACCTTGTCCTTTAGTGGATATAGGAAGTACAATGTTGACTGCTATGTCGACACTGGAGCCAGTATGTGTTTAGCCAATAAACACATTATTCCACCTAACTTTTGGGTAAAAGCAAAAGTCCCCATCTATGCTAAATTAGCGGACGATACAGTCCAAGAATTTGACATAGTTGCAGAGAAAATAGATATTCTTATTCAAGATAAGATTTTTACTATTCCTACTTTATATCAAACCACCGGGTCATGCGATATTTTATTAGGAAACAATTTTTGTCGTTTGTATGAACCATTTGGACAATGGGGAAAAATTATTGCCTTTCATAATGATGGTCAGATGGTAGTTTGTCCTAAACTTACCACAGCCTATTATCAAGGTAAACCTGGATTCCTAGAATCTAAAGCTTATGGTAGTAAAACCAAAGCACCACCACCTGAAACTATTGCTCAAAATTTAGATTTTGAACAAAAAAATGTGGGGGAGGATACCCATAATTCACCCATTCCACAAGATTTGATGTGTAGTTTAATGAATTTATCAACTATAGAACAAAAGCTTGACGCTGTTTGTAGTGATAATCCATTAGACATTAGAATATCTAAACAAAAGTTTAGAGCCAGTATTAGGTTGCTTGACCCTAGTACTAAAATCAAAGTTGCACCTATGCAATATACCAAAGATGATAGAGATGAATTCTCTAAACAAATAAAAGAATTGTTAGATGCTAAGTTAATTCAACCTAGCAAATCACCACACTTTAGTCCGGCGTTCTTAGTCAATAAGCACTCCGAACAAAAAAGAGGTAAAAGAAGAATGGTCATTAATTATAAAAAATTAAATGATCACACGATAGGAGATGGTTATCTTCTACCTAGAAAAGATGAACTGTTAGATCAGGTCAGAGGAAAAAAGGTATTTTCCTCCTTTGATTGCAAAAGTGGATTCTGGCAGGTCCTGTTAGATGAAACATCGCAATCACTTACAGCGTTCACATGTCCGCAAGGACATTTTGAATGGAAAGTTATGCCTTTCGGCTTAAAGCAAGCCCCATCTATCTTTCAAAGGCATATGAACGAGACTTTTGAAGGTTTCGAGAACTTTTGTCGCATTTATGTCGACGACATTATCGTTTTCTCCGAAAACAACAAAGAACATATAGAGCATGTCTCTATGGTGCTTGACAGGTGTAAAGAGGTAGGAGTTATCTTATCTAAACCTAAAGCACAGCTTTTTAGAGAAAAAATAGAATTTCTTGTTCATTATTATATTCATTGCACTTTGACAAAGATGAAAGCAAAAGAAATGGAAACCCTTCTCAACTGCCACGTCTCATTTCTCCACTTGTGTAGATTACAAAGACCACCAATCTAGACTAAGCTAGATAGCAAGAGAAAACAAAATTGGGTATGCATAATCATGAGTAAAGCATCTTGCAAAATTATCCTATGCAATAAGTTATAAACAAGAGAGCATGTTCTAGTGAGAGTTTCTCATACTTTGACATTCTTGGCCAGCACATTTAAGATACATGAGAGCCAATTCTACCAGAGAAATTATGCAGAAGCGAAGAAACTGACAGAATTATTGATTATATATGGTAGAAATCTCACCCTTTCTTGAATTCTCTCACTTAAACAGTTCGTATACTTCTCATAAACCAGGCTGCAAGAGTCCCTACGCTTCCTTGTGCACAAAGTGTATACACACCTATCACTAGTGTTAAGGATATGCCAATTCTCGGCAACTAAAATCACATTCAGGAATATTGATTTATCTCGTCAAGTAGGAAAAAAATCAAGATAGTAAGTAAACCATATTGCAGGATACTCATAAGCAATCATTTTTTCCGCAGGTGTAAATGGAATCACAGGGTGTCCGTCCATAATCATCTTCTTCTTCGTAATTACATCATCTATCTTCTTTAGCTTTTCATTCAACATCATGTCAGCATCCATCTTCATTTAGCTGCGGTCGAAAATATTTAAAATTGTAATGATTGCAGTTCAAAATCAAAGAAAGAGATAGCATGCATATCTGTATTGCACACTCATCCGACTATTTCTCATTTTCCTTTTAAAACTAGAATTTCTAAAGTCTACAATAGCATCCAAAACCCTTTGAACAGGCTAGAAAGTTTCTGGCGTTGACAATTAAACTTTATACCAAACAAACTACATCCAAGGTCCTGTTCTAATTAAGACCTGGAAAAGGAGTACACTTGTAGCGAAAAATATCAAGAGACTACTGCCATAGGAGACAGTATACAAGCACACATTCCAGAAAGTCTAATTCAAGATTCAATCAATATCCATAAAGCATGAAACTTTAGGTGACCCCATATACCAAAAAACATACAACCAGCAGTGTCAAGCATGTTTGGAGAGATTAATAATTTACATCACCCCACATGCCCCAACACAGAAAGAAACACTATCAAGCTGGTTGGAAATCATAAGAGATTACAAATTAGAAACTAATTTCTTTTCCTACGTTGCACGCAAAACCCCATCACAAATTTTGCACCTTTTGACCATCAAAATTACAAATTGTAATTGTAATATTCACTAAAACCCACGTGATCAATGGCCAAAAACAATTAAAATACGTTCAAGAACTACCTGGTTAAGCAAAAAAGTGAAACAAGAATCAAATGCAGCAGAGTGAGAGAGGAAGTGAAGGGAAAAGTGGGGTTTGCATTATACTTATAGGTGAAGGCAGCTTGCAGGGGAAGTTGAAGGGAAAGGTGGGGCTTGCATATACTAAAGGGAGAAGTCACCTTGCAGTGCAAGTTGATAGGACATAGGTCCATAGACCATAGCCTGTTGTTTATTCTGTAATAATTGTCATAATTTTTAAAAATATTTTTATTTAAAAATATATTAAAATAATATTTTTTAATTTTTAATATTATTATATTAAAATTATAAAAAAAAAATGTTAATATGATATTTTTTCATATACAAAATAATTTAAAAATAGTTTGAATTAATTTAAATAAAATTCGATAAAGCATAAATAATAATAGCTATAGTTGTAAAAAAAGAACTTAGATCCATCATATTCAAGATTCAGATTAAAAATTAAGTGATTTAATATGTAAATTAATTTATAAATTATAATTTAAAAAACTAAAATTTAAAATGATGTTGATTTAAAAAAAAAATTAAATAAAACTGGATGTAAATCACGTTTTGGATCAACTAGATTGACAAGTCAATAAAGTTAATTTTTATAACTATGATAGTAAAGGCTAAGTTGCTTAGTGAAAAGTAGCACTAAAATATAATTTTTATGTGTCTTAAAAGTGCATTTCATTTGAAAAGAAAAAAATAGTAAATTGATATTTTTTTAGTGTTTTTTTTTATAATTTTGATGTGTTGATGTCAAAAATAAATAAAAAATCTAAAAAAAAATATTTGATATATTTTCAAGCAAAAACTATTTAAAAAAAAGTATTTTACATCATAATATCAAACATACATGATTCAGATTGAGGATTAAGTGGTTTAAACCATAGATTAATTTATAAATTATGATTTAAAAATAAAAACATGAAATGATGCTATTTTAAATATTTTTCTAAACAATGTTATTTTAATTATATAAAAAAAACAATTCTAGTAAAACTTAATGTAATCCATATTTTGGGTCAATAAATTACTAGATTGACAAGTCCGGCAAAGTCAAGTTTTATAACTATGGTAGTAAATGCTAAGTTGTTTGGTGAAAAGTGGCACTAAAATATTATGAGTGTCTGAGAGTATAGTATCTTTTACTTTTGTATGTGTTTTAAAAGAGCATTTCATTTGAAAAAAATATTAAATTGATGTGTTTTTTATTTTTTTTTATAATTTTGATGTCTTGATATCAGAAATAAATAAAAAATTAAAAAAATATATTTAATGTATTTTCAAGTAAAAAATATATTTTAAAATACTTTACATCACAGTACCAAACATATTTGTAGTGAATACTACACACAACTTACTCTCTCTACCTTTGGTTCGAGGTTGAAATATTTAAATGATATGTTATACTATAACTTAAAATGCGTGAATTTAAAATGCGTGAATTTTTTATTGTAGAGGCAAGTATTGTTTATGCACACACAAATCATTATGGATAGCATTGTTCTACACTGTGTATTTGTCAAAATTTTATTTTGGTGCTTAAAGTTTTTTCTTGATGATTTAGTCCTAATTAAAGGCCAATTGATTGTAATTTTTTAGGAAAAGATGCGGTTGAAAGAAGAGGGACTATAATGAAAAAGGTGTCAAACATGGATGGCATTCCATAAGTTTCAACAACAAATACACTTTGATCCCCAAACTTTAAAAATAATGCAAATTATATAATTTAAGTACCTCAATATTTTTCAAGTTTAATTTTTGTACAAAACTTATTTTTATTATTTTTTAGTTCCTGATCAGACAAATGAGAGAAAAAAATCGCCAAATTCCAAAAGTAAAGAGAAAAAATATCGTTTAATTGAATAGGAGAAAAAATTTATTTGCAGATAATATTTTTAATTTATGCAGGTTTGCATAATATTTTTTTATTCAAATAATTAACATATAATTTATCTACTTAGAAAATTTTTATATAAACAAGTTAAACCATTTATATATAACATTCTACAGAAAATTTTGTGCTGGGAAGACCTCCCAGCATGTAATCTAGGGAGATTTGTCTTAACGATATCCTTTCAGGATCTAGGATCCCTGCCACATTAACATCAGAGTGTAGTGTTTAGAATTGTCGTTTAGCGTATTTTTTAAAGTAATTTTATTTAAAAGTATATTAAAATAATATTTTTTTATATTTTTCACAAATATATAAAAAACTAAAAAGTATTAATTTAAAAAATTTAAAAAATACGGTTCAACTTCATCTCCGCGGCACACCACAAATACAAACACACATAGAACCCATTTGTTAACAAGATTGTGTCTGCGTTTTATTTAAAACGCAGATGCAACCTGTTTGGTTAACAAAATAACACAGTTTACTGTGTATGGGTCCCACGCAAATTTACGTTCAGGACGCAGGAAAAGAAGAAGCAGCAAAATGCTGCTTCTTACGCACTGTTCATGTTAATTAATTAGCATGAACAGTGTAGCATGAACTGTTCACGCCAATTAATTAGCATGAACAGTGTAGCACATACACTGTTCACGCAGTGTAGCACTGTTAATAATTAGCATGAACAGTGTAGCATACACTGTTCACGCAGTGTAGCATACACTGTTCATGCTAAAAATAATTAGCGTGAACAGTGTAGCATACACTGTTCACACAGTGTAGCATACACTGTTCTGGTCCGACCGGTTCCGGCCGGACCGATTCCGGTTCAAAACTTTAAATGTATTGAAATAGATCCGACCCAGTACAATAAAAAATAAAAATTATTTTTTAATTGTGTTTTATTCAAAAAACTAGTATTTAACATTATTGAATGACCCATTATCGGATGTATTTCATACGTGATGAAATTGTAAATAGTTTAATGAAATAATAAAAAATATTTTATATAAAGTATTATTTATTTCATGATGTACTAACAATAGTTAAATCTACAATATTTAAATTAAAAACCATCAATATTAATATATATTTTTGTAAATTATTTTATAACCTCAATTTCAAAAGCATTATTAACCAAACATATTAAACTATTTTTTGTTCAAACTCAATTTCAACTACAGTTTTAACCAAACACCTATTTTTTTAAACCAACCTCAACTAAAAGTACTTTTTATAAAACAATTTTTTTCAAACCACAACCACAACAACTACCGCAATACCAAACACACTCATAATTATAACTCGGTAGAAAGCAAGTACAGAAGTTATATAGACAAGTTAAACCATTTAACTGACTTCATTGTCACACTTAGGAGAGTTGGATTGCAGATCATATGCAATTCATGCTGAATATTATAATAAAACGATAGTATACTAGTTTAAAGGATTTCATATTCGTTTATACACCCTGAAATGCCACTAGCCGTGGATTTCGGATTCCTTTGTAAAGCTCCAAAGCAGAGACGTCACTCATGCGATGCTGGCAACAATGGCAGCAGAGTTATCCTATTCAAGCTTCAAGCTAGCATATTTGGATAACAGCTCCTGCATGAAATTGGTTAACTGATGTTTAGAGACCATTTCAATTATCTTAGTCATCATGAACTTAATATGCAAATTGAAGAATACCTGATCTTCAGCTGCCATCCCCTCGGCGTTTTGCTTCTGAGCCCACTTCTTTGCGTTTCTTTCCAGCAAAACATATTTCATCACCTGCAACAAAAACCAAATCAGTGTAGGATCATATCAGCATGCCAAACATGTAATAAAACAGCATCCATGGTGTTATGAGACTGAGATACAGAACACTGTACATCCAGTATTTTTGTTTTGGTGGTCTGGGATGGGTAGAGTTCTGCTCTGGTTTCCTCCTGGTTCAAGCACCAATCAACTCGAAACAATAGAATGAGAATGATTTATAGATTATAGGTTGCTACATAAACAAAGAATTAGCTTCTTCGGGATGCCAAAGTTTCAAGCATCACTGACCTTCCGCAGGTAGTTGGAAAAGGAATCACCCCAAAACCACCACTCCAGAGATAGTCGAGAGTAGTAGGCAGCAACTTCTGCTAGCATTATCTGCTCGATTTTTTCATAACAGTTGATGGTTCCTTTCCCCCCCACCTCAAAAAATAAATAAGATACATTCTTTAGTAGGTTCCGATCTACCTGCCCCCCTTCACGCTCTTGAATGATCTGCCCAGAATGTCATATCTGAGTTAAACCCACCTCGGAAAGAAGACAAACCATTCTGAAACAACCGGTGAATGTTAACTGACCAGCCTCGTCATTGCTTCCTGCAATTTACTGAATAGCTTATCACAGACCTGAAAATATGATTGGATATTATGTTCAGCAAAATAGTGTAAGAGCACATAAGCAAGAATAAGAACTAAACTTCTTCATAAAAATAGTGGAAAATGATTTTAATCGAAAGTAGATTTCTAAAAGGTAAATTACTTTTTAATATTTGGTAATATTATAGAATATAAATTGAAAATTATTTTTTAATATTTGACAATGCCATGAAAAATAAACTACAAAATAATTTATTAATGTTTTTTATTCAAATTTATTAAAAAGAATAGTGAACATAATTAATAGATAAAAAAAAATTGATGAATGATAAAATTAAAAAAAAAAACTCAATTTCATAAATTATTTTAAATTATACAAATAAAAATTAAAAAAATTGAGAATTAAATCTTACATATAAAAAAAGTTAAAAAATAGTAAAATTAAAAAAATAATCTAATTTTATAAATTATTTTAAATAAAATAATAGCAATGGATAAAATCTGATAGATAAAAAACTTGTAATTAAAAAAAATAACAATAAAAAACATTAAAAGGAAAACTAGTATAAAATTCAAATTAATAAAATAAATTTTTTTATATATCTATAAAAAAATTGATGATAAAATTTGATACAATAAAAAAAATCTGAAATGATATTTTTAAATTTTTAATAATTTTTGAAAAATATATTCCATCAAAAATAAAAATAAAACATTTTATAAAAATCAGTATTTTTCATTAACTAATTTTTTTAATAATAAACATATATGAAAAAGTATAGTTCAGGGGCCTAGTTACTTACCAGATTGCAGAAGTAATATCTCATAGAGTCAGCAAGTGATAGGAGTCCTTTCCTATGGATGTAGTACCTATCCAGGTATGCAAAGATTTTTGACAAAAAAGCTTGCAAATTCCTCATACTCCGACCACAATCGCATGACTTCTGTTAAAAGTTCTGTGCCATGTTTGTCCAATAACACTGGAAGTGCCTAAAAGAGCATTCAAGGATGAAAAACAAAGGGATGTGTTAATTATGATGTTCATTGCACTATGACAGGGTGAAAAGGAACAGATATTGAGACCCGTCTCAACTGCCACATCTCATCTCTCCAGTTATGTGACCACCAATCTAGACTGGATGATAGCAAGAGAAAACAAAATTGGGAATGCATAATCATGAGCAAAGCGAGAGTTTCTCATGCTTTGACATTCTTAGCCAACACGTTTGGGATTCATGAGAGCCAATTCTACCAGAGAAATTTTGCAGAAGAGAAGCGAACTGACAGAATTATTGATTATACCGAGGAATTCTCACCCTTTCTTGAATGATCTCAGTTAAACAGTTCGTGTACTTCTCATAAAGCAGGTTGCTGTAGTCTCGACTTTTCTGATTGCACAAAGTGTATACAGAGCTACCACAAGCATTAAGGATATGCCAATTCTCAACAACTCAAATCACGTTCAGGAATATTGATTTATCTCGTCAAGTAGTAAAAAAAATCAAGAAATCAAACTTTGACATGCAAGTAAAACCATGTTGCAGGATACTCGTAAGCGTTCATTTTTGCCGTAGGTGTTAATGGAACCTCAGGGTGACAATCCATTATCGTCTTCTTCTTCGTAATTGCATCATCTATCATCTTTAGCTTCTCATTCAACATCATGTCAACATCCATCCTGGCTTAGCTGCAGTCCGAAATATCTAAAAGTGTAACGATTACAGTTCAAAATCAAAGAAAGAGAAGACATGCATATCTGTATTGCACACCCATCAGACTATTTCTCGTTTTCCTTTTGAAAACAGAATTTCTAAAGTCTATAATAGCATCCAAAACCCTTTGAGTACACTAGAAAGTTTGTGGTGTTGGCAATTAAAACATCCAAGGAAATGTTCTAATTAAGACCTGAAAAGGGAGTCCACTTGTGAAGAGACTACAGCCATAGGAGACAGTATACAAGCAAACATCCCAGAAAGTCTAATTCAAGAATCAATATCCATAAAGCAAGAAACTTTAGGTGATCCCAAATGCCAAAAACATACAACCAGCAGTGTCGAGCTTGTTTGGAGAGATTAATGATTGGACATTCACAGCCAGACAGAAAAATCACAAAAAATACTCATAAAGCATGGAAATTTACATCACCTCACTTGCCCCTACACAGAAAGAAACACTACCAAGTTGGTTGGAAATCTTGAGGGTTTGCAAATTAGAAACCAATTTCTTTCCCTACATTGCATGCAAAACCCCAACACAAATTTTGCACCTTATCACCATCAAATTTACAAATTGTAACATTCACTACAACCCATGTGATCAATGGCCAAAAACAATTAAAATATGGTCAAGAGTTACCTGGTTAAGCAAAGGAGTGAAACGAGAATCTGATACAGCGGAGAGGAAGTGAAAGGAAAGGTGGGGCTTGCATATACTTATAGGCGAAGGCAGCTTGCAGGGGAAGTTGAAGGGAAAGGTGGGGCTTGCATTTACTTGTAGGCGAAGGCAGCTTGCAGGGGAAGTTGAAGGGAAAGATGGGGCTTGCATAGACTAGATAGAGAAGTCAGCTTGCAGAGTAAGTTGATGGGACATAGGTCAAAGACCATTGACTTCAGTGTTTGTTCGGTGATAGGTGCACATGTTTTTTTTAAAATACTTTAAAAAACATGGGCACGTATCACGAACTAACACTAAAGTCAATATAGGCTATTAAAATTATGAAAAATCTAAGAAAAATATCAACCATTTTTTCTGATAAAAAATAATTTAAAATACATTTAAAAAAATAATTTGAACCGATTCAAGGAAATCAACAAAGCATAAATCTTGATAGCCATGATTGTAAGATGCAACCTGTCCATCCAAGATTCAAATTAAGAATTTGTAAGCTAATTTATAAATTATCATTTTAAAAAATAAAAACATTAAATGACATTTTTTAAAACATTCTTTAAATGATGTTATTTTCATTAAAAAAAATTACTTTGAGTTAGTAAATCATAGGTGAATGCTAAGTAGTTCGGTGAAAAGCGAATCTGAAATATAGTAAGTTTTTTAAAGTATGATAGTTTTTTTGGGCATATTTTTAATGTGCATTTTATTAAAAAATAATATTAAAATAATATATTTTTTTAATGATTTCAATGTGTTAATATTAAAAATAATTTAAAAATATTTTGATGTGTTTTAAGAAAACTTTTAAAAAACATTGTTAGTAACCATTTCATTACAATCTCAAGAAAATATCGTTTACTAGTCTTCACTGCACCAAATACATCAAATAAATAGTCTGTTTATTAAAAATATAATAATGGTTATGAGTTAAAGTATTTTTTATATTAAAAAAATTAAAAAATTAAAAAAAATTAAATTTTAAAGAAAACAAACGCTATGCATGTCGGTTCAAATTCTATTATATATTGAAGAAATGTTATAAAACATAATTGTGTTATTAGTATTGTATCTAAATATTATATCATATTATGATGCATTATACAAAACTCCCGTTAGGGTTACTCGTCTATATTATTGTGCGTGTGCATGTAGATATATTTATTATTGAAGAGAATAAACAGAAAAACTAGGAGATTATAGTTCACCATGATTTTATCCTTTTCTCTTAAACTAATAATTCTCTTCCTATTTCTATTACTATGTTAGTACGTATGATATATATGCATACTCATGCCTGTTTTTGAAGTGTAATTATTATTTTTTAAAATATTTTTTATTTAGAAATATATTAAAATAATATTTTTTTTAATTTTTAAATTAGCATATCAAAATGATATAAAAAAATAAAAAAAATATTAATTTGAACTAAAGAAAAAAATTTAAATTTTTTTAAAAACATTTTTGAAATATAAAAACAAACATCTTCTTGATGTTTTTCCATAAATGTAAAATATAATTTATTCAAAAATTAAATATATCGACACATAAGCAATCTATATGTCATACACCAATTTGAATTGTTTCCATTTTAAGAAATTTACATGGTGCGAAGAACCAGAATAGAAAACTGTGCATTTGATATATAAAAGAGAGAGAGAGAAAAAAAAAAGTGAAAGGGATATTTACTGACGTATATTGGATGAGATTGTTGTAGATTTAGAGTTTATTTGATGGTGTAGTTGTGGGTGTTTTTTAAATAATTTTTCGTGCTAAAATGTATGTCAATGATGTTTTTTCATTGTTTAAAAATCATTTTTGACATCAGCATATAAAAACGATCTAAAATATACAAACCATATTAAATTTTAATTAAAAAAATTCAAAACGCAGTTGCAGCCCCGTTCCCAAACATAACCCCTCTCTCTCTCTCTCTCTCTCTCTCTCTCTCTCTCTCTCTCTCTCTCTCTCTCTCTCTCTCTCTCTCTCTCTCTCTCTCTCTCTCTCTCTCTATATATATATATATATATATATATATATATATAGATTATTGCTATGGTGACAATTATGGTGAATATTAGCGGTTGGGTTTCTATATATAACGAAACTGAGTAATTATATTAGAAAGAAATTGTATTATAATATAACATTTATATAATTTAATTGCAATTTTATTTTTATTTTTAATAATGTTTTACTTGATGTGATGATATTGTATTTAATATTATTGCACGTTTAAGAAGTCAAGAAAATTATAATTCTTATTAGATGAATTTTATACGTGATGGAATTGCAAATAATTTAATGGAATAATAAAAAAATACTTTATATAAAATATTATTTATTTTATAATGTAATAGGAGTAATTAAATTTATAATATTTCAATTAAAAACCATCAATATTAATATATATTTTTTTAGTTATTTTATAACCTCAATTCGAAAAACATTTTTAACCAAACACGTGAAATTATTTTTTGTCCACCTTTAATTTTAACCACAGTTTTAACTAAACGTATATTTTTCCAAACCAACCACAACTAAAAATAATTTTTATAAAATAATTTTTTTCAAATTACAATCATAGCAACTACCACAATATTAAGAGCCTGTTTGTTTCTGCGTTTCAAAAACGCTTTTAAAAAAATTAAATTTTTTTTATTAACTTCAAATTAATATATTTTTAGTGTTTTCAAATCATTTTGATATACTGATATCAAAAATAATTTTTTAAAAATAAAAAAAATCATTAACATGAAAAGCTATTTGAAAAGCAACCGTAACCACACTACAAAATAATTTCTAAATACATTCTAAGTCAACGAGATATAGGTCATAGACTTGATCATAGCCTTTTCAATGATTGTTTGGTGAAATGATTTTTTACAAAGTTTGTTAATTAAAAATATATATATTTTTATTTTTAATATAATATATTAAAATTATTAAAAATGTAAATTAATTTTTAAATTATTTTAAAAAATAATTTAAACTACAAAAACGAAACACTATCTAAGTTACTTATGAAGCATAAATCATAGCAATTACAGTGGAAAGATGTAACATGAATCTTTACGGTCCAAGATTCAAATTGAATATTAGATGGTTTAATATGTAAGTCAATCTAAATTATGATTTCAAAAAACAAAACATCAAATCACATTGTTTTAAACATATTTTTTAAATAATTTTGTTTTGATAAAAAAAATCAATTTAAAATAAAACTCTATATAAATTATGTTTTGGTTATTGAATCAAGTTTTAAATTAACAAATTAAACAAAGTCAAGTTTTATAATTACGAAAGCAAATGCTAATATGTTTGGTGAGAAGTACTAATGAAATGCAATGAATACTGCAAATGACTTTCCCTGTTTTTTTTTGGAACGTGATAGCTGAAAAATTAAAATTTTTTAATTGTTTTAATATGTTTGTTTTTAATTTTTTTTAAAATATAAAAAAATTATTTTAATGCATTTTTAATAAAAAAATTTATTTCATTGTATTAATATTTTAAAAAAGATATTATTCAATATATATCATATTTTGAATTGATAATTATTTTTATTTTTATTAGAAAATATATTAGCAATATTTGATTTTTTTATGTTAAAAAACTGATCCGACTTTCAAGACAATAAAAGCTAATGAATTAGTATAAACTACAAGTATGTGGATTATAACATTAGTGTTGATAATGATTTTAGTTTATGTTCTCATTGTTTTAGTACCATTTTTAGAATATTTCGATATAAGAATTTTTAAGGAGTTTGTCTAATAATTAAGAAGGTATATTTTTTTCCTGGCTTATTAGATTTAAACTTTAGGGTTAATAAATGAAAAAATATTAAATTTTCCTAAGTTTACCAAGACAACACAAGAAATGTATTCTTAAAATCATAGTTTTTAAACCCAGCTCGGTCTAGGATTCGGGTTTCGAGTTTTGACCGGGTTACCGGGTTGCCTGGTTTAATTTTTTTAAAATCAAAACGATATCGTTTTAGTAAAAAAAACAAAAGTCAACGGATTGCAATTGAGTTTTTGACTGGATCTTGTCGGGTTAACCGGGTTACCCGAGTTTTTTTCTATTTTTTTTAAATCAGACTTAATTCTAGCTTTTGATTGGCGGGTCTCGAGTCGGCCCGTCAGATCAGTCCGAATTTCAAAAGAATGCTTAAAATCATTCAAAAGAGCTCATTTAGCTTTGTACAACGCATAAGTCAACTCGAAAATATTTTTTACCGGTCAAGAGTTAAGGGTAAAATCGAAACACTGAAGAATCTATAAGGACTAAAATAAGCTTACAAAGTTAACATTAGTTGTTTACACTTTACCCTTGTGTTTGTCACAATTCTTATTAAATCACATAGCAGAAATCAAAATTAAGAGGACAACGAAAACATCAAATAATTCGAATATAAATTCTCTCTGATCAAAGAACAAGTAACACGACACGCTGATCACTGAGATAGGGCTACCGAGTCACCCATGGCCGATTTCCAATCCTCAAGTCACAAAGCCAAGTGGATCTTCACCCCTCAACAGTTGGTAACTTAACGCCTATCGCTTACGCTACCAATTTTACAACACCACTCAATTCCATTTTCTGTTTGGTTTCCGAGAAAACGAAAGAGATTTTTTAAAATTTTCGATTTCTTTGTCTGTTAACTCTGTTTTCAGTTCCGTTTCTGCTAGTAATTGAATTCGAATTGAGAAAAATCAGTTCAGAGCGAGAGTTGTAGTTTAAGTTTGATTTTGAAATAGTTAAATAGGTTAGTTTAGGGATTTTTTTTGTTCTAATTAGGATTTTTAGCTCTTTTTTTGTACACATGAGAACCTTTGTTTTTAGTAGCTATGCATGTTGGTGTTTGAAAGACTCAAATTTGTGCAGAAAGAGGTAATGTGATGTTAATTAGTGTTAAATTAATCGCATTGTGTTTTCAATTCAGGCCGAGAAATATAAAGCTACTAATAATAGAGCGAAACAAATGTTAGAGAAGGTATGATGCATTTTGCTCTGTTGCTTCATTGTTTTTTTTTGCTACTGTTTGTGATGATAATGGTCTTCCTTTTGATGGTTAATTGTGCCTTTTGTGCTGCTTAGTATGGAACGACAAGAATGAGAGTAGATGTTGATGGGTCATTGTCATATCCAGAACCTCAAGTTAACATGACAGAGAATGGTAATTTGTTTTGCTAATATGTTATTAATGTTGTGGTTTTAATCTTTTGTTTCAAATGCTGATGATGGTTTTTCCTTAACATGTGTCTGGTGGTTTTTTTTTTTTTTAATGTTAGCTGATAAGCATTCTCGTTCAAAACCAATAAGTGTTGAGGAAGAACAATTTATGCGAGTATACTATGAGTATAAACTTCGAGAAGTGTGTAGTGCATTCTATTTTCCTCATAAAATTCAGGTGCTTTATTCTGTTTCTAAGTAGTAAGGAAGATGTTTATTGCATTATTGCAATAATTGGGATTAGTGGCACCTAATTGGGATTGGTTTATGTTTTGCAGGCAACTGCACTCCTATACTTTAAAAGGTTTTATCTTCAATGGTCAGTCATGGAGCATGATCCAAAACATGTAATGTGCGTCTTCTTTTTTCAAATCTCCCTTGTATCTAATCCAAATTGGGCCAATTCCCATGACTATTGGTTTATGCAACTCACCAATTCTTATGATTATTGGTTTATGCAATTCTTTCAAGTCGGTAGAAATGCTTCAGGTTATCATCTGAAAACATGCCTAGACATGGATTAGAGTTCTACGGTTGTACTGGATGTATTGTATACCACCCTTGTTTGATACTCGTTACTTGTTTCATGATACTTATATTAAATGAGAAATGACTTCTTTGTGTGCACAGGTTAACCTGCATCTATGCAGCATGCAAGATAGAAGAAAATCATGTGTCTGCGGAGGAGCTTGGTAAGGGGATTTCACAGGATCATCAAATGATTCTCAATTACGAGATGATAGTTTATCAGGCATGGGTGTGGCTTGTGTAATATTGCTGTCCTAGCTAGCTTTTACTTGTGTTTGTATTAATATGAACTTTATAGCGCAGAGTTTGGAATTTGATCTTATTGTCTATGCACCATATCGATCTGTTGAAGGTTTTGTTGCTGATATAGAGGCAAGTTTGACTAAACCTTCTGTTTTTGTGATTCCTCCAATTATCCAAAATGAATTTGCACCTTTTCATGCTGCTTTATATCTATTTTTTGGAGAGCTACTGATTTTTAGTTTTGATCGGACAGGAATTCTGCCATCCAACAGATGAAAATATTGAAAAGCTGAAGGTAATTGCTGGTATTTGTTCATGTATGACTTGACAACATGTTTGAGTGCTGTCCTGTGTAATCATTGTAGATCTAGAAGAGAATTCTAGCAATTATTACCTTCAAATTGACAATTTGGAATAGCTGTGCATAATGCTTCTCTGATGCAGTGGATATGCAGGATCTTATTTGACATGGCTCTACAAAATTTCTTTTCTACCGTTACAAATAGGTAATCTGATAGACCAATATCTTGTAGGAAATTGCAGTGGCAGAGATTGACAAAATCATGCTCACTGATGCACCCGTTATGTTCCCTCCTGGGCAGGTATCCTTCACTGTTGTATGGGTGTTTTTCCTGATTGACTTTGAAGATGGAATCTTTCTTTTCACATAATTATATTGAAAGAAAAGAACATGAAACTCACAGATAGGCAATGACCAATGATAAAGTAACCATCTTAAAGGCAGGGAGAACGTCCAACTGGAACTGAAAAACTTATGGAGATCAAAACAATTAACCCATATAAATATTCAGAAATAAAAAAAAACTGTCCTCATATGATTTGACACAATAAATAGTTAGTGTTAATCAAAGATCTTTTGAAGATAGTAAATTCTTTATTGCATTATGATATCTTTAATGTATGGAAGCTTGTCCTTTTAGAAATCTATTGTTTCAATGTGTCTTATAAGTTGAATGCTCAATTTATTGCCATGTTGTTGCTGCATGAATGCTAGAATGCTTTCTCATATTAGTGTGAGTTGAAATTATTTTGCTGTTGATATGTCTTTTAGTGATCTATGTATAATATGATCTCATTATCTCGGTCATAAATTTGGCACAGTTGGCATTGGCTGCTCTGCAGAGTGCAAATGAGGTGCATAGAGTTCTTGATTTTGAGAGGTTTGAATTGTGATAACCACTCTCTCTCTCTCAAGTTGGTGACCAGTATCAAGCTCAACTCTTGCTCTTGGACAAAGTATAGTTGCTGAAGTAATTATTTTTATTGTATCCTACTTTGCAGATATCTTGAGAGTGTCCTCTCTCGTCAGAATTCTGCACACATGATTTCAGAGATCAGTGAATCTCTACATGCCGTCGAGAAATGGGTATGAATCTTTGAAATTGCAGCTTGAATTTGTTGGAAACTTCTTTTGCATCACCCTGTTGGTGATACACAGATGGGGAGAAGATTAGTCAAACAATGAAATAATAATTCTGTGTTTGGTGGATGCAATTCAATTCTAGAGAATGAAGTCCTTTTGCATCTAATTGTTATTATTATTTTTTTACATGCAGGTGAAGAAATACAGTTTCCCTACGGATAAGGATATGAAGCACATAAATCGGAAGCTGAAATCATGCTGGGGTCATAACTCACACGATGAGTATGTCTTTCACACTCACAAATACTTACAGCTATTGGTAGTTAAATATCTTACAGATTCTTTCTATTTTCATTTTTCCACTGATGTTTGACTGTTTGGCAGCAATAAGAAAAGGGAGAAGAAATCAAAACACAAGTCCCATAAGAGTTCGAATGAAATGCAAAATGGCCCAGGACTGACTTAATTGTATGTTGCTCCTTGTTCACAAGTGTTTCCTACCTTATTTAAGCGATTTACTAACTTGGTTTTTGCTTCCCAGATTTTTGTTGGAGATTAATATTTATGTACCAATTTGGATGACATCAGTCGATTAATATCTTATGGAATTACAGAAGGTCCATGTACTATAATTTGTCATATCTTGATTTGTGCCTGGAAAGTTGAAAATCGCAGTAGGGGCAGAATTTTCTAATTTGCCATTGTACCGATTTTATGAATGGACCCCAAAATTTCTTTTTTTCACTGTCAAAATTTCTCTCCTAATCCAGAACTCAATCTGACAGCAAACGATTGAAAGGTTTTTTGGAGGAGGGGAGATACTCATGCCAGTTGAGTATAAGATACATGTTAATATTCATTTATTATTATTGGTTATGAGTATGTTATATATCTGGATTTTTTTTATATATATATGAGATACGTTTTGGGCATGCAACTAATCATTTGAAGTTCTGTGAAATATTTCTCAAGACTGAAATTTATTTCAGGATCCCAGGGTAATCAATTTTGTAGAGCCATCAACTTTGAAACGAATTTAATGGATTAGGTGCAATCATCCTTGAGGTATCATCATTGTTGTATCGAAAATGTTTTAATTGTCAAAAGGGCAATTCTTGAACTGAGTGTGATAGCATAAACAAAATGATTGTTGTGGTTTATGGTAAATCCTGATGAGTGTGATGGCAATCCACCAACCATGGAAAGCAGAACGTTTGCAACCGGAGTGTAGGGGACCTGGATCATAGCTATAAAAAACTGGATTTTTGGCATAGGCTCGGATGGATGGCTCTAATCAATTCAAAATTGTATTAAGATGTTGATTGGGTCGATCACATTTATTTCGGTTCTGTACGAAACTTATCCCTTGATATCGGCAACCTGGACCAATTTTCAAACCCGGCGAAGTTCAATAAAACATCGGAGCCTTGCTTTCAGGTGTCTTGTCTAGATTTGGGCTTTCACAACTGCTCTATTACACTGCTCTCAGGGTGTTCTTACAAGGCAAAAAGATGACACTTGCCCTTGAAAGCACTTGGTAAACAAGCCAGTATTTACACAAACTGCACCTTTTTCCTTCAACAACGCTCACAAAATAGGATTACAGAGTATCATAAGATTTTCACTCCCCTCAAGTCTTCTTTTTATCCACCCAGTATATCACGTCAGGTGAGTCAAATTCAACAGTCATTTGCCATTCATTCGAGCCTTTTCAAGAAACAAATAAATCCACAGCCTTCTCAGTCTGGAGAGGAATCCAGCTGAGTTGCTCATCATCGTGGATACCATAGTAAGTTTCCTGTGCAGTCATTCCAGAAGGTCTGAAACTTGCTTGTAAGAAGATTATGGTGCCGTCCTTTGTTTTGACTCGTGGAAAATATGTTTCCAATCCTGGAACTTGTGACCTTTATTTGTAGATGTGGATAGTGATGTAGCTCGACTCAGAAAGAGCATGCCAAGTCTTCAGTTTTCTTCCAAGCCATGTTTTAAGATAATTACTTTTATATTTATGTTCCTGATTAATGAAAAATTAATCAGGGACGATGATGCATCTGTTCAACAACTAAGATGTTTAGAGGTTATCGTCCAAATTACAAGGGCTGGTATGGATGTTTTGGCGTTTGTAAACCTGAACCAGATGATGCCCTTAATTTGTTAATACATAAGATCATTGCAAGCTTAGGTAGTCATAAAGAGATGCTTTAATCCACCAACATAAACTGCTTAACGTTGGGTTAAACTTACAGCTGACTTCTAATCAAACACTCCAAATATAGAACCATTAAAGTTTAGGGTATCCACTAAATTGCAAAGTTATTAAATTTAGCTAGCCAATGATCGAATTCACGAGTGAAGTGGGTTCATCTAAATTAATCAAGGTTAATCTAATATGATATCATTTCAAGATTTTTCTTAAAAAAAAAAATCAAATTAGATTTTGATCTAGTTAATTAGATTATGAGTTGACCTGTCAAGTCTACCTAGATCAACTACTATCTATTTAATTTAAAATACGAGTTAAGTTAGGTCTCATATTGAGAAGGTTGACCTGTTAGATAATAATATAAATTATATTTTGAAACCTCATTTAATAACTTAAATTTTTATAAATTAAAATAATTTTTTAACATGATATTAAAATCTTATTAACCAAATTTCACTGTTCTTATTCTCTCTAAGCCTAAATTATATCTTGAAATCTAAATTAATAACTTAAATTTCTAATTTAAAATGATTATTTAATGTGATTTATTTAAATTTTTAATTTAAAATAATTATCTGATGAACCGACGAGTTTAATAAAAATGTTTAATAAAAATGCTAAATTAAGGTTTAATAAAAATGCTAAATTAAGGTTTGAGGCCATGAGAAAGATTTGGGCTGAAATGAATATGATACTTAAAATGCTGTCACGTAGATTTTTGAAACAATTGGGTAAACTATAAGCTCCATCATATCATATGAACACTATACATTTCCACTGTCATTTTACAACATCTGAAGCAGGACAAATCCCACTTTCTGCTATTATTACGAATGAAATGAGAGACTCATGAGAATGATAATACACAGTATACAGCTGTTCTTCTCCCTACTTCATCTTCTCTGTATATATAAGTTGAACTAAAAAAAAGAATAAAGGAGTGTTTTTGTAGTTTCTGCACAATAATTGCATGCCACCAAATGTAAGGCTTAGGCACTGGGGCACAGCAGCCAGCTCAACTTCTTGACCCCTTTGGAATTCATGGGCCAAAGACGAGGGGCGAGAAGTTCAAAACAAAGATCCACACGAAAACACACATTCAATCTACAGCCTGCAAGCTTCACCCCACCGCATGTTCTGATTGAAGGTTGTCAATTCAGACATTCGTTATCAACATTACTAGCCAAACTTCCTGACGAGCGAGTCCTGATGAATGCTAGTTTAATTACAGTCCAATCCACATTCCTCCAGAAGTGGACCATTGGACTTGGCCAAGAATGGATCGATCCGAACCCACAAAAGGGAGAAGATTGAAGCAAGCAAAATTGACCAGACAATAATGATTGTGGGAGTTCTGTTCTGTCGGCCGAGTAACCCTTTCAGGAAAGGGTACAGGTGAACTATCACCCAGAATGCAAAGAAAAGCTTACCAAACAAAGGCCCCCATGACTCGTAGCCATTGTTTATAGCATTTGAGACACCAGCCACGACTCCAACCAGGTTTATTATCAGCAATGTTGTTGGTGGGATGAGTAACGTGGTCCACTTAAATGCGTACAGCTCTGAGAACTCATCGTCATCTCCTCCTTTAGACGTCACAGTGAAGTTCGTATCAACACCAGCTAGAACCTTTAAAAGCCCCTGGAATACTGCAAATAGATGCGCTGATACCCCTCCAATCACCCAAAATTGTTCGTTTCTCCACCATTCATCGATACCAACTCCACTCCATCTCATTTCCAGAATACTTGTTGCGAAAATACAAATGAAAAGAGACAGAAACCACAAGCTGGCAGCATTGCTGAGCTGCAAGTTGAACAAAAGATTAGATTAATAAATAAATCTAATACACAAACTTAATAGTTTGTGCTCGTACTGTTCGTGTTTCACATAGTTTCCTGTGGCTATAAATGGCATACCTCTGGAGTGATAAATTTCCCGGTAAGCAAGCACACTGCAGGAAGAGTACAATATGCCAGTAGAGGAATAGATGTCAAAGGATAAACAGTAGCGTTTATGTAAGACAGACGCTCCAACCACTTCAACCCCCCTCCATATCCATACCAAAGTGGACAGTGCCTGCTCAAAAATATCTCAACAGATCCAAGAGCCCATCGAAGGACCTGGTGTAGACGATCAGAAAGATTAATGGGCGCCGAACCTTTAAATGCTGGCCTAGCAGGAATACAATATATTGATCTCCATCCATGACAATGCATTTTAAAGCCTGTCAATATATCCTCCGTAACTGAACCATAAATCCACCCTACCTGGGGAACAGAAGCAAATTTATGATTAGCTAAACCCAACTGTCATAATGATTATGCAAGAGAAAGGTCTGAACCCCACAAAAAAATCTAAACATTCCTTTTACCTCTTTGCCCCATTCTGTTTTATCTTCGTAGCCACAGCTAATGACATGGATGGCTTCTTTGAGCAGGGATGCAGGGCTGGCACTTTTCAGTGTGCCGCCATCCTCTAGTAGGGTAGATGCTACAAACACCGAAGATTGTCCGAACTTATTTTCCAATTTCTTCTCAGATGTTACAGCCACGTTTTCGGTTTCAATTCCTGAATTCAAGTTTTTCCAGTTTAGGAGACAAAATTATCGATCCAACAGGAATATCATTCAGGGCCTCAAGCAGAGAAAAGAAACAAAATGAATCCAACAACAAAAATTAAGTGCTACGAAAAGCTTGCAGACTATTACATTAAACTTTCTTCAACAAGCAGCACACAAACAAATGAGGAGTCATGTAGAACTTAGTTTTAAAATTACCCTGAAAGCACTGAGCAGTTCCTAACAGTACATGTCTCAGTAGTCCTTTACTTTGCACTATGGAATCAGCTTTACCAATGAAAAAGGGTATCTCGTTTGCATTCTAGAATCAGCCTTTGCTAACTACAAACTGAAAGCTGACAAACTAGGCGGATACGTAAAGGATATTCTTTCTTTTCCATCACTTTGACAAGTAGAAAAAATATTGGCAATCTTAAGGAAATTGATCAGCATATAAAATACCAAAGTGGGAAATCATAGCCAAGTTCAGTAACATAAGATACGCAGCCCAAGTGGTTTTTTTAGCTCAATTTAAACCTCAATGGTGAAGGAAACTAGAACTATAATTAAACCAGGATTTGAGGAGTAAATTAGTTATAAATGTTACCTTCAATGCCCTCTTCAATACCCTCCAAAGTACCCACAGGTGCAAATGTTCTAGAGTTCCTCTTCTTTAACTCGGACTTAGGTTTGTTTGTCTTCTTCTTCTTTTTCCTTCCTGAACAAAAGCATCCACAGCACCACTTAGGCAAGCAGTTGCATGTCCTCGTTGGTGGTTTCTTTGTTTTTGGAGCATCATAACCATAAAGCGCGTGCCTTCTGAAAACACATCCAGTCCCTACATATATAGGTCCTTGAATGCCATCCAAACCTTTCATATTGATCTGCAGTGAAGGAGGAATTCTCCATTAGACAGACAAATTTCAGAAGCAATGAACAATCCAGAAGTTCTGATAAATGAATGCTTACATCAAAGAATACAGTGTTCCGGTTTGCATATCGATCATTCCTGTCAATGCCATCAAACCTCTGTGGGAACTGGACATAGCACACTCTCTTTCCAAGCAATGGATCCATCATGAAACACATTGATTCTCTAAGAGCCTTACTGTTATTGATGTAGTGATCACAATCCAAATTCAAAAGATAACGTGCATTTGATAGCACGGCAGAGACCCTGACCTGTTTGACAGATGAGCACATGAATTCAGATAAAAGTTACATCCTGATTAACTTTCATATGAACATGTGAGAAATCCTAAATCCATTTTGAGTTACTCACCAAAGCATTCATGGCCCCAGCCTTTTTGTGGTGATTAAATCCAGGTCTCTTTTCTCTGGAAACATATACCAGACGTGGTAATTCATTTCCATCTGTGTCATGCCCTCCACTTTGGCCTAGGAAAACCTATGAAGCATTGAGAAAATTTGTTTATTCAAGAATTGAATCACTATCATAAGAGCATTAAACGAGGATCAATATTCACATACCTGAATCATTCCAGGGTGATCACGAACATTATTCCCAGGCCATGGAGTACCATCCTGCATTGTCCATCCATCTTCCGGGACCTTATGTGCCTTGGCAACCAAAGCATTGACCCGAACCTTAAACTCTTCATACTCTCTCTGCAGTTGGAATAAGAAAAAGGGTCACTTTACAAACTGGAAAACAAAGATGAAAGGGGGGAGAGTGAGAAAGAGGCACAAGAAAATAAAATCTTTGATTGAAGCCTAATCACCTTCATTGCTCTTCTTTCCTTAACAAATGAAGCATCAACCTTATCTTTGAGATAATCTATCTTTTGAGCAAAATAGAACTCGGGTGCCCGAGGTTCAATGCTAAATTTCTTACAGAAGGGGACCCATTTCTTTGCAAATTCAGATGTTTCTGACAATGCCTCAAATGTCAGCATAGCAGCACCATCATCAGAAACATAACATGAAATCTTGTCAACAGGGTAATCCACTGCAAGAATGGACAGAACTGTGTTTGCAGTCACCAGAGGGGGCTCTTTTAATGGATCAACTGTACTTACATATATGTCAACTGGAGAAAGCTGAGAAGGCTGGCCTTCCTTCTCATACCTGACAAACAAGTTAGGAGCATGAGTTCACCTAATGTCTTGCCAATAGTTTAGTTGTAGGAACCGAAGCACAGGGCAGATTTCTTACCTCAGAGATAATCTATCCAGATAAGTTTCCCTGTCAATAGGGAGCCACTTTGGGAATTGATCAAGTATCCATGAAACAGCAAACCAAATCTCACAGATCACAGATATGAGCCACAACGCAAACGCATCATTCACAGGGTGTGTGACTCGATAATGGAAGAAGAACCCAAGAACGACGAGTCGAATAATGATGATCATTCGATAAGGATTGATTTGACTGGACGGAATAGGCATCTTTCGCGATAGTGGTTGCCTTGCCTCATCCATTCTGATCCACAAGGAATAATTTTTATCTCCATAATCAGTAATGTTTAAGATATCTGAAACTTAAAAATAAGCTAGGAGCAGGAATTCAAGCGGGAGAAGAGAAAGAAGAAACTAAGAGAAATTGCCACCAATATTCTACTACAGTCTATAATACCTGCCAACATTTCAGCATGAAGACTCATGTTTAAAACTTATATACTTACAGTGAAGAATGCACTATTGTTTTACATACAATTAAATTTCCTTAAAAACTAGATTAAAGCTCTTAGACATAAGGAGAGACATAGAAAAAATTCGTGATTGCGCAATCGAATCATTTAGCAAAAAGAGAAACTAATGGTAAGTATAATAATCAGTAAATCATGCCAAGTTATCTGGAAATAAGAAGAATAAAAAAGCTTAAAGACAATTAATTATGCAAGGAACTATAAAGAAAGGTCGGTACTAAGACGTACAATGGGAGATCGGGGTCATCATCATCATAGTCTCCATTTTCACGCTTCATTATCTGCAGTTTGTCCTGTTTTTGCTTCCAGCTCTCCATCCTTTCCTTCCAAGCAATACTTCCATAACCATAAGCAGCCAAGTCCTTGGAAGGATCCAACGATCTTGGTTGTGCTGCAGCAGCCAATCTCCCTTTTATTTACAAGAGAGAAAAGAAAGAAAGAAAAAAAAGCCAAGATCCCCCAATTTGCCTAAACAATTGGCTGAATAGGAATAATTACCAGGAAGAGAAGAATCTGAAAAGGGAAGGGGGTGAATCCTTTTCCCGTCACCACCGACAGGAGCCATGTATGAAGGGACCAAAGCATGTTGTTCAGGAGGAATGTCATCAACCTGCAAGTCATGAAGGGTCATTATTTCAGTACAAAGTTTGGAAAACCTTAAGACAGAACAGGAAGCAGAGCTAAGTACCATTTGACCATTAGTAAGGAGAGGGACTAGGGGCAAAGGATGATGAAGGTCGTGAGGCAAATCGGGATCATAGTGAAGCATAGATTCAGGTCCACCATGGTGCTGCATATCATGTCTGTTGCTATTCCTTCCATCGAAATTGAACTCATTTTCTAAATCATCAGTACCATCTTCTTCATCATCCCCATGGACTCTTGCACATCCTTTGAGACGCTTGAATCTGGTCTTGCATTGAGGGCAGACTTGATTTCCTTCTTTACGCTCATACTCATAACAAGTTCTGCAGATGGGGAAGGCACACTCATTGCAGGCCACGAATAGCTCTCCATCCACCGTTAGCCCTACATCATCTCCACATATGTGGCATATCTGCCTACTCACTCTCTCTAACGATCTCGGCTGCAAACAAATAAACAAGAAATATGTAGAATTAAGACAAGATAAGTTGGCATAAGAAGAAGAAGAGTATTTACAGAAAACTAGCTGCTTACAGCGAATTCTCCATCGCGACGGATAACAACAAGTTCATTCCTATTGTGAGAGCCGGCCACCAAGCCTGCACTCACTTCCATTGCAGAATATGCCGGTCTCAGAGCTGTCGACAGCAATGTAACTTTTCCTTTTCTGTTCTTTATTTATGATGCTAAAAGAGAGACAATCAAACTGCCACTCATCTTTCTTCCTTTCCCTTCTGTTTCAACAATCAACAATCAAGCAATTAATTCAAAACTCCCCCCTCAATCAAATCACAAACAAGTCTCCAAATTACTTCTCTTAATTTTATTCTATAAATAAATATCCTCAGGCACTTCAATTGATTGATTTACTAGTCCTAATACATGCCAAAGTTAAAGCAAAAAAGGTAAACTTCTCTACCACACAAAGGATCAACAATATCTTAGCTTGAGCTAAATCAAGAACACAATTGGGAAAACCATAACTCAGCTCAAAATTAAAAACCCACATCAAGAAAACGATTAACTTCCAAGAAAATGTTGAGTCTTGTCAAGATTTTGATTCCTTACCAAGACATGGTTTCAAGAAGTAGAAGTTTTGAAATTCTGTTTTGCTAAAACAAGAAACTTAGTGGGAAATGGAGGCCAGTTAGTTACCTTTTTCTTTTACTTAAAACAGTATAATTCCCATTTTCTTATTGTATTAGCAGATTTAAATTGAAAACCAAAAAGACAACAAGGACAAGACAAGACAAAGGCTAACCTTTATGGCCCTCTCAACTCCTCTATATCCTTTGGAAATGAGAGATATTTTTAAGCACACAGACAGCAACCTAGTGGGAGCCAGGAGTAGTGTCGGTAAGGAGACGTGGATAATTTTTTTGGCGTAGAAAAGAGTAGTAATCAACGGTAACAACTAGATGGAGGAGTAGACATGATGCATTACCATGCAATGCTATTATGCTACAGACATGCACCGACAGTCCTCAAGTCTGGGGTAAATTTAGAACATGGCTGGCTTGGTGTGGATCTACCTAAAGCTAAACAATCTTCTTCGTAGAATAAATAGTTCCATGAAGACTTTTTCTTGATTGGTCCTGCAACAAACAAGTCCTGCAACAACATTGATCAATCATTGGATTAGTTACAAATCAGTCCCCAATTTATATATTCATTGACGTATCGGTGTTTTTACCTTTAAATCTTATCAATTTAGGAAAAACTTGATATACAAACAAATTCATGCTTCATCGCTTTTGACGTCATGTTATGTTCAATGATAGAACACTTTGAGAAGAAAGTACTGTAAATAGAACATTTAGCATTTCTTAAACATGCTATTATTAATATCATGATTTATGAAACTATATCTATGAGTGGTAATTAAATCCTAACTGTTCAAAGAGCATTAATAATTTTTCTCAATATTCATTTACTATATTATTAATATTTTCTGGTAACAAAACAAGAAATAAATCTTAGAGAGATAAATATTATACCTCCGCTTTACTAAATACACTAAATACACTCTACTTCGCTTCGATACCCGGCTATGAGCAAACTATAATATATAAACTAACATCTGAACGAATACATTAAGCAAGAAGACATCAAAGAGAAAGAAGCACAAATGCAATTTTTTTCATAGCCGTATACTTGTAATACAACACTATAATATTATTACACAAGTAAAACTGTGACCAACCATGCCAAGGCTAGATGGATTAGAACCCTATATTCGCTGTATTTACCGAAAACAACTGATCTTCAACATCCTCTCCCTCTTCTTATTCATGCTACTGGTAAAAGAGAGAGTTTGGATGTCAAGATCAAGATAGAAAATTAAGGATGTGAAAGATCTGGTATATATCAGGAGACCAATAGCCATATACTTATAATATATATATATAAACTCGATTTTCTTGCAAGTTTGTTTAACCAATTCTCCTAACGATAGTGTGAACTATATATGACACTAACATATGAGCGAATACGTTAAGCAAAAGAGACATCAAAGAGAAATTAACAAGATTTTAAAGATGATTGGGGACTTGTTTATTAAAAAAACTATGCAAGTGAAGGACTGAGTTTATATATATATATTCCCTTAATCATTTGATCTCTCCTCCAGCTAACACCTTGGGCCCTCACTTCTCTCCATAATTAATATCGCCGGATTTGGCATTTCCTTGAAGTATTTAAACGGCAAAATAAAAAATAAAATTCAACTGCGGTTCATCTGAGGTGGCTTGATGCACTCAGCCCAGCAGAAGGATGTAGGTATCTTTAGCCGACCCCATTTTTAGTTAGAGAAAAATTATAATAAAGGGGTGGGAAAATATACAAGAGAGAGACATCCGGGATCTGTCCTGCATGCACTCACTGGAAGCCAGTGAGTCAACCTGATGACTCGAAGATGGCAGTGTCTTACTTGTCATCAAGGGTAAAAGATTTTGCAAGTTTTCACTTGCGTTTGGTAGAAGTTTTAGAAAAACACTAGTTGTTAATACCTAACTCCAAAAGGTGAGCTGGAGGCTTATATATTTTGCAGTCTTGTATATATATAGTTGTTAAATTTTATATATATATATATAATTGCAGGAGTGATTCACGCAAATGACTTCATTGTCTCTTGTAATTGTTGGCTATATTCTATTTTGTTTTCAGAGCCTAATCTTGGACATGTTTCGGGTTTGTCACCATGCTTAAGCGTTGTCTGCCTTGGCCTCCTCGTTGGGAACAGTTTACAACTTTGACCAACGATGGAGGCAAGGAGAGTAATCAAGCGAGAAGGCCGAAACCACATTTACAAGACTTTTCACAATAATTATTAAACTAGATTGGATCGAATGAGGTGATGATCCGAGAAATTCGTAACCTGCAACTTGATCTTTGTTAAGTTTAAAGTTAAATTGAAAAAAAAAATGTAAAACTTAGCTAAACCAGTTAAGTTTTTAGTGATTTAATTGATTTAGTCAAACTCGATCGATAAACTAAATTAACTATAATGAATTATTTTAAAAAATAAAATAAAATCATATTATTTTAATGAAATAAATAGTTAAGATTAACCTGATAACCTACAAGTTTATCCAAAAATTCAAATAATTTTTAAACTAATCTCTAGACTTAATAATGAACTCGTTGATGAGCCAGAGTTTAATTTTTTTAAAACAAAATTTAAGCTCTATTAGTCACCCAGGTGATCGCTCATTTAGGCAACCACTAAGGTTGCCTATTTAGGCAACCTGAACTCGTGAGTTAGTCGATTAGCAACCAACTCGCTTTCCTGTTTCTTCTATATTTCTTTCTTCAATTACATGGCAAATATCTCTATGTTTAATTCTATGAATCATTATATGATAATTTAACATGCAACACACATTTTTGTATGTGTAAGACATGCACTATATTTTATCACCAATAGTTATCCTTTTGCTACACATACTACTACTTTATATGAAGGCCAATAAAAATAAATATACTCTGTTATATTGGCATGCTAACTTCCTTTTCAATCATGTACTAAGAACAAAACTAAAGTTCGCACTAACCAATAAGCTATCTCAGTTGACCAATGATATAATTTCCTCTTCCATGAAGAAATTCTAAGCTAGGTGTATAAGTACACCTCGGTTTCACCAAATAGAGACCAACTTTAGACAGAGTTAGACATAAGCTAAATCCAAATACAAGCACATCATATATTTATTTTTATTTTTCTACACATTTTTTTCTTCTCCTTCACACGTATTAACTTAAACATCAGAGAGTTCTCTATGGATTTTTTTCAAGAACTCCTAGTGCATGATCTCAATTTCATAGCAGACCATAAAAAGCATAAGAAATTTTGTGTAAATTTTTTTCATGACTTCATCAATAGCACTGTTTATAGAAACTAAACAAAAAATCTAGTTCATTCCCTTTCATTTTTTATCAAAAACTCTTTCCATGATAAGATTCTGCTACAAAAGATTTTAAGTTAGTAAATCACTGAGTTGACCTATCAGACTAAATTAGATTTTATATCACTAAGTTTTATAAATATTGCCCTGACAAGTACTCCTAATAAAAAAAAATAAATAAAACGATAACATTGGCAATTATATTTCTTGACTTAGTTATTCAAAACGTGAGCTAGTTACCTTCTTTGCTAGTTGTACCACCATGAAAATATCGACAAATCTACCATGTTGCTTTAGCAAATTCTGTATGGGGCATCGTAATTATGGTTCGATAAAGGTTCAAACAAGCCTAAATCTAAGAACATAGACATCGATAGATTTCTCTCTCTCTATCTCTCTCTCTCTCTCTATATATATATATATATTAAGTATCAATTAACAATACTCTAAAAGGCGTGGGGAAAGCAATGTACTTATAACTTCTATAATTATAATTATAATAATATAACTTATATATAATAATTATACTTATAATAAATAATATAACTTATATATTATAATTATAATTATACTTATAATAATAATATATATTAAAATACTTGAGCTATTTTTTTTTTGCTTTTTTTTTGTGTTTTTTCCTCTTAATATATATTTTTTAATTTAGTTTGGTAATGTTAAATTTTTTTTATTTAGTTATCAGATTTTCATGACACGGATCCCGAGTTTGACGGGTTAACCAGGATTTTTTTTTACTTTTTAATTAATTTTTTTCATTTAGTTTAGTTTGTTAATGTTAAATTTTTTTCCTATTTAATTATCAGACTTTCATGACACGTATCCCGAGCTTGACGGGTTAACCTGGTTTGACGGTTTAACCCAGTTAACCTGTCAATTTTTTTTTTCTATTTAGTTATCAAACTTTCATGACGCGAATCTCAGACTTGACAGGTTAACTTGGGTTGAAGGGTTAACTCAGTTAATTCAGATTTTTTTCTTTTTCTTCATTAGTTTTTTTTTCTTCATGTTAGTTTTTTTCTTTTTTATTAATCTAATTAATTATCACACTTTTATGACACGACCTTGCAGCCAGACTCACATCCAAGGCTATTAGGTCTGATGTTGCAGCCAAACTCACTTAAACTTAGCTAGTGCTTTCCCCACGCCTGTACTTATATATTATAATTATAATTACAATAATATAACTTATATATTATACTTATACTTATACCTATACTTATAATAATATAATAATAACAACATATACTAAAATACTTTGAGCTGTCTTTTTTTTCTTTCCCTTTCCTTTCCTTTTTTTGTTGTTTTTATTTAATTTTTTTTTGCTTTTTTCTTTGTATTTTTTTCTTTAAATAATTTTTTTAATTTAATTTGTTAATGTTAATTTTTTTTATTTAGTTATCATATTTTCATGACACGGATCCCGAGTTTGACGGATTAACCAAGAATTTTTTTTACTTTTTAATTAATTTTTTCATTTAGTTTAGTTTGTTAATGTTAAATTTCTTTCTATTTAATTATCAGACTTTCATGACACGTATCTCGGGTTTGACGGGTTAACCTGGTTTGAGGATTTAACCCAGTTAACCTGTCAATTTTTTTTTCTATTTAGTTATCAAACTTTCATGACGTGAATCCCAGGTTTGACGGGTTAACCTGGGTTGAAGGGTTAACCCAGTTAATTCAGATGTTTTTCTTTTTCTTCATTAGTTTTTTTTCTTCCTGTTGTTTTTTTTCTTTTTCATTAATCTATTTAATTATCATACTTTTATGACACGACTTTACAGTCAGACCCACATCTAAGGCTATTATATCTGGTGTTACAGCCAAACTCATTTAAACTTAGGTCATGCAAGTTTAATGTTATTATTAATATTATAAATATTACTTTTGGGTTAGGCGTTGCAGTCAAATTCAAGACTCTTGGATATAGCTTTACACAAAGACCTAATATTTTTAGATCTTGGTTTTTTTTTATTTTATATATGTAAAAAAAATTAACTCGCGGCATCGCGCGGATTATGTAACTAGTGTGTGTGTATATATGTTGTGAGTTGTGATGGTTATGGCAAAAACAAGGCTTAAATATCTCCTAAAACCTTCACGTATTTTTAGTCTTTTAAGTAAGATTATACTTGAAGAATCACAAGATTTTCATAAATAAATATTTTTATTTCCGGATTACTGGAACAAAAAAAAAAGGGGGGGGGGGGGGGGTTTTGGGAATATATTTTTTTATTCGGAAACTTGAGGGCCCAATAACATTCTTAAGAAGCCCAATGGGCTAGAGGAAACAAAATAGATTTTACCGGTTGCAATTAAAAAAATATATAATTACCTTTTTCTTTCAAAAATATTAAGTCAACTAACAAAAAAGAACATGGTTTCACCAAAAAAGTAAATCTGAAAAACCTATTATCTATAACTTAATTTGAACTAAATTGAAACAAATATAGATTTGACCGAGTTTTTTTTCTAATAAATTGGTTGATTCAACAAAAACTTTTCAAAATCTAACCGGATCAATGCTAATAAAATATTTTTAAAATAAAATAAATTATTTTAATAAAAAAATTAATCTCAATTAAGCAGATAACTCGCAAGTCAATAATACAGTAACTTTTTTTTTCCGAGTCAGTTACCGGTTCGGCCGGGAAACTACATGTGTACATCACACCTTCTGTAGAACCTTTAAAAGCTATTTATTATGGAGAGAAAAAAAACCCTTCATTGCCCAGAGGCTTGGACCAACGAAACCCGCGGAAAGTTATGGCTAAATTGAATCATATTAAACAATTATAAGGCTTTTATGGCCCAATATTCGGGCCTAGCTATTCATTAATCTGAACATAAGGCCTGAGAGGAGCCCAACAGAGTGTAGGCCCACTAATGTCTCTCGTCCTCCGGATCCAGCCATTCAGCCCATATTGCTTTATGATTTTTATTTTTTATTATCATTTCTTTCCTTTTCTCTTAGCAGCAAACGAGGGCAGGGAAAAAAACCAAGCAAAGGGAAATTATTCATTTATTATTTTTAATCACAAGTAAAGCCATCCAATTCGGCCCACTCTTATGATGGATGCAAAGTTAAGGGGGTGATTGAGATTCTGATAAAAATTATTATTTTTTTATTTTTTATAATTTATTTTTAATATCTAATATGCTCTGAAAATATTAAAAAAATTTAAGTAATTTTTTTTTAATTTTGATTAATTGAATCACATTTCTAAATAAGAACTAAATTGATATTAATTAAATTATTAAATTTAATTTTTGTAATTTTTTTAAGTATAATATTCAAATTTAATAATTTAAATAACATTACCCATCTCGGTATTGAAAAAACTCAATACTAGTTAAATTATGGATTAATAGGTTATTTAATTAATTTTTTGAATTGAATTCAGTGTATGTTTAATATTATAGTAGTTTTTATGGTTATAATTTTAAAAAATTAAAAAAATTTATAATTTATAATTTTTTTAAACCCAAGTTCTTACCACAATTTCAAAATTAAACAAATTTTAAAGTTGTGATGAGAGTAAAAACATTTCCAATTGTAAAGATAAATAAAATTTAAGTTTAATAAGTATTAACAAATATTTATTAAAAAATCAAAATAAAAATTCAATTTTTTTTTTGTAATTCTAATATTTCGTGTTAATAAGTGGAAATCCGTTTTTTTAACTAACAAATACTTTTTTTTTTTTTCAAAATGGCAACGCCCAAAAACCCAATCATCATGGAATTAAACTGAATCAACAAAACGATGCCGTTGCTACTTTCTCCTCGGAAATAACACTTCCCTTAACCCCTACAAGAACTGCTAAACCACAGAAGCTCACAAAAAATCACAGGAACTTCCACTGCAAAAGAAGCTTCAATGGCATCCTTGTTAGTCTCCATCAGTTTCCCTATGCCTCTCTCCGCCCCTAAATTCTCATTCAAGGTAAAAAAATTCATTCATACCCATCTTCTTGTAAGCGACAAGTGTTATATTTAACTTATCCCTCTTGAATTTCTTTGTCATTTTATTTCATTGAGTGATCCAAGAATTGAACTTTCTTAATTGAAAGGCTCTTTATTTGAGCACTGTGAATTCTTGTTGCTATTCTTATGAAGTCGAGTAAATAATTTGGTGGGTTTTGTTTTTTAAAAGAGTGTTTTGTTTCATAAAGGAATGAACTTTATGGAGTAAAGTAGTGCTAGAGATGGTATTGTGAGGTTGGGATGTTTATAAATTTCTAGGGTAAGAGTTGTTTTATAGTTTGATTCAGTTGGTGTTTTGGATGTGATTTAGGAAAATTATGGGTTGTCATCTTGTAGGATTAGGAGTTTGGTCGTCCTTTTGTTTCCTTTAAAGGGTTCAGTGTATGATATGGATATGTTGTCTGAAAGTGTAGAGAGACTGTTTTTTCGGCAAAAAAAATTGATGGTTCTTTTGAAGGATACTATGAATGCGTATTGTGTGAGAAGAGATGAGTTATTGTAGATTAATATTCCCATCAAATTCTTGGAATAGAATGTTGCTAACCATTGGATACAAATATTAGTTAGTTGTTAAATGAGAAAACATCATTGAAAGTGAACAATGTGATCATATTTCCTTTGAGCTACATTATGATAGGGAGAGATCTTGTAGAATAGTCCATATACAGACAAGTACTTGATGGTTCATTGCTGCACGAAAGTTTAGAGGAGATAAATGTTTTCACTTTAGAAGTCAATTAAAAGATTTGAGATTGAACAACTTTTGGCATAGAATTGTGTAAAAATATTGTAGTTTTGTTATAGAAGCTGACTGGTGGATTAATCACACAGTCTGTGTTTTTAAATTGTTTCCACCTATTGGCCAGCATGAAAAATAAATTTTCAATTCTCTTGTTGAAAACTAATAATGAGTTCCTCTTACAGCTCTGGGGTAAATGACTATTTTACTTCTCATCTTTATGATAAGATCATATCAAATGTAAGAAACTAGACATGAAATTTGAAGTTCACGTTTGTCTTAAAGTTTGGTTTGAACCAATAGTCAACATCATAGGTTAATTCATAGAAATGCTGACTTTTTGTATATATCTGGTTGCATGTTCAAGACTGTAACTGCTTGCAAAAATGAGCCTATGTCAATGTAGAGTTGCTGTTTCATGGTGATTTAGATTCTTCCTGCCAACCACTAGTAATGGTTTATGCATAAAATCCATCACTTACCACATCATGAGTTGGTAACCTTTCCCCAACTATTATTATTTTGTATTATCACGTTGTGCTCCCCAAGTTCTTGACTTGAGTTAATAAGTTTGTGTTTTGATTTGGGACTGTTTTGTGACTGGTTTCTCAGGAATTACAACTAAGGAAATCAGCTGTTACTAGACTTTCGGGCCAAGCAACTTCTGGGACAGGTATCTTAATTTCACGCCACCTACCAAAAAAGAGTTGAAGCAAGATGATTTATCATATTCAGTTGATAGTTTTTACCATTTTTGCCTGTGATGGGAACATAAGCTTGTGAAAATAAGTAACTGTTATATCTTAACATTTTGAGTTGAATTAGAAGTGCACCATGGATTGTGGGTTTGTAAGAGTTAAACTATGTAATGAAAACTTTTATTTAAAGTCAAAAAAGAAAAGAAAAGGAAAGGAAAAGGGAGAAGTTCACTGGTAATGCTAACAGATAATGCATAAGAAACGTGAAGACCGGCCTTCTACTTGCTCTCTTATATGACTTCAAATTTTGTTTACAGCAACGAACCTTTTGGTCCCTTGCAACGCAACTGGAGAGATACTTTCTGTGAATCAGAGCTGCGGTGGATGTCTAGCAACTCCCACCAACCATTTTTACCGACTTGTTTCTAGTTGTATGCATGTAAGTTCTTGTAATCACAAAATAATAACTGGTTATTGGGTGGGGCCAGATATAGATGATGGTTGGGGATTTGTAGAAGGTTTCGTTAATCAAATTACTTGATTTTATTTTATCATGAATGATCTGACTGGCTCGTTTCATTTTTCTTGTACTGTAGACTTTGATGTTGAAGTGAATATCAGAAATATCAGAGAATGATGAATTTCTTTTTATAATTGGACCAAAGTAAAATAATAATGAAATCTTTAGTTTTCCTTGATAAACATTTTTTATCATATATATGATCTCCTCTGAAATGTTAGGATGATTTCTTGGAAGGAGCCATGGACTTCTAGAGAAAGAACAAAGCTTACTTACACACCTACCGTGATATTATGTTTTATGCTCTTGGTAGAGTCGATGGTGGAGGGTTTTAACGAAATTCATTTTGAAGTGATTATAGCTATTTGTTTCAGTCAGAGCTACATTATAACGGCATCATTTTCTTAGCACTTATATTGCAGAAGTGTTGGCATGTCATACTGTGCATGGAATAATTTATGTTTATGCATTCCCATTGTCATTGCTGAATGGCATTGGTGCATTTTGGCTTGCATCAAATTAGTTCCTGGTACCATTGAGGATTAAGTTGAGGACTTTTTTTCAAACTTGAAAGACCAATGCAGCTCTTGAATTTTTGTCTTAGGGCTCGTAACAATTTGCTGCGCTTGCTTATGGCAAGCTGCTGCATTGCAAATGGACAACCCATGATTCTATTACCATCTATCCTGTAAAATTGGCGCACAAAACATACGTGGTCCAATGCTTGTTCTGTTTAGTTTAATTCGGATCCTATGTTGCCGAGTGCTTTCTAGCGAGCAATGCAAGCAACCAGATTATGAAACCCAATGCCGAGACTCATGGTCAAAGCCCGTGGAAGCAGCTTTAGTTGAATTAATCATTCTTTCAAGAATGCCATAATTAGTTGCCTAATGTTGCTATGACATAGTTGGTCCTAGAGTCTCGAGGTTATCAGATAATTCATTCTATCAAGAAAACCCTTAACGGTGTTATTTGCATCGGTATAGTTGGTACTTAGAACGTTTTCAATTAGTTTCGGCTTTTGTCTCTCACATTGTCTCATGTCAGTATGATTTCCCTCATTTTGTTGGGAAACAATTTTAAGTGGGTCTTTGCATTCCTCTCTCCCTTTTCTATTAAGCACAACTAAGATTCCATCTTTTGTCAAAACAGATGATAGTTGATAAGTGGTCCCAAAGAGCTCAGTGAAGCTCTTGGTGGTATGTTGAAGCTTGAAACCTAACTCAATTTCAATTCTAACATTAATTTATCAGGGTTCTATATATCATCATCTTTTTAGTACGGGGAGATTACCAATCCATTTGCTGATATAGTTAAAAATAAGCATGCTTCAGATTTTGATTGGATTTTCTCGACAAAACATGCTATGTAAAGCCTCAATAGTAGTGGTCCCGATTCTAGGGTTATGCAAACTCTGAATCTAGTACTCAAGTAATCTTTTTTAGCCCTAATTAGTTGACTAATTAATTATGCATCTGGTAACTTCACTTGCTTTTTCGAGAGGGAAGAATCAGAACAACGAAGGTTCAGCTACATCCAGGTGGCCATTTACATATTTTGTTTAGCTCTAGCATTTTCAGGTCATGTATTTGCCGGTTGGACTTGCTTGAATGGTCACGGAGAGCCCCGGGGGGCATGCAAGAGTGCTCAAAGAACCATGTGGTGTACGTTTGACTCCTATTGCTGGGGAACCCTTGAAATGCACGTAGTCTCCACGTAACCAATTACTGATGAATGAATTTGCCTCATAGGTTGGCATACTTCATTAGCATGATGTAACATCAGGGTTTACATAAATATGTGAACAAATAATGAACATTACTGGTTTTAGCAAGCTGCTGTTGCTGTCTTTTGGTCTGGTTCAGAGACCGTTCTTGAGTTTTTGGATGGCTTCGTCAATTATCAAGTCTTTCCTCTCTAAGAACCTTCAGTTCCTTTGTTCAATTCATTTTGAGTTATCAAAATAACAAAGTTATTGTCAATGTTTTATAGTGATTGATCAGAAAATTCACAAGTTCTGAGCAGGAGCAGTACTGTTCGTCATCCTTATAAGAGCGTGCGTGTGCGAGAGAGAGAGATAGGAGAAACGTCTGAACTGTAAAGACGAAAAGAAGAAACAAAATCATTTTAATTAATGGTAAAGGGTTGAGAAGAAAATTTAGATTCCAATATATTCACACTGAAACTAAAGTTTTTCCAGCAATCTGATGCACCCAACTTCCTTTCTGAAATCTATGAATAGGGAAACTAGCTAGAGGGTTCTTACTCAAAAGCAACAACAAAAAGGTTCTATTATAGCTTGAGCATTGCTTACAGTACAAATTTCAAAAATCTTTCTTGTGAAGCTCGTATTTCTCAAAGTTATGAACAAGAAGCTAACTTGTCATATGTGTACAATGATCACAGGCCTCAAGCTAGAAATTATGAGAAAATGACAGACACCAAGAACTTTGCTACTTAAGTGAAGCATGCGATTCGAAGCATAGCTAAAATTATACAGATTTCCCCCCTTCACTGTAAAGGAGAAGTTAAGAGATAAGACGAAGAAACCCTAAGCTCAGGAGAAATATATATTAAATATTACCTCAGATTATACAGATTTGTCAAAGCTTTTTCAAGTCAAAAACTTCAAATATCAAACCTTGTCAAGAGATCTAAATCTTTATCAAGCAGGTAAATCTCCAAAATTTGTGTCTTTTTTGTACATCACGGTCTTCATGTTCTTCTTCTTCTTCTCGATCTTCGTTCTTCATTACTTCATCATAAAGAGTGGACACTATTTCTCAGGAAGGATTTGTGAAAGAGCTGCTGTTGCCCTTCTCAAGAACCCTAAATTCTACTCCGTTATTAGGAGCTTCGATTGGTTGTTTTGGCTGCTTACTTTCATGGTTGGATTCTTCACCTTGGTCAGTGCCAGAAGCTTTATGTTGGTTAGTGGATCTCTCTCTTTCAGCCTCTCTATATTTATGCAAGTACCTTACCATAGCCTCTGCCTGGTCATCAAACCCTAGAGAAATGAGAGCCCAACAGATGTCATCTCCGTTCACTGTCTTGCGGTTCTCTTTCTGACACTTATCAGATGCCTCACCAGTTACAAAACTTACAAATTCTGTCGCACATTCTTGCATGGTTTGTTTTGCTTCTTTGGAAATCTTGGCAGTTGGTGGCAGGATTTTCTTCATCATCCGACCCACATTGGCAATAGGCAACAATCTATCTTGCTCATCATCCATTTCTTCTTGATAAGAAATTGTTCTTTGCTTTGCAAAATCTCTTGTTAATATATAGTTGCATAAATATATGTGTGTATGTGTATGTGTCTTCACACAGTATGCGCATGCATGGATGCACATCGATCACTAACACGTGACATAACACATATAGCAAATTGTTGAATTATATATAAAAAAAATCATGTTGTGGATCATTTGAACAAACAAGAAGTTCTTAAAAAGTTGATTTAGTTGTCTGGTAATGTTATAGTTACTTTAATTTATTCAAGATTTTTTATGCTTGATTTTGATTATGTGTTTAGTTTTGTCAATAAGTTATTTTGTATTCTACTAATTGTTAAGTCATGTTCTTAATGGTTATAACAATTGATTAATATATTTCTTGTTATTCATAAACAAACAAATTGAATTAATGATTGTCACTAAAACAAAAGACAAGATTAAATAAAAAATATAAAAAAAATTCTTAGAGTAACTAATACCAAAGACTATGATTTCTTAAATTTATTTTAAAATTAAATGACGACTCACGATTCTCGATATTATATATATAAATATTCAGGGTCACATAATATACTGAGATATAATATTAATGTTCTATTTGATATGGTTAAAATAATCATCCATAATTATTGAGATTTTAAATTTAAATTTGCAATCTATTCTTTGTTATTATAAAATTATAAAAATCAAAATAGGTTACTTCACCAATTGAATTCCAAGAAAATATAATGATGTGTTATTCAAATTGCATAACCTAATTCTAATTTGATTGAAAGGAAAGGAAAGAAATTAGAACACAATTAAAAAAAATAAAAAACAACATTGAGCTCTTCGTGAGTTTGATATTATGATAGAATTTGTGATTATGGTTTAAAAAAATGTATTTTTAAAAAATACAAATTAATTTTTTTTTATAATCAAGATTTCAAGAAAGAATTTTTAATAGAATTGATATAAAACTATAATGTAAATTAATTATGTAAACACCTTTAAAATTATAATCAAAACAAAATATAATTTTAATCGCATCTTATTACACTACAAGAAAAAACTTCTTCGTCAACTAAAGATGAGGATTAGTTTGGTCAACCTAAATATTAATAATCCTAGTAACTTTGCTAGTTCCCCAGCTGCAAAGCTGATTAGTACTGGTCTCCCTTACAGCACCAGCTTTTTTTAAAATATCCATACAATCTGCAGCCCCCCTTTCTGCTTGCAGTGTATTAGGACTGTTCATATAATACTATTTTCTACAAATTCAAATGAGTGGACTCCGTTTGTGCACGTTTGCATGTTTTGGGAATAACCTAATTAAGCAATACCTAAAAAGAACTGATTTTAAGCACTAGCTTGCAAGTGCTGGCGTCTGATTTACCTCAAGCTTGGGCTAGTTTTTAGGTTTCTCTCTACATGGCTTCAGAGCATTTGCATCATGAGTATAATTAAACAGTTTGGTTGGTCAGACTGCTAGTGGGAACTCGAAAGCTTTAGATATTGATTATAGCAAGAGGCAAGATCAGTTAATTTAATTGCTTGTAGTGAACTGAAATTAGGTTTCCAAAGGGATTGTTTAGTGATCAAAATTGATTTTTTTTGGAGTTTGATGATCATGATCAGCAGTGCCAAATCTTGAAATGGGCGTTTTTTTTTTTTAATGGATAGTACCTCTTTTTTATGCCTGTAAATAGTTCAGTGATGCACATTCTCTTTTCTTAGTGGCTATTTTGTGCAATGCTTGGTTGAATTTTGTTAGTAAATAGTTTTTTTAGGCATAATATTCTATGAATCGAATCAAGCTCATTTCTTCTTAGGCATATTCTCGTTTCTTATATTAGGTATAATCGTACGATAAATGATAAACTATTCAACAGAGGTTGCACTTAGTATGATTAACTTTTGAACGTGCTGGTCTAATCTATAATTAGGAGCAATATTGGTGGGGCTAGTAATCTAGATTTTTGGTATGGTATATCTATGAATAAAACCTAGTACGGGGTGATTTACAATTTTAAAAAATTAATATTTAAGCAGCGCGTGGTTATTATCTCGATAATAAAAAGAAATTCATTCTCAAATTATTTAAAATATACATTTATTCTATATATTTATCTTTCTTTTTTTTCAACCAAACACGTTTTCGTCTCTTCTGTATCTGTCCCTCCAGTGTTAAGACACTAACCAAAATTTTAAAACTTAGTTTCTTTCATATTCTTGTAATCTGATTTGATTATCATCCATAATTAGCACTAATTAATGCCTTATTGCAAAGTATTAACATTGGGGTCAGCCATTGATATTGGTCTGAATTCAACTAACTCATGATTGTTAAAATATGTTAGCTTTACACTTTAATCATTATTTCTGCGAACTTAAACAATCTTCATGTATAGAGCTTCGAAAATACCTCTTGTTGTGTAGAAAACATCTCATTTATACTTTCTGTACGTATATAAGCTTAAAATGTCTTCCATATTCTATCTACTTACATTGCTGAGATTTGCTTTCTGCATCATTATTTCAGGTTTTAATCAATAGGGTTGGCTGAAAAAAAGAAAAATTTCATGATTATAATGGATGACGACTACCTTAAAAAGGGACAAAATGAGATCAACTTAGTTTATGCGTGAAAGATAACATGGGAATAAATGCCTTCATTGTTAAAGAAAAAAGAATATATAGCCTGCAGGACCACACCCAGTCTCTATGACTTTTGTGTTTTCTGCTCAACCTATCGCCAAATGACTATTTGAATCACTTATTGAAGTTGATAAATTGAAAACTTGCTGAATAATCAACCTACATATTACCGGAGATTTCGGAAAAAGTAACGGAATAGAACGAGTTAGTTTTTAACGGTAGTACTTATCACCGTGTAAAATATTATTAAAATAATTTCTATGAACCGACAAAATATTCCGTCGGTATATATTTTATAATTTTCTACAGTGAGATAGCTAGGAACCTCTTCATACTCACTATTTGAGGTTTTGTTTACTGAATCTTAGCTTGGCTGAAGTTTGTGACTTGGAAAAACATTTTTGAAAGGGTTTGGAGATACTTCTTCGAAAACCCATTTAGGGTTTACAACTTATTTAGGGTTTCTAGTAAGGGACAGAAGAAATAGATAAACAAGTGGCTAGCTACACGCACTAAATCCATACAATGAAGTAATGATCCGTAAACCCTAGCCAGCAAGATATTTGGAAGTCATTTCTTTATACAAGGACTTGGAATACTTCTTGTGGTGGCCATATATAAATAACTTTGTTGAGATTCCTTTCTTTTGGGTACCTTAATTACTCAAATATTGTGCATCTCATGTGGTCTTGTTCTCGTTCCTTTTCTTTTCTTTTGGGTCTAAGCCATAGTACCAACTTGAAATATCTTTTTTATAGTTTAAAGAATGACTTTTGTGCATTGAATAAAAAAATCGCTGCCTTCTTGGGGAATCAGGATCCTTTCACCCTCTCCTTTCAAGAGAAAAAAAACAATCCTTTCAACCCTAATCTCTTGTAAAAGTTTGGGAATTAATTAAATGCATAGTGGATAGGAATAACCAATATTTTTTTATAATAATTGGACAGGAATAACCCTTTTTTTATTTGTTAAAGTTTTTCCTATCATAAGTGCATGCAGGAAGGTAGTAAGTTGTTGAAGACAGCATTATTCTTTCTGCCCAACTAGGCCTTTGTTTTGTCAATTAAAGGTGGTACTCTTGAGTTAACTAGCTTGTATATCATGATTATATCCATTTCTCTAGCTACTTCGATCAAAAACAATGTACCCACATCAAATTTAAAGCTTGTAAGATTGAAATTCGTGCTCGGCTAGCTAGGTAACCTGTTCATGTTCTATTCAACGTACCAGCACATAAGAATTTCCCCATGCATCTTCAATTAATCAAATTAAACCCCACCTCGGTTAATTTGCGAGGAATTGAAAAGACATAAATTAATTTTCTATGACCAAAGAATAACTTGAGTAACGCATGATTACCGTCTCATAATAGAAGAGAATGAGATAGAAAACATGTTCTAATTTCATGTAATTATTGTCTTGAAATTACTTTAAAATTATACCATGAATATATTTATTTTATATTTTCATTTTAATTTCTTTAATTAAATATATTTTTATTTTTATATCTATTTCTTAGATACTGACCAAACACAACTTATAGCTTTATCATCACTTGCTTCTTGCCTTTCCATGTGTGGCATTCATGCCTTCAGTAAAAACAATTATGGCACCTTGGCCGCGGCAGGGAGGAACGAATTTCAGCATGTCGAAAGCATCACACTCTTTGCCAAATTATCTTTTATCGACAAGTTAAACTTAAACTTAAATTGTTTCTCTTCCTGGCATTGATTAAAACTTTTTGAATGAATGGAGAATATGCTGTCACTGATAGGAAATTGGAAGCCATGTTGGGTTTGGTATGATATTTTATGCAGTCAAATCCAAGCAACTGTGTGTGTGTGTGTGTGTGTGTGTGTGTGTGTGTGTGTGTGTGTGTGAGAGAGAGAGAGAGAGAGAGAGAGAGAGAGAGAGAGAGAGAGAGAGAGAGAGAGAGAGAGGTGGAAGTTTAGTTTTGTTTTTGTCTATTTGAGGTGAATATTGAACTTAACAAGTTCGATGTTGTGATACGAGATGTTTTTTAAAATATTTTAGTTTGAAAATACATTAAAATAATATATTTTTATTATTATTTTTAACATTAGTATATCAAAACGATAAAAAAAAACATAAAAAATTATTAATTTAAATTTTAATCTTCACAATTATCCTCTCCAAGATAATAATTACACAAATTATATTTCTCAAATTTAAGCCATCGCCACAAAAGCATAGTTACTAGTTAGGGTGACCAATACACGAAAAAAGGAGGAAGAGAGCAATGTTTGGACCTCGGCTCATTTCAGATTGTTGAAGGGCTCTAATATTCAAGCTAGTTTTTGGACTCAAGACTAGCCATTGTAGAATTGTTTGTGTTCAAGAAAGAGCATCTAAGCCTAAAGTTTGTAAAGAATGCATCAGCCCATTATGGTTAAATGCTGGGCAAGCTTAGTAAGCATCTTCAAGCTCGTTTTTTTTTCTTTTCTTTTCTTTTCTTAACATAGTTATTATTTATTAGATTGCTTGTTTGGTTTTAGCAATTCTATAGTTTTTATGATGCAATCGAGGCGAAGGTTAATTATAAGATTTGTTACAAATATGTGTAAATAAAAGGTGCTGAACACTAAAATGTACAAGAAATCCCAAAAAAATCAAAGTAAATAAGAACAAAAACATACCCCAGATAAGAATTTGCAAAGACAAGATTGAACACAGAGCTCATGAACCTCTCCTCCTTCCGCAACTTTCCTAAAATCCACAGATATTCAAACTCCCTTCCCTCACTAGAGACACCTTTTCTCTCCCTAGAATTCGATGAGCATCTCCGAGCTGTGCTTGAAGTACTGTAACTAAAGGAGCTTCAGAGCTGGAAAATCGTAAACCTTAAGCATATATATATAACACTTTAACAGCCAAAATTGCGAGTTAATCACTAGAGGCTACTATAGAAATGCAGGAATCTCGTTATGAACATGAAAATCCAGGGAAGATCAATGGATATATATAGCTATATATATATATATATATAAACGAGGTGGATATTCTCAAAGTGGGGCCAAATTGCCACATCCCCACATTTACTTTTCGTTGCCAGAGGGAAAAAAAAAAAAAAAACAATATTAACGGCCATCAAGTTGCCGCAATGGGAGCTGACCATGTTCATTGAAAATTAAAATATCATAGTCAACGCTTCAAGACTAGTCGTTTTTGGACCGTCTATAAATAAATATAAATGCATATTAATTAATCTATAAGACTATAAATTATGTTCAACTACAACAAATAAAATCATATATATATATATATATATATATTACCTTAATTGGATAAATTCTATTGGACAACGAATTCAAGATTTGAATATAAGAGATTTAAGAAGAAAAACATATTTTATTCGCTATAAAACTATTTATTTTTTATAATTATAATGTGATTAGCATTACGATTAAAAAATATCTAATTAACCTGGCACAAGGTTTTGTAGCCAACAGAATCATGCCATGTCCTGCAGTGAATGGCTGCCGAAGAAACTTGTTCGAGTAGTACTCTTTATTAGTAGCTTTTTAATTAATTAATTAAAGTGCTATCTATAGATTGTGCATAATGAAGCAAATCTTATATTCTTTTGAAAGGAAATAATTTTTTTAAATATTTTATACGTTAATCAAAACTAATTATTATTAAAATAATTCTAATATATATTAAGAAAATAAATTCTTTTAAATATGTTTAAATTTAAAAACATGAAAAATAAATGTCTATATATATCTTGCTTAGCTCTCTCCCCTTCAAAACACTTTTTAATGTCCCATAAAATATAAAACTAAACAAAATAAAATAGTGAAATGGAGAACTAGGGTTTCAATATGAACTTTGCTTCTTCTTTTTTTTTTTTTTTCTGAGAAAATGATGATATGGATTACCTTCTGAGTGGTTTGTGTGATTAATATTATTGTGTATGATATTTTTTAAAATATATTAAAATAATATTTTAAAAAATTATTTTTAACATCATCATATTAAAATCATTTAAAAATACTAAAAAAACTCATTAATTTAATTTTTAAAAATAATTAATCACTTTGAAAAGTAGATTATAAAATATAAACAAAACTATTTTTCAAAACACCATCCATATAATTCATCATGCATTACTTTCTAATAATTATTATCATTTATACCTAATTACTCCTAATTTTCTACTATAAAATTCAACTATTAACTTAATCAAAAACTAATTTCTCAAAAAAGAAAATCAATAGCAAGACAAGTACCTCGACCGTCTTCCTAGTCTAACCTATAAATTTATTGAGTCAATTCACGTGCGTGTGGTCTCCACTCTGTATATTTCCCGAATCACGTTGGCTAGGTTTAGTCATCAAAAACTGCATCAAAATTCATCTTCATCTTCTTCGTCTTCGTCTTCTTCTTAAAATTTACATATGGGGTGGATGCCATACTTTTCTTCTTCTTGATTTTTTTTTTTTTTTTATGGAGTAGAGGTTCGAATTCGTGAATTTTTAAAAGGAGGAGAAATTGCTGTAGTTCAACTAAAATAATTAATATATCAACTAGCTTTTTTGTTAAGAAAAAACTAGAATAATGAATGTTTTTTTTTCCAAACATTAATAATGTTTTTTTGTTGTGTCAAATGTTTCTCTGAATACACCAAGCCAGCGTAAGGAATTAATGCGTCATTAAAATAGTATAAAAAGTGAATTTAATCTTAGTCAACGTACAAACCGATATATGAAATTACCCTTTATTATAGAAAAATAAAAAATAAATTTTTTTTTCAAAATATCGGTGTTAAAAATACTTAAAAGCCCATGAAAGAAGTAATTAATTATCTTAATATCCATAGCCCATATCACTTTAAGAAAATATGCATAGTATATATTTGATAAATTAATACTCAATGAATTAATAACATTGATTAAATAATATTTTTGTTCGGTCCTAATTTAAATTTAAAATTTAAATCATATCTTAATTAAATAATGACATGAATATTAGAAGCATGACACAAGCTCATATTTTATTGTGTCTTTAAATTGCAAAAAGGTTAATTTCTCTATAATTAGTTATGGCATAAATGATCTGTTTTTTAACTAAATTTAAAGGTAACTAGAATTAAAAGTTATATTTATAAGACTTTGCACGGTGAATTTGGCTTGGCAAGTCAACTTGCTCATCCATTGATTCAAGGCTTGAACCATGTAGAATTACATTTAAAGATTAAAAAAAAATTAAAATAACAATGTTATTTCAAAGTTTTTTTAAAAAAATCAAGGGCTGATTTGGATTAATCTATTCCGCTTGTAAACCAAGTCCTGAGCCAAGTCGAAATTGTATCAAATCTAATAACTATGTTATATTAAATTTGATTTCATGAGAAGAAATTATTTAAAAATTAATAAGGTAGCTTGTTGTCTATGTGTTTCAATTTGGATTTATATTTCAAAGAAAATAAATTAATTTTTTTCTAAATCAGAGAACTTAAATTCTTGGAAGTGATTCATCATCACTCTTGATAATCGTAAAATGATCATAAAATATTATATGAGGTTTTGTTTTGAATAGTTAAAACTCAATAGATCTATTTAAAAAAAAAAAATGGTTATTCAAGCTTCGATTGCTTGAAATATTTTTTCATGGGCTATTAAAAGTCCTTCTATAATCACCTTTTCTTTTATTTAATGCTTCTAAAGTGATTAAAAAGAAGCAGCGGCAGCTTGTTAGAGAGCACAAGACACTATTTTCTCTCCTCCCTCTCGACGACTCCTCTTTTCCCATACCATGACAAACTATTTGCTTCTCCTCTCTTGATTTTCCCCTGAAAAACGACAACCCTTTAAAGCAAAAACCTTCTTCATCAACAAGGTGAGGTGCCCTCTCTCTTGTCTTGTCTTCTTTTCCTTTTCTTTTCATGGTACTTTTGTTTTGTTTTGTGTTGATGTTATAAGTTAATTATGTAGAGGTTAACGTGATGACCCTTTTGTCCAGGTTGTGCATTTCACGTTGGGATTTGACATTCCAGGCAGTTCCATGGAGGTTAGTTGACACTGTCCATTTAAAAACTTTGTTATTTACTTTGTTTCTTTCTTGCATAGATATATGTTTCTATGTAATGTTAATGTTGTGATATCTTTGTGTGATATTGGTGGTTTGCTTTGTGTTAATTGTTGTGGGTAGAGTTTGAAGTTGTTGATGTTTGGTTTTACTGTTATCAGTTTATTTGATTGTTTGGAGTCTTTGAGATGAGAAGCTGGTTTGATTTCTTCGGGTTGTTTGTTACCCTTTTTTGTTGAATTATCTTCTGTTGTGGACATGTCAAATAATTCTTGATGTTGTCGAAAACATTATTTATCCGAAAAGATTTGCTGAATGTTTCTGAAGAGGGATCTGTGGTTGTTCAATTTCATTTGGGTTGTTAACATTGAAGTTATCTTTCTTTGTCTATGTTTGGTACATTTGGTATGTGGGTTTTGCTTGTGATCAGATTAATAAATGCTTGTTTTGGATAACGATGTTAATAGATTGCGGCATTGAACATGTTGGGTGGATGAGAAGAAAGGTTTTGATTTTTTGTGCGAGAAAGATGAGCATTTTCCATCTGTTAACAATCTGGTTTGTGGGTTTTATTGAAAGATGAATATGCTGTTATTTTGTTATAATATTGGTGGTTATAGATCGAGTACTTCCTTTAATGAACTTCTGGTTGATTAGAAACCCTTAGTTTTCCTAAGTGCGATTTTTTTCTTTTTTCTTTAATACTTAATGAACTCCTTTTACTTGTTAACATTCTGCTGGTTTAGATGTAAAACCTGGGACTTAACTTTCTGGCGTCCCGCTGGGTTGTTCTACAATAAATTTGTAGCCAATGTTGGCATTGTTATCTAAATTAGCCTCCACATGCATGGAGACAATCTTTTAAATAGTGTATGGGTTCACATTGTTAGATATCCATCTATAATGCTTTCACAACCCTGGTTGCCACCTTATAGATGAAGGTGCTGGTGAAACCCGTCAAGAAAAATGCTGATGACAACCGTGTTCTATACATGTTAGCTTCTATCAAATGCATTCGTACAGTCTCTGCATATAAAATGAATAGAAGTCCCACTTATATGTTCTTTTCTTTATTCAATTTTAAATATCAGAGACTTGCGTGGTCTTAGTCATAAAACTTCTTCTGAATGTGTGCTTGGCTCGGTGGTTTGTGCTGTTTTTTCCATTTTTTCTCTTTGAGTTTATGGCTCTTTAGTTTCTTTGTCTCTACTATTTTTGCAGGAGGAATCAATTCAGCTAGATCATGATTGCAATTCCACTGAAGAATCATCTACTATGCAGTTAGTTCCTCCAACATCTCCTGAGATAAGTGGTGTGTGTGGGCATCCAATAGAGAACCCTCGAGTTGGTGATGAGTATCAAGCAGAAATTCCATCCATGATATCACAAGCAGAGCATCTACAACTTGTAACAATCCCTTTTGATTCAGATGGAATATCCAGAGCTTCCCATTCCTTTCTAATAGGTTTACCAGTCCCAATCATGTGGCTCGATGATCATAAGGTTACTAGTGGAGAGGATGAAGGGTGTAGATCTCTGAGCCACCCTGGAGATGCGGTTCTTAAAAACGAGTCCAGCAAATCCAAAAAATGCAAAAAGCATTGTACTGTGAAGAAGGAAGGTTCAGAACTCAATGCTGAATTATTGGATGATGTTAAGGAATTGAAACCAGCGACCTTTCAATCCAAGGTGGCAGGCAAAGAAAACTTAGATCAGCTGTGTAAAAGCAAAAACTATTATCCTCTTCCTGGTTTACTGCATAAACCTTGGAGAAATGCAGATGTAGATGGTTTTATTCTTGGTTTATATATATTTGGAAAAAATTTTGTTCAGATGCAGAGATTCATAGACAAGGAGGTGGGGGAAATACTGTCATTTTATTATGGGAAATTTTATATGTCTGATGCGTATCGTCGATGGTCAGATACTCGGAAGACAAAAAAGAAGAAATGTGTATATGGACATAGAATTTTCACAGGGTGGAGGCAACAGGAGCTGTTCTCTCGTCTGGATCCTCATGTCCCAGTGCATTTTCGAAATGCTTTCCAAGAGGTACTTCACAGGTCACTGCTATAAATGGTTATGATTTGTTTCCAGTATTAAAATTCTCTTATCTGTAACCACATATGTACATCTGCTTAGATATCTATAAATGAATAGCAGGAACAAAGAGTTGGAGCTACAGACCTAGATTGGCCAGAAATTTAGTTTTCTTCCTGCTAAATAGCGTAGGGGTTCAAAATAGTTTCTTTAATTGTTTCCTGTCATACTGCAAATCTCATTGAAGTTTATAAATTATTGAAGGATAGCAGTGCTCAATTTTTGACTTACTAGAAATGGTTTTAAAAAATCCATACTGTGAGGCCTTGGAGTTCAACTTCTCTAAGGTTCACTCCTGATGTTTTTGGGAACACAAGGGACATTATCTTCTCTAACGGGCATATACTTGTTAGGAAAGGATTCCATGAGAGGATAAGCAAACACATTGAGTTGATATGTCATTACAGCTATCAAACATTACTTCTTCTTTTAATAACATGTGGCATAGTGCTAGAATTTCAAATTCTCTTTTTCTTAGGTTGGAAATTATTAAAACTTGCACTGCGAAATTCATGCTTAATCACCTTCTTGCATAACTCCTAGCATTCTGTTTCCAAATTTTCCAAGAACATTCTTGTATCTACATTCCTTGGTCTCTATTTTTTATTGCTTTGTAAGAAAATATTAGAATCTTTGTGGTGGATGGAGTGTTTTCTGGCTACTATTTTCCAACCTATGTGGGCATTCATCTAGATTTACTTTCTAGTTTTTGACAGGAAAATGTTGTCATTGCTTGTTTACTTTGTTATCAGGTCTCTATGGAATTTACCAAGGGTAAAATCTCACTAGAAGATTATGTATTCAAATTAAAGGCCACTGTTGGCATTCAAGTTCTTGTAGAAGCTGTTGGTATCGGTAAGGGGAAAGATGATCTCACTGGTCTTGCCATGGAACCTGTAAAAAACAATCATTTGTTTCCTGATTGTCCAGCTGGTAAAGATTACTCCTCTCTTACAGCCAGTGAGATAATCAAGCTTTTGACTGGGGGCTTCCGTTTGAGCAAAGCTCGCTCTAATGACATTTTTTGGGAAGCTGTTTGGCCCCGTTTGCTGGCAAGAGGGTGGCACTCTGAGCAACCACAGAATCAGGGTTATGTTGATACCAATCACTGTCTTGTTTTTCTCATTCCTGGCATTAAGAAATTTTCAAGAAGAAAACTTGTGAAAGGTAATCACTACTTTGACTCTGTCAGTGATGTTTTGAGCAAAGTTGCATCAGAACCAATGCTTATTGAGCTTGAAGCTGAAGAAACTAGAGGCAGCATCTGCTATGAAGAGGATGGCTGGGATCCAGGAGTACCATCAAACCTGGATGATCAATCCATTTGTCAACCCCGCCAATTTCTTAAACCTCAGGTTTCTAAACGCAATCTGAACCATGTGAAGTTAACTGTTGTGGATTCAAGTTTGGACGGAGGGAAAAAGTCCAAGGTGAAAGAAATGAGATACTCTCCAGATGATTTGAAAGTTATGCCCTTGGTCACCACTCTTTCAGGTAGAACTCCAAGGATTTTTTTGGAGAGCACACTGGATAAAAATGATCTAGATGCTCTTGGTATGCCATTGGATGGTGAAGAGAAAATGAATGATGTTGACTGCAATGAGGGTGTTACATTTCATGCATGCAGCTCGAACTCTACGAAGATCACCATTGTAGACACCAGTTTGTTACTTGGAGGAATATCAGTAAGGCCAAGAGAACTAAGATGTTTACCAGTTGAGTATGACTGTGCTTCTGAAATGACCAATGCAACTGAGAATGAAACTGATTCCTCTGACAATTCACTGGTTCAGCATGCACCAGATGCAGCTAATAGACCCAACTATAGAAGGGGTATATTTGACAAGAGCTACCAGGACGAAAGCTCCGAATTGAAAGAACACCAGTCAACGAGAACTTTAAAGCACCAATCAAGTCGAAGGGCAAAATCCAGCCAGTCAAATTACTTGGTCCCTCCAGTGAAACGACAGAGACTAACTGTTTGTTCTGATACAGAGATGAGCGATGTCATTGAGAATTTCACTGGAGGCATGCGGTCAAAACAAGGGAGGGTTTGTTTAGCTTTGAAAGCACCAAGTGCTGGCAGCAAAGCCTTTAAAGTCCGTGGTTATCGAAAGAAATCATCATCATCTAAACCCTCAGCTGAATGTGATCCAGAAGAGGAGAATGGCGGGGGGATGTTGAGTGCAAATTCTTTTGGTTTAGGAAATTCTCAGAGAGAAAATGTGGAGCATCAATCCCCGCTTTTGATTGATCTGAATCTACCTCAAGTTGCATTGGACTCTAATAATAGAGAAGTGGTGCCCATGGAAGTGGAAAACATCCAAAGAATAAATGCCAATAATAAATGTTATCCATCTCAGTCAGATAATACCAATGCCGACATGTTGAGTACCTCTGTTGATGTTACTCCTGCAGCAGAGGAACCTGATATGAACCCCAGAAGGCAAAGCACAAGAAACAGGCCAATGACCATTAAAGCATTGGCAGCTCTTGAATATGGATTCTTGGAAGTGAAGAAGAGGCCAAAGAGCGATGGAGTTCGCACAGACAAGAAATCCTGTTTTAGAGCCCTTCCTCGGGTCCAGCAACATAGTAGAAGTAACATAAAGGCATGCAGTGTCGGTGCTGGTATTGTGGATTTGAAGGAAGAAAGGGATGCTAGTGGAGCCTTCATTGTTGAATGAAAGTTCCTGAAAGAATTCAAGTTATATTCTCCCACATGTATTAACCAACAGGCCAAATATCTTGCAGCGCTATCTCATTAAAGATCATTCTGCACCGCCACCCAATCCAGCACTCAATTTTACCAAGAATAGGATTGTAGTATAATTAGTCTATATCTTTTGTGATTCTAGCATTTCTTGGGGTTTAAAGAGGGTTTTAACCCGCACTTCGACATGGCTATGCTATACTTCTGATCTGTTTCACAATAGGGAATTACTGAGAGAGCAAGTGAGCAACAAAGCACATGTGTTTTAGATTCCTGCAATCACTGATTTCATCGCTACACAAGGTCTAGGGAGAACCATGTTGTTAACCTGATGACCCACTAGCTATCGAAGTCACATTTCTTGTGACAATCTGAAAGAAGGTTGCAGGGCTGCAGCTGAAGATGAAATGTGTTTATTCTCCCTTTCCATGATAATTGTTTTTTGAAAAACAGGAGCATATGCGGACAAATATGGCTAGTGTCACTTATGACTGACTTCTCAGCATTGAGAAGTTGATCTCATCATCTGCTGCAGGAAAACAAAGTTACTGCTTCAAGAAGGAAGCATACTGTTCATGTCTGCTCACCTTTTGTCAGTGTAAAGTAGCTTGCACATATCAACTCTTCATCACTTGTGGACAAATATTGCCCGAGGACGTAGATGGTCCTTCCTTTGTATGTTTTTTTTTGTCATAAGAGAGCCTCCAACTCTACAGCACTAGCGCGTGCTAGGATTGCTTTGGTGTTTGAGGTTTGAAATTGATATTTGAAAAAATAGATTTTTTTAAAAAAAGTTATGACTTGTAAAGGTTTTAAAAGAAAGTTTTTAGGAGGTGTTTTGTGTTGTAGTTATATCCTGTTTTTTTAAAAAATTGAGTTTTTATATGTTTTTAAATTATTTTTATGTGTTAATATCAAAAATAAATTTTAAAAAAAATATTATTTTTATGTATTTTCAAATGAAATGTAATTTTTATTATTGCCCTAAACACCCTTTTAGTAGAATTCATATAAAATTATGGAATATATTGATTAATAAAATACTTTTAAAATTATAATTGAAACAAAATATAATTTTAAATACAAATCAGCACACTACCAAACCTATCAAGTGTCAAATGAGTTGCTTTTTAGTTTTTCTTTGTTTACTATATATACAATATCTAGTTTCATGATTAAATTAAGCTAACTGAGAATATCATTTTTTTTTATAGAAAGAATTGGAAGTGTTTGTAATGATACATATGATTCATTCCCTAAATTGTCCTTTTGTTTTCATATATATTTGATAATGCGGATGAAATTATTTTTTTAAATAAAAAAATCATTAATTATTTTTTAAAATAAAAAAAATCATTAATTATTTTTTTTATAAAGAATTACCGAAAAACATCAAATAGTTATTATTTTAGGTGATTATTTTTATGATTTCACATGCTCATATAAGAATCATTTAAAATTATCTAAAAAAACACTAATTTGATGATTTTTTATATAAAAAATATAAATCAATCGAATCTTGGTAGGACATAAAATAAAGAAAAAATTCTCTAGGTTTCTTGTAAAATGTGTATATCTAATTGAAGCAAAAATGAGAATGAAAGGAACTGTTTTTATATTGACTTTGAGTGCTCCAAAGGGCACGTACATGCCCTCTTTAATTTGAACCGAAAGGCATTATTTTGGCCCCCACAATCTTGGATAATTAGCTAATATATACAATTTTCTCTTGTTGGGAAAATAATTAAAACACCCATCTCATGGCTTTGAATTTTTATTGATATTTGAAGTTTCCTTTGTCATTGTCAATTCATATCAAGATCTAGAGCACATCTATCTAGCTTTTCCGGCCCATGGTGTCAAGATTTCAACATTTCGACGAAATTTCAGTGAGTTATAAAGGACTGAAAAGGTCTTCAACTTTCTCTTTTTCTCCAACTAGTGCCTGCTAGATCACTTGCTTTCATGGCCTCCATGATCAAGCAACTTCCATCAAGGGTAATTCTTTCGAGTAACAAGGTAGATATTGCCTAGCAGAGTGAGCAAGGTGACAAATATAGGTCATTATATCCTTGCTTCACGCTCCATTCCATTTCTTAATCAATCCTCTATGTTCAAGGGATTCTCATGTGAACATATATAGAAAAGGTAATCAACAGAACAGATAGTGTACAAGCGAGTTGGATGGACCTACTTGCGTGTATATTTTTTAAGTGTTTTTTTAATATTATGGTAGTTTTTATAGTTACGGTTTAAAAAAAATATTTTATTTTTTTTAAAAAAATCAAGATTCCAATAAAGTTTTTAATGGGATTTGTGTAAAATTATAATATATTTATAAGTTAAAAATTTTTAAAATTATAATTAAGACAAAACATGTAGAATTTCAATGACACTGTATCATGTTTTTTTTTTTAAATAGACCCAAACTTGTGGGAGTTGATTATTGTTATGATGATGGGTTCTTGAAAAGCATATTAGCTTTTGTTAGCATTATTTTTTGAAAACATTTGTATTTTTGAAAGTGGTGCCCATTCTCTGCCCATCTCCAGACAATAGAATCTAGGGTTTTGCTTAAAAGTAGCCTTTTCACTGTCAACTTGAAAACAATAGTCTAACCCAAAAGCTCAAGGTAAAGTGAAAGTTCACTAAACTTCTTAGGAAGCTGATGGTTAATTAATCCTTTTTATTGCCAAATCCATTTTGGTTTCGAGAAGTCATAACCATAGGTTAAAATAGAAAGGGAAAATGTTTAATATATATATATATATATATATATATATATATATATATATATACAATTTCTCGTTTACACTGGGATTGGAAACATGGATGATTGAATGACAAATTAATTTCATTAAATTTCCCGGAGTAGCACTTCAATCATTCATGTTTCTACAATCATGAAGGGTGGCTTTCCTTCTAGTGATATTAAAAAAAACCAAAAAAATGAGAAATTGCTAATATATATATATATATATATATATATATATATATATATATATATAATATATAAAATAAACAAATTTTATTATATATCGATGTTATTGTCATCTCAAAAAATGTGCTTTTACATGTTTTTTCCATCTTGTAACATCAACCGAGCGCGGGAGATTCTCCTGATGAAAAAAAGTAAACGTTCAACTTGGTTATGATTATAGGAGAAAAAATTGTACTTTCTTGTTGAAATAGGTGTCGCCATTTATGTTTCATGTTCATCAGTCCATGTGTCCTGATACATTGCATGCTTTAATGATTTCATGAAAGATCATTAATCAAGATTAGTGTTTCACATTTTTGTGTGTGTTCGTGTTTAAATTGAAGGAAAAAAAAGGATATATATCTATATAATTTATATAGTGTGTGTGGTTTCTTAATTACAGGTTTAATTAATAAATGATTAATTCCACTAACAGTCATGATTAATCCATTGCGCAAAGCTTCTTTATGTCTAATGATGAATGCATCTTTTTCTTTTAGGGGTTAAAAATGATGGAACTTTTGCCCAAGTAATCAAGGTTGATCTTCTTTGTCATGTCCTTGGATATGCAAATTAACTCGTGACTAGAGTATGTGTTTTGCGTTAATTTCTATAGTTTAATTTTAAGATGTAGATTTTTTAAAAAAATAACTGTAAATTATAAAGTTTTTTTATTAGTATTTTAAAAGAAATTAATTTTACAGTAAAATTCATATAAAATTATGTATAATATCGTGCGTGCGTTGATTAATTAAATACTTTCAAAATAAACAATGATTAGGATGACATAAGAAAATTAAATGCAATTACCAAAACAATGTTGTCCTCAGTTTTACAGGTTTAGGAAAAGGACATTATTAATGTTAAGACAAGCATTTTGTTCTTGTAAGAAAGCAAGTGGCCTCAATTGAATAATATTATTTATAATTCATCAATGGAGAAAAATGGAGACTTGTAATTACTTCCTCTATTTTACATAATTAAGAATTGGATCAATTCATACACATCGTTATCAATCATCGATGTTATCCATGCAATTCTTTGTCATGCATGCATGATTCAAACACATTATATAGTAAAATAAACATTAAATTAAGAAATTATCAAATATATAATTAAGGCCATTGATCACTACTGTATATAATTGTGACCATATTAATTTTTAGATTTTAGCCCCCTGTTTGATTATTCCAGGTTCTGTCTCCTTGTTGTTTCCCGCTTGATTCTCTTCTTTAACCTATAGTTTTAAACATAGATATATATATATATGTGTGTGTGTGTGTGTGTGTGTGTGTGTGTGTGTGAATCAATGCAAGTGGAAGGTAGTTTTCATGTTTTGTTGGTGGGTGCCATGCAACTAATATTTGAAGAAAATATAATTGAACTGAATTTTTATTGTTATGAAAGTAATAAATTTTTATTTAAAAAGACATTAAAATACATATTTTTTTACATTATTACATCAAAATAATTAAAAAAACATTAATTTAATATTTTTTTCCAAATAAAACACACTTTTAAAACATATTTAAAAGCAGAAACTATCATAATCGCAAACTAACACCCACTACTCTTCTTCCAATCAAAGTGGTTTAATTTCCTCCTTTGTATTTTGCTTAATTCTACACTACTTAAGAATCAAGCTTTTGCTTCAATATCTTGAGCAGCAAAATAAAGAAAAAGTGAGTTTAATGGATACAAGAGAAATATTAAATTAATTAATGGTGAGACATATATATATATATATATACACACACACACACACTAATTAAGTAATGAAAATTAATAAATTTGTCAACTAATGATCTAGACTAGGTAGACATATATAGCACATTATAATAACAATCATGTATAAAGATATAGTATAATAGATGCATGACTATATATTAACATAAGATCATTTACAGATATTTTATTGTTTTGATTTGATCTTTTGATGTATCACAAGATATAATGGCAACTAATTAACTTCAAAATCCACCTAATGGAGTTTAAGATCTTTCAATTTTAATCTAAACAAGGTTTTTGGCAACAAATCATGATCCTAGTTTTTTTTTTTTAAAAAAAAATGGACATCATATTTTATTTTTAAATTAATGTGGAAGGTAAATGCTTTTTGAGCAAGTGGTTGTTGAAATTGTGTTTTGAAGTTACGAAACCTCTTCTTATATTAGCAAATAAAAGATTTACATCAAGAGATTTCTTAATTAGTGCCCTGTATTGCATAGTAGAAATCAACCATGGAAAAAACCGGCAACAAATATAATGAATCATGTTCTACTACAGATTTATAACCAAACTCGAACTAAAAAAAATTATTTTTTTATTTGGTTTCGATAATAAAAAATATTATTAGATCAATTCTGTTTTAATATATATATATATATATATATATATATGTTTTAAAAAAAAAATTATGCACACGGTTTTAAAAAATGCATATTATATATATAGTGTATTATTCAAGAAATTTAGTTTTTTTTTTAAAAAAAAATCTCTTTGACCATTAAAACAATATTTTAAGTAGCATTTAGTTAATGCATTAGAAAAAAAAAATAGAAACAATGAAGATAATAGAGATAGAAAGAATATGTCTATATCAATCGATCGATCCTTCATGTTATGAAAGGATATAAATTTATTTTAAAATTATATAAATTTATTTTTATGTTTCTGATCTGTATCTTTAACTAAGTATGTTTTGGTTTTTTATATATTTGTATTTTTTTATTTTGAAACACTAACTACTGAAACATGACTTTGGAGTTGAGAAAAATGTTGAACATTAATGATGTTAGGAAGCTTAAATAATCACCCAGCAATAAATTTATATGCTAGTAAAAATTAACCAATGGAAGTACCATAAGATGCTGGTTATGATTTCTGAATGATGAATCCAAATTAATATATTAATAGTTTTATATATATAAAAAAAAATGAGTATTACCTACAAGAACAAAAAGGACAGCTACATCCAAAAGCTGATAACAAATGTTTTTTGTGTCCGAAATGAGATTGAGGAACACTAGCTGCTTGTGTAAGACTGATCCTGCCATATATATTTTTAAAAATGGTTAATTATAGTAATCCTATTTGATCAATAAAGAAATATTAAATTGAAATCAAACACTAATTATATCATTAATTTGGCCTTGGATCTTTCAGCTTCCTGATGTTGCATGTTCATGCATGTAATATTGTAACTTTGTTGTTATATATATATATATATATATATATATATATATATATATATATATATATGCCTTCAAAACTCATCTACTCGATTAAGAGCGTGTTTGGCAGTGTGATTGCGGGTGTTTTTTAAATAACTTTTCGCGCCAAAATGCATGCAAATATTTTTTTTTATTTTTTAAAAATCATTTTTGACATCAGCACATTAAAACGATCCAAAACATACAAACCATATTAAATTTTAGCAAAAAAAATTCAAATTTTTTAGAAACGCAGCCGCTACCACATTTCCTCTAATTAAATTAAGTTCTCTAGGCTTCATTAATATTTATTTATCTCTTCCTCACTTGCCCAGTACATATCAATAATCCATAACACATCCTCCTTTTCGAGTTCTTTTTACCCTTTTCTCAACTGCCTATAACAAAACTCTTTAGGGCTAGTTGCTTTTACATCATAGTCATCAAATCTGATAGTGGCTAAGTTTAAAAAAATCAATTTAAAATTAATTTGATTTCACATGGTCAACTTGATATATCAATTTATAAAATTTAAAATAATATCATTTTAATTAAAATAAATTAGCATAACTTAAAATTAATTTGATTTGACATGGTCAACTTGATATATCAATTTATAAAATTTAAAATAATATCATTTAATTAAAATAAATTAGCATAATGAATACTCAACTTGAAACTCAAAACCTAACAGACTTGGCTAGGTTTTAATAACTTTTAATTAAAATTTATTACTATATGAATATTTTTTTATTGTGATACAAATCTTTTTGTCCCTCTTAAATTGAAGAATTTATGTTGTTTTAATTGGTGTGAATTAACATGATGAATGCTTAATTTAAGGCTTAAAATCTAATCGGGTTAGTTTTAATAACTTTTCTTTAAATTGTATTACCATATGAATATTTTCATATTGCGACACAAATCGCTTTGCCCTTGATTTCATGTGTTTTTTTTTTTTTTACTCCACATTGATGGTAATTAGAGAAAGGCAGATACCAACAAATTATACCCAACAAGACTTCACATGTTTACAATACCAAATAGTCAGCCATGCAAAAGTCCCATCACCATGCACATTGCTTTGGCTACGTACAATACTCCTCAAAAGTAAAAACACAGAGATAAAGAGGGTTAAAAATAGTTACTTCTTTCTGCCAAAAGGAGTACAAAAAGGGAGCCATTGAAGAGTCCAGCGGGCATGCAAGGCAGCTGTGATTAACCAGCAAGTTTCAGTTCTGCTTATATGCATCACTGCCAACAAGATTCAAGCCAACGATGGTGACTAAACAAAGGTTGAATATTGAAAGGATGGGTAATCTCCGTGGAAAACCATCTTGATTATATATTCCTTCCATGTGAGGCATCCTTTTCGTATAAATTAAAGCTCAAGACTCATGGAGTGTTAGTTATAATTGTTGGAGACATCCCACAACTATTTCACTCCTTTTTTATAGTAATACGTGTGTGTGTGTGTGTATATATATATATATGTGTGTGTGTGTGTGAGAGAGAATAATATAAATTATATCTTGAGACTTTTCATAACAATTTAAATGTTTGGATAGGAAGGTCCTTTGACATGAAATCAGAGCTTTATTAACCAAATAGCTAGTTACGAATTCGAATCTCACCACCCTCATTGTATTTAATAAAAATTAAATACAAGGTAGTGTAGGTATGTGGAAGTTTTAAACCCAAAGAACTTTCACTTGAGAGGATATGTTAGAGAATAATATAAATTATATATTGGGATTTTAAGTTTTTGGGTGAGATGGTTATTTGATAGTGTGAATATGGATGTAATTTATTTATTTTTTAAAAAAATAGATAAGATTCAAAGTCAGAATCTTATTTTTATCTCTAAAATTATTATCAAAGTAACATCTATTACTTTCTCGAAACAAAAAAGATGAAGACGTTGTTAATTAGAAAAATGAAGCTTCTCTTTTAGAAAAAAAAACCTTGTCTCTTTTTTTTTTAATTTCATTCTTAGATTTTTTTTAACAGTTATTCGGGTTGTCTTTGAACCAATTAGGTCAACTAGATCATATCAAAGCAACTTTACACGATATAACTTTAAACTTGTGTTAGGCAAGGAATTAGATTAAAAGGATTTAATTTTCTGTTAATTTTTTTTTCCAATTTCATCCTCAATTTTGTTTTTACATGCCAATCGGGTTGTTTAATTAGGCCAACCAAGTTAACTGAGTTGCATCGAGGTAGCTAGGTAAAGAGTTAAATCGAGAGATTTTAAGATTAATCCACTAAACTAAATTTAACATAATTATCACGCTAATTTTTTTTTTAATCCGCGTCTTAGAGTAGCGTGTGGACCAATAAACAAGTATTACGTATATACATAAATAATAAGACATGTTTACATGATTTCATCTCAAGATTAAACTCAAGGGTAATATCTACAAATATTTAAGAAATCTAGATGACTTAACATCCAAGGTGATTTTAAAAGTGTTTTTTTTTTTAGTGGGTTTCATGTAAAAAAAATAAAACCTCTTGGAGTGAGTTTTAAGCTAATCATTTAATTTCAAACAACATATTTATGGAAATTTCTTTCATCACATCACATTGAAAGCAAACTCGCTTGTCTCTCACAAATCAACATCACGGAGCTGGCTGGTTTCTAATTCAAAATATTATCACTAAACGCGTTATTAATTGTACCAAAATCTAATTACTTTTTTAATAAACTCTCTCCCTCCCTCCCTCCCTCCCCTGCAGGCCAAATTTGTTAATGAAATGAAAATCTCTCTTTAATTAATCAAATTTCTCAGCCATAGAGGCACATCTCACCGTCCCATCATCCTTTGAGAAACACCTTTTCTTGGACAAATCTACCCCCTGCTTTTGCATGAAATATCGTTCAGGTACAGCCATGCACGTGAATGGGGAGAATTTTTTTTTGAATCATTGTTGGGTCCTTTTCGAGAAGGATTTGATCAGTGCCAATTGGCCACCCGTGACTGATGAGGCTATTTTGGTGATTTCACTGCTCTTGCCGGCTTCTTCTGTGGTGGCAATTATGTGGTTTTGGATGCATGGGAGGGCAGTCTTGGGATAAAATTACTTTTGTAGAAATATCAGCACAAGGAGACAAGATTTCAATCGGAGGCCGTCACGATGTCCAAAAATAAATTCGTTAGCGGGGCACACACATGTTAAATACCAAAACTACCCCGGAATTTGATGAGAATTACTGCATCTACACAGACGCTGATCCATATTCAAATTACTAATATATTAATATACCTTTCTTTAAATTTATTTAAATTCAAATTCAAAATAATACTGTGGAATATACATATATTAAGCATCCCAGAAATATCTTAATGTTATTTGTTATTTAAATGATTTATGTATCATGAAATCTTACAAACACTAAACAAGTTTATATGAATGTTTTACTCACGGTAAGAGAATAATTTAGAATTAATTTTTATATATCAAGATTAGATTCTTTTTATTAGATTTAAACAGATTATTTGTCTCTAAACCACTGAGTTTTTTTAAAAAAATTATTATAATTATTTTCAGAATTCAAATCCGGGATGATAATATGGAAAGCATATTCCCTGCTTACCAACCAAATTTAAAATACTTTATAGTATATTAAACATTACGTTAATTATTTGATTAAATGGCTTCAAGTCTTCAACTTCTAAATTAGTAAGTAAATTACTTTACAACTATTAAATTAAATCTATTTGGTTATCAATTCCTTTCATTCACCACTATATAAGAGCTTAATTATTTATGGATATTAATGTGTTTCATTTCTAAAATTGTGGAAATTACACTTGTAAATGCAGTTAAATTTATTGATAGTTGATGATTGATAAATTCTCTTGGTATTAAGGGTGTGTTTAAGATTGTGGTAGCGGTGACGGTTCAAAATGATTTTTATTTAGAAATACATCAAAATGAAGTTTTTTATTTAAAAAAATTATTTTTGACATCAGCACATTAAAACGATCTGAAAACATAAAAAATTATTTTAAACAAAACAATAAGAAATTTTTTTAAAATTTAAAGAAACGCGGTCCAAACACACCCTAAAGATGATCTCAACAAATTAAAAACAAGTTCCACTCACATATTCAAGTTCAAGGAGGAAATTAAGAATTCAAAGGATAATTAGAAAGAAAGAAATATCAATTACAAAAAGAAATTGTGTGGATGTGTTTGACCGTAATATATACTCTACAAAATGAATCTTTCAAGATTTAAATATTATTGAGTAAGGGCAATAACCTTAATATTCAACAAAGCTAGGGGCAAGAAAAAGAACAACAATAATATATATTTATAAGATGCCTCCAAAGAAGATCTGCTTCTTCTTCTTCTGTTCTCTCCTTGTAACAAAGCCTGTTCACTATCTCTTCTTTTTTACCAGAAATGAAGGAGAGTTTCCTGGTTTTTGTCTTCCTCTAAGTTACAAACAAATCTCCAACTCCCATGCTTTTGTTTTTGTTTATTTTTAAGCACTAAACAACACATCTTCTACCAAAAACAAGCAAATTACAAGAGAGAAAGAAAACAAGGAAGTTTGGTGAGTAAAAGAGGAAGAAAGAAAGAAAGACAAAAATTAAGGTTTAAATCTTCAAAAAAAAAAAAGAGATTAATTCCCTTTCTTTTTATCATATTTCTTTTTCCTTCCTTCAATGTCAAACACCACAGGTGATGGCACTGGCAGCTTCTCTTCTGGAGGTGGTGGGGATGAAGTTCACTTAAAATCCTTGGCTTCAAGCACTGTTACTGCTACTAACAGCAATGGCTCCACTATTACTCAACAGCTGCAGCAACCTCCACTCAAGAAGAAAAGAAATATGCCTGGAAATCCTGGTATGTAGATATACACTTCCGCTATATGTATTGATTTCTTAAAAGAAAATATATATAATGTTCTGTTTCTTGATTTAATCTTAACCCTTTTTTAGTTAAGTAATATGGTCTTTAATTTACTATATATAGCAGCCTTGAAGATCCGATGAGCTCTAAATTGTTGTTGGCTTTCTGTATGCTTATGGACTATGAGCTTCTTTTTGATAGTTCATGGTTTCTTTTTTTTTTCTTTTTTCTTTTTCTATGGCTATTTGGGTTTCAAAAAAAATTAGAATTATTGGTTTGTAAGTGGTTGAATTACTGGCTAGGATCTCAATCATTGCATTGGACTGTTGCTTTGCCTTGCTAGCTCCTTTTTAATTCTGTCTTGTTTTTTTAACTGTTTCAGGCAAAAGGAAAACATATATTCCTTCATGGAATATATATATCTTTAGTCTCCTCACTCTTTCTCTCCCCATCTCTCTCTTGGTTCTGCTGCACTGATGATTCTTTAGTCTCCATGGATCAACAATCTAACCAAAAACCAAACAGGCTCACCATCATATAGATATATATGAGTGGGTGTGCCAAGAACAAGCTAGCTACAAGTTTTGTGTCTATTAGTATGATTATTATTGCTATCACAAGTTAATTAAAAACATGATACAGCAGTAATTGTGCTTAACATATAGCTAGTTTGTTGAAATTACCATTACCCTTTTATATAATATTTATGAACTTTGACAAAAATATATATATATTCTGATCACAGAGTTGTTTTTACATGAAATATGTGGCAGACCCTAGTGCTGATGTTATTGCTCTATCCCCAAAAACTCTTATGGCTACAAATCGATTTGTATGTGAGATTTGCAACAAGGGGTTCCAAAGGGACCAGAATCTTCAATTGCATCGGCGGGGCCATAATCTACCATGGAAGCTAAAGCAAAGAGCAAGTGGTGAAATTCGAAAAAGGGTTTATATTTGTCCAGAACCTTCATGTGTTCATCACAATCCGGCTCGAGCATTAGGTGATCTCACAGGAATTAAGAAGCATTTTTATCGAAAACATGGCGAAAAGAAATGGAAATGTGACAAATGCTCAAAGAAATATGCTGTCCAGTCGGATTGGAAAGCTCATGTCAAGACTTGTGGCACTAAGGAATACAAATGTGATTGTGGAACCATCTTCTCCAGGTTTGTACTTTGCATTGATCACTAAGATAGCGATTATTTATCATTTCAAGATAAAAAAAAAATGAAAACAGAAACAGAAAGAACAGTTCTGAAATTCAATTTTAAAACTGTTTTAAAAATATTTATTTTATATTCATATCTTTATCTCTCGAAATTTCAAGACACTAGCTTAATACAACCTGATATATTACTTAATTAATAATTAATTTCTCAAAAAAATGAATTATTTAGAGACGATACTTGTATAGTACTTGTCTATGCATGCAAGATGATGATGGTTAATGGTAGGTTAGGCACATTGATTGGTCATGATGTGGGACCACTTTGTTTTATATATAAATATTATAGTGGCTTGTTGATTAATAGGAGATCTGTACCTCGACAGCACTCCTAGCTTTGCTTCAAGTCTTTGTTTGACTATATGCAATTATGAAATCATTATTTTATCAAAAAGTCCCAATCATGCTTTTAATTAAGCTTTCATTAGGCTTAGTTATTCAGCATAAATATAGTAGTCGTGATCATCATATTAATGTTTAACAAGACTAATTCAATTACATTGCCATTGAGGTAGAGGGTCTCTCTCTATCTCTATATATCTCACAGCATTTTTATATGTAAAAATGTTTAGTTTTTTTAATTAGGGTTTGATAGTTAGTTGTTTGAGCATGCAGGAGGGATAGCTTCATCACTCACAGGGCTTTCTGCGATGCCCTAGCTGAAGAAAATAACAAAGTGAATCAAGGACTAATGCCCAACATGGAACCAAACATACAAGGCCAAATCTCCAGCCTCATACCCTCCTCCATAGCCATCAACAACAATCCTCCAAGTCAATCTGCCATGATGTCTAATTTTAGCCATCTAGACACCAAAAACTCACTGTCCTTACCCCAAGCACTCATGCCAATGCCACCTAGACCCTCATCAGGAAGCATGTTTTCAAGTAGCACCGCAAGCCTTTTTGGTGGTTCAAGAAGCATGCCATTCAATTCTTCCTCGGCCCTTCAGTTGAGTGCAAATTCATCAGCAATCTTTGAAGGAAATGGTCATCATAATTTAGCTGGCTCGGCATCAATGTCAGCTACAGCTTTGTTGCAAAAAGCAGCTCAAATGGGTGCAACTGCAAGCGGTAACAATGTGAGCTCTCCCATGATGCAAAAGAACTTTGTTTCAAGCATGGCACCCCCAACATTTGGTTCAATGCATGCCCAAAATGACCAATCTCATGTGATAGGTGGTGATGACGGATATGCTAACCAGTTTTTCAACTCAAACGGTGGTGTTGGGAACTCTGTGTTGAATGATATGGGGATGTTTAGTGCAGTTTTGGATCAAAACAATGCATTATTCAAGACTATGGAGCATGCTAGCAGCAACAATGAGAATGCTTTTCAAGGTGCAAATTCAAGCCCTGGTTTGAGTAGTCCAACAAGTGGAGCTAATCCAAGTGGTTTATCAAGATTTAGCGGGGACATGATGACTGTTGATTTCTTGGGGATAGGAGGCTCTAGGCAAAGGAATCTTCATGACCAACATAATCATCAAGAAATGGAGTTCAGTAGAGGAATTAGTCATCCAAGGATGCAAGGGTTGAACCACTTTGAGCAGCAACAAGCAGCAGCACTAGAGAAACCCTTGTGGGATGTTTGAAAAATTAAGAAAATACTCTACACAATTTCCTTTTCTTCTACCTCTATAGCTATAGTCCCTGTAATGATTTCTATCATCACTTCTTTTTCTTCAAGTTAATTGTATCAGCCATGGAAGAACCTCAACTGTTTTGCTAAAGAGCAAGCAAGGTTTTGAGGATTTTTGGCCCACCATTAGCGACTTCAATATGAGTAGAAGATCACATAGATTTTCTTTCTAAAGCTCTTCGACCTCTCACTCCCAAGTTTTTTCTATCATGTGACTTGTGTACCGACTCGAATATTCGGTGTGTGACCCATCATTATTTTTTTAAGGTTAAACATCATCGGTGGGTTTTTTTTTTTAATTAGCTTTTAAAGTATTTTTTACACTGTTTTTTATTTTTAAAAATATTAAATTGATCTTTTTAAAATGTTTTTCAATAATTTTAATGTAATAATATTAAAAATTATATATATATAAAATCAGTTTTATGCATTTTTAATAAAGAAAGTACACTTCTAAAAAAATACTCCGAATCTCACATTATCTATCAACTAGTTATGGTAAGGCCTAATTAAAATAGATTTGTAATTGATGTTCGAAAAACAGGGCATGTGGCTTCGCTGAAAATTGTAGCTAGAAGACTTGTAAGAGTTTTGAATTCAAAGTTCATGTTCAATTCTGAAAATTGACCTCTGGATTTGATTGAGTTCATATATATATATATATATATATATATATATATATAGAAAATTTGATTTATCAAGTATGATTGATAAAAATATTTTATATCAATTTAAATGTATATATAATTGAATTACTAGTTATTAAATCCGAGTAGAACCAATTAATTTAGAACTTAATAAGAGGTTTTATGAAAAAAAAATCACCACTTATAACTCAATCAAAAATTTAAATTAATCTACCATCTAATTAAAAGCTGTTTTTCAAAAAGATTAAAATAATATTTTTTTAATTTTTTTTAAAATCAAATTAAATCAATTGATTGAATAACGATGTTGAATACCACTACTGAAAAAAAAGGGAAGAAGACGCTTCTCTTCGTCAAATCGTTGAAGGCAAGGCATTCAATCGAAGTGGAAGGTTTTAACTATTGGACACGTCGCATTAGACCCAAGATACCACGAAAAGTCAGCCGAGCTAGACTGTGACATGCAATGGCCCAGACCAAACTTTTAGCGTATCGAATTGACTGAGCCCACAAAAGGGTTTCGACTTTCCATGACGAGAACAGCTACTTTATGCATGAGCCAGGGCACCACCATAGGTCCACACTCAATAGCATTTTTCACGCGCTGGAGGCTGGACCGGGAAATTTGTATGGCTCCAAGCATTTCTTGTGAACAAGAAAATGAGAACCACCGAAAATCAGATAGCATTATCACTGTCAAAGGGCAAGTCCCTCCTCCCCTTTGTGCCTCTCTCCAAGAGCCTAAAACTGCACCACCCGAGATCAAATAACAGTTGGCAAGTCCAAAAGGTTATGTGAGCAACTTTAAGCTAGCTAGGGTGCTACACAGCTGGAAAAGCATAGACCATGGCATTGCAACATCACTTTCTAGCATGCAAAAATGCCTCCATCCAAAAGATTTACATGACTCAATCGTCTGGGGATAGGAAGGAGAGTTTCCCAGAGGTGCCTAGGCCTCCAGCCGAACAGTTTGCACCTCTGGCATCGACTTTTCAGCGTCGTCTACTTGTTGGTGTTGGTTCAGCTTCTCTGGTGGCTGTTGGTGCAAATTTTGGTGGGATTACTAGTTTTCTTCTTGGATTATCACCGGAAAGCGGTAGAAATGTTAAGCTTGATGTGCTTTATCCAATTGGAGGGTATAGCCGATGCATTGAGACAAATGAAGGATTTGGTTAGTGAGTCCTCTGTTATGTGAATTTGTTTAGCATGATTTCTTGGCACCTATAGGATCGATGCGTTCTTCTAATACTATGAGTGCTTTTTGAGAGCAGAATTCATATACCCTGCAACTTGGGTTGGAGACCAAAGGCTGCTTTATCGAGCAGCTGAGAAGACAGAATATGAGAGATCACTCGATCCACCTCCACTGAATAATGGGAAATCTAGTGATGGGCGGCGCAAGAATGTGAATGAACCGGTTGTTGCATTTGGCCCCCCAGGTTCAAGTGGTGAACTCAATGTTAGTGTCATTGTCTCACAAGTCCCTCCTGACTTCTCGTGAGTACCCTAGAAAACTGATAATAAGATCCAAGCTTTCAAAAAATACAACACGTAATGAAGGGTTCATTTACGAATTTTGTAGGATTGAAGCATTTGGAGGGCCTAAGGAGGTGGGAGAAGCTGTGGTCCGGACAATCACAGGATCACGCCTTGACGTGAAAGGTACTTTGACTGAATCAAGTTTAAGAGAGGACTCTCTGAGGAAAGTTAATTACTACAAGCTGGAATTCAGAGTTGAAAGCCCCGCATTTCACCGGCATAATCTAGCAGTTTGTTGTGCTCGCGCTGGTAGATTATACACCTTAAATGCACAGGCACCGGAATCTGCATGGCCAAATGTGAAGGCAGACTTCTATAGGATAGCAGATTCATTTAGTATCATCTCTTGATAAAGAAAAAAACAAGCACAGAAGAGCAAGAGCAGACATTTTGAAGTTTGTATTCTCCTGAAATCTTATTTTAAGGCAGCTAGTCCTGGAGCATTATTACACAGTTTAACAGAAAAATATAAGATTATACTTTATGCTATTGACTTCAAAAGTACGCAAGTCATGCTAAATTACTGTTGCGGCAAACTGAAATTTTTACTCGCAACTGAATTCATCTGCCGCGGGTTCAATGAAGTTGAGGGAAACCCTAAGACCAAAGTTACTTGAATTTCAATATCAGATATGATAAAGAGTAAAAAGTAAACAATCCAAAACATCAATCAAACAGAAATGACCTAAAACTAGTTAGCTTTTACTTAAACTTTGCATATTACAACTGCCATAATCTGTCGAAACATAATTTACATTTATACATTTAAATTCCCTCAGGCAGCATCTCAGCCACTTAAAAAATTATTTTTCTATATCTAAATCACTAATGATGTACACTAATTTAAGCGCAACTTATCTGTCTTGGCTTAGCAACCTTCTTCAAGTTCTCAGAAACTGCTGCAGTTAAATTAGGATCCTCGAATCCAATTTCTGCTCCAAGCCTGCAAAAAAAATTATAAATCTTATAATCCCAGTAAACAGATAAAGAGATGGGAGAAGGCAACTATTCTATATATGTGCAAAAATTACCAAAAAAATACAACAAGAATCGCCCAAAAGGTTGGCTAGGTCATAGGCAAGGAAAATAAGATAGATATAAGTGCACTCCACGGTCTTGTTTCAAACCTTACTCCTAATGTTAACCCCTAACTGGGATATGTGTGATGCCACAGGTCCACAAGGCCAATGCATCAGATGTTAATTTCACTTTTATTTCTCATCACAAAAATCAGATTAAAGATTTCAAAACACAGACAATAAGTAAGCAGTGGAATGAAAGTCAAGGTGTTTTGCTTACTTAGGATCAAGCACCAATTTCTGGACTTCTTTAATGGCTGAACTAGCAGCATAGAGTGACATCTTACCCACCTGTATCAAAACCAAATAGAAGATAAAGAAATCATTGATAGGAGAACAAAAGAATTTCGAGGAAAAGGAGGCATTGAATTTTCGAGGAAAGTTTCTGTATTCTTACCTCCAAAACTTGAAGTTCATGTTCATTTGGAAGACAGCGAATTTCTGCTGCCAATCTAGAAGCCACCCCCAAACTTTCAGGAGATAAGAAATCAAGACCCAACTGAACATTGGACTGCAAATTTACAAGAAGAAAACAAAGAAATAATTATAAAGCAGAATTTAATTAATTCTGAATTAACCATGTCAACAATTTAGACGAATCTATATCAAAACTAATTCAAGAATTACAAAATCACAATTAACAGAAGAATAGGAAATAAAAGCAAAAGCTTCTGAACCACTCTAAACATAATGATCTCTAAATATCTTCAGTCCAGGAAACTGTAAGTATTTTTATAAGACTTTTAAAATCAGGCAGTACTTGACTTTAAAAGAAGAAAAGAAGGAAAGAAAAGCAACAACTACTGGCTGTTCACAAGTGTTGTTTTCTATAGCATATGCCTGTCCCCCAAACTACTAAAGCACCTTTTTTTATCCCATTGTTCGATGATAAATATGTCCCTAACCTGAAGGCCTAAAATATTCATCTGCGAAGAGTAGAAGCAGCCCCATTGCAGCAACATTATTTGGAAACCACAAATAAAATCATCTCCTCAAGGATGAAACTTCTATTCTTTTTTTACTTTTAATGGATAAAGGATGAATATGTTGCAACTTTGGAAACAGACCAATGCTGGTTCCAAGATAAAAGGTGTGAATGAACCTTGGTCTAATTTGGGAAAATCACAAAACCATTTATATTGAGGATATCAATCAATATCCAACCATTTGAAAAATAAAATATATATTTTCATCATTGTTGTTTAGATGTTTTAAGATTGTTTTACACTTAGAAGTTACCGAGTCATATATTTATCAGAATTCAGAATCCAATTAATTGCAACAAACTTGCCTGAAGATTCCTCACTTGGAAAGGGCAGCCAGCAGGGATGAATACAGCTTGCCCCAGGTGCTGTTCAAATGACCATGGTTCAACTCCTGAGGAAGAAAAATAACAGGAAAGTCAGATACCTTGCTCATGAACAAAATAAACAATAGGAAGGTCTATGCTAACAAAGTAGAAGCTCGGATACCTGACAATGTCAACAGAAAAACTAAAAACAAGCAGGAATAACTGACTCCTGCTAAATCTGATCCATTTTATCTATTTTGAAAACTAAGAAATGCTATTGTTACTCACCAAATTCTTCTTTCAATCGTCTCTTATGAAACCCATTTAGGAAAACTGTTCCATCATAAAGGGGACGTGTGGCCTGAGATCCCATTAATAAGATCAGCAGCATGCAAGTTATAGAAGCCATTTGTCTTGATTAAAATATAGGGTACATTTCCAAAGATAACTAGGTCAACTTACAAAATCATGCACTGCGTTGTCAGGCTTCCAAAGGTCCTCACAGCGTGTTCGCAAATAGTCAGTTAACTTAGGAACATCCTGCCGACGAAAGACATCCCAACTAACTCCTGTGTGAATCTCTACAGGGATATCATCATGATTTTTCCTTAACTGCTGACCCTCCATTCCCTCAACCTCTTCCATTCTGATGGTTTCCGTTCTCTCAACCTCTGGAACACTGGTGGTTCTTTCAGCTCCTTGATCTTCAATTCTCTCAAGCTCTTCAATGCTAGTGGTATTATCAACCCCTTGATCCTCCATTTTCTCATTCTTTTCTGCAGCTGTCTTCACTTCATCTTGTATATTACGCCCACCAAGTGATATATCAGGCAACCTTCCCTCCTCCAAGCTCTTTTCTGGGTCAAATGAGCCATTCTCCTGGCAATGTTTTGCCTTTGCTTCACATGTATGCACCAATAAGTATACCTGCCCATGCCTCAGCAATGCCAATCCATATTAGACAACTTAGACAAGTGAGATTGTTCAGAAAAAACAAATAAACAGCCACTTAATATTACATGTTGGCTCTCTGTACAGGGCATGGCCACAGCTGCACTTGTTGCTCTGGAAGCCAACCGAATTTGTAAAATACTTGTTCAACCCAATGTTAGAGATATGAAGAATTTATTTGTGAACCATGTAGATTGAATTTAGGATCTCAATGGGATTAAAAAGATTTCAGTTCTAAAACACCTCATGTGTATATTTTAATTCAAAGTTTGTATACAAATGCTAAATTTCAATCCAGGACCTATAGTTTAAATCTTCTAACATGAATTTCAAGAAGGAACAGCAATACATGCGAGTAGAAAGTGTCACAATATCAATGTAATAACAAATAAAACATACCATGTCACGCATTTTGAAATGAAGATTTATTACAGAATTGCCCACACCGAGTTCCTCATGGCTCCCATATGATATACAAATCTTAGGTCCTACATCATTCTGCAAAGAGTAATGGGGCAACTTCGCAGCAACATTTAAAATACCCAACCTCGAATGGATGAATTCAAGGAAAGGCAGTTTACTGATAAATTCGGGTCTCTGGTATAATAAGAACTCTTCAGAAGCACTGGGGGAAGGCCAATCCTTCAACTTCAACATCTCTAGTGAACCATTTTCCCGGATTCGTCCCTCGGAGTATCCTCTGATAAACTGATCAAGTTCAATATCAACCTGCCAACACAGAAAACCACATATCATGGAAATCAAATAGATTAACACAACAACAATTTATTTACTGATGTTATTAAGAAAGAAGAGCCATACACCTAACATAAGGAAAAGTCAGAGAAAACACACCTCAGACCAGTGTAAGCAATCTATGGCCTTCACTTTTCTGTTTTCATCTTTTATTTTCTCGTCTGATGTTTCCCGGATCCCCTTCCATATGGCCATTGGATCCCAGCTTGATATGGATGAGCTGTCAAATACCTGCTTCACAATAACAGGTTCGCCTCTGACCCAATGTTTTCTAAACTTGTTTATCCCATCAACTTTTATATCTTCAGATAAGGGGCAATATAAGAAATTATCATCACTATCATCTCTATGAGCATACTGGCAGAGTGTGGAATCACTCAACCGAGATTTCTGTGGAGTGTCAGCATCATAGACCTTGCAGCCACTGACCATTTCCTCCACATTTTTCACAAGTTTTGCTACCCAATTCATCTTGAAAATACGGCTTAGTTTCAATGATGAGTAATTACAACCACCGTGCTCCTTTGGAGGGCATGGAATGCTGCCATCATTGTTTGCCTTCCAGTCTTGGTACTTATCTGATAAATTTATTCTTCCTCGGGAGTCTATCACAAATTTTGATAGGGTCTCTTCGTCTTGAATTCTCCTGTCAATCTGGTTTTCATTCACTTCAGTTCCAACACCATGTTTTGATGCTCCTCGAAGATCTTGACAGCAATGGAGGCACAGATCATACGAGCAATTTGCACAATGCCGATGATAATCAATGATTGGTATCCTACATATATTGCTGCAAAATGATAAATTACAATGAACAATAATACTTGAAATGATGAGGAATCTATTGTACTTATACACCCTCCAAAAAACCCTATCTAGAAGACAGGCTATAGTTCAGCTTTCTGAACTCATCAAATTGCAAGATTATTTTATAAGATAAGTAAAGACCAGGGTCCTGACTTCAATTCATATGCACAGTAAAGAAGAGCATAAAAGAAATTGATAAAGCAGTGCACAAGTTTACTTAATATACCAGCACATCTGCTCATCGGCATTCAATTTGGCCCGGACAAGATCTATATCAGTTCCTGAAGAAGTAATGCCTAGTTAGTCACATAACAGGGAAAAGCTTATAAAGCATTCTAAACTCCATATGCCACTAAAATATAAAAAGCATCTCACCACACAGCCTCTGTTCCAGCTCTACTTCAAAGCATTGTTCATGATGGATCTGCTTAACTATAGGAAGCACTGAAGATAATAGGCAGTGGAGATATTGCAATTTGTCTAGAACAGGTATCTCTCGTATTCTCACCTGCAACTTATAGGGGAAAAAATATCCTCAATGGATAAGATAAACCCACTACTATTTGTTCATGATACATAAGAAACTTAACAATATAATAGAAACATGGTCCCTTCAGTTCATGAGTGAAATACCTTTACCATATTATCTCCTCGTAAGCAACTCCTGCAATTGCAGATCCCACGACATGCAGGACAAACCTTCTCAATTTCTTCCAGTGGAATGTCCGAGTACCTAGAAGTATTGAATAAATCATTGACTGAGCTTATAAGTTGGAAATATGATTGTATTTTTGCAACAGAGTTCAACCTCACCATTCAGAGATACAGTTATCACAAAAACCTCTCTTGTCACATCGGGGACACCAAATAACTCTATTTCTGTCATTCCTTCGGCACTGATGACAAGTTTGTCCACCAATGTCTTCAGAAGAATCTGTGCTTGCATCAGAGTATTCCTGAAAACAATGTGTTCATCTCAATATCTACAAGTTGAAGCAGAAGAGAAAGCAACCATACAGAACATAAATGAACAGTACAGTATAACAACAACATTTTAAAACATGCTGTCAAGTACGATTTCAATTTCACTCACTGTCATAGCACTGGCATCAAAGCTTCTTTGTGATATACTCTTGGATGAATCCATATTTAAAAGAGGAGGCGTCTTATATGACCTCCGATTCTCTTCAAACTTGAAATCTCTTTGAGAATCATCATTTAGTTTTTGAGAATTCCGACCAGACAAACTCCTTATAGGTGTTTCAGGAGAATAGCGAGACTGACTTTTTGGTACTTTCTCCTTATGCCTCTTTGATGGAACAAAAAACGGTTGTTCCTCTTCAACTTTCATGTTCACAACTGGTATATCAAAATCATCACCCTTGCTCTCCAAGTAAATATCTCTTTCACCTAGCGATCTTCTTTTGGCCTTCTTCAGACTGGCTCTCAAGGCAGAATTAGCTGCCCTCTTCTTCGCCTGAATATAATGCTTCTCACAAACAGTTTTATCTGGCATAGACATGGCAGTGCATCTCCACTGTTTCCCATCTGACCTCTTGCAGCGCAAGTCATCAGGAATCCCACCACCATTCTCCTCACCATTAGCCAAGGATGATCGTGGGTGATCCATTATAGCTGTGTCACAGAAAAATTCAAGAAGAACAAGACACTTAACTAACAATTGTACGCTCATAACACCAATCTGAAATAGAACATTACAAACCAAAAGATACAGAACAAGTCACAACATAACACCACAGAGTCAGCAATCATTCAAACCACACAGGTTGCAAAGCTCCAACACACGACATTCATTCGCAATCATCATGTGAAAAACCCCAACACAAGAAAACAGATTTACTAAAATTAACAAGATTTTCCCATAATAGATTTGCAAGAAACGCGAGATACAAAAACTAAAAAAATAAAAAACTACACTGCCAAGTTTCAAAATTTAACTTAATTCATCAAATCATTGCAAGACACAGCAAAATTCGTCAATAAATCGATAGCCCATGTTCCAAACTTTCAATCCAAACACAGAACGCATTGAAAAAACACAGTAACAATGACCATAACAAAGCTTCCACTTGAGAAATTGTTAGAGGGAGAGAAAGAAAAACAATATTCAAGAAAAGAATCAGAAAAACCAGACCCAATTAAAGAATTGGGTGCTTCTTTACCAAAAAATAGGAGTGAGAAATCAAGCATTGCAATCAACCCCGGATCAGCAAAGACTATCAAGAACCAAAAAAAAAAAAGAGGGAAGGAAAGAGCAAAGGGTACCTGAGAGAGACTAGGGTTTTTGGTGGTGAAATAATAATGTATATAAAGAAGAGATAAGAGAGTTATGAGCCAGAGAAATACTGCTCTTCATTATAGTCTAAGCTAAGGAAGAGTGACTTTAGCAGATTTTTTAGTGGACGGCTTGTGTTTCACAGACCAGACACACCAGCAGTAGAACTGTTCTACTGTTTTGCCTTGCTGTCTCGCAGTCTCTCTCTGTCTCTCTCTCTCTCTCTCTCTCTCTCTCTCTCTCTCTCGGGTTCTGGTTTTAAGGTTCAGAGTTCACTTCAGACTACTGTGTATGAAGTTCAACAGAACTGAAACTCTGTTATTGACTTTTCTTTTCTTTGTTAAGACTTTTTTATTGAGAATAAATCCAATTGTTTTTTTTTTCATAATTACAAAAAATACTTTACAGGCTGAATTATTGATTTTTTTTTTCCTTTTTCAGCATGGCTTTGTTGCGTGCATGATTTCCGATTTGGAGGGGGTCAATCCAAAAAAAATAAACAATATAAAATAAAACAACGTTTTTTTTTTTGAAAAAACAACCAAGTTAATGATCAAATTTTATAAAAAATTCACCTATTTAAAAATAATATTACTAATATCACTAACTCGCGTGCTAGCTAAGTGAACTATAGTAATGAATTATAGGATAAATATATATATATATATATATATATATATATATATATATATTATCAAAATATAAATATATATATATATATATAGCAGATCAAAAAATATAGAAAGAACCAGCAAGCTTAGGATTTACAAATGCTTCATTGTTTTCATATAAATAATAAAATGTTATAAAAATAATCTAGTTTTTATAGAGTATTTAATCAAATTCAACATTTTCCTATAGATTAACATGGTAAATGATATGAGATGTTACTGCTTGTGACTGCAATGTGATATAATAAGATTTTATTAGTAAGGTATTTGTATATAATCCGAAGAAAATCTGCATTTGAGTGAGGTATCAAATATTTAAAATAAAAGGTAAAAATATGTTATTTTTTCTTTTTTCAATCCATTGGAATTGACACAATTTATTTCCATATAATAAAATACAAATGGACGGCATATTCGCAATGCCTAAATAAAAATACATCAAATAAATGAGAAGGATATAATGATGTAGTTTATTTTTTAAAGTATTTTTATTTTTTAAAAATATATTAAAATGATTAAAAAATTATTTTAAATAAAAAAATTAAAATTTAGTAAAATTTTGTTGCTTCCTTGTCACCTCATTGGCGGTACAAGCTGGGTAGAAAGATTTTTAGGCCGTGTTTGATTGTAGGAAAGTGAATTCCTGGAATTCACTTTCCTTATTTTCCCATGTTTGGCAGCAATATAAGAAAATAGTCAAAGGAAACTGAATTCCAGTCAAATTAAAAAAAAATAACGTTATGAAAGGAAAGTGTTTTCCTTTTGTTAAAGAAAGGAAAACACTTTCCTTCCGTTCATTTTCTCATACACAGCAGCTCTCAACTGGAACTTTTTCTTCAAAATCACAGATTTCAGCTCTCAACTGGAACTTTTTCTTCAAAATCACAGAGGAAACTGAGCAGGAACAAGAGTATTTTTCTAAACCAATTCAGGTAATTTTTTCCTCTTTATTTCTTTTATGTTTTTATCTTATTCTGCATAGATCTGTAAAAATAATGGCATAAATCTTTGATATTCTTGATAAATCTGCTACTACTACTATTGTCATGTTTTTTCCATAACATTTTCATAACTTTCCATCTTCATAAATCTACTACTGTTACTGTCAACAACTATTCGTCACATTCAATTAATCAAGCAACCCAAAAAAACACATTTCTGTTGAAAAAGAGACAAAACCGACGAGGGGGGGAAGATAACTGTGACAGAGAGAGGCAAAATGGTGGGGGGAGGGCGGGAGAGATAACTGTGATAGAGAGAGGCAAAACGGTGGGGGGGGGGGGCGATTTCGCATAACATGGAGAGGCAACGCGATGGGGGGGATCGATTTATGTGAACAGAGAGAGGCCAAAACCGGGGAGGAGGGGCGATCGATTTCTGTTGACAGAAAGGCCAAAACGGGGGGGGAGGGGCGATTGATTGCTGTGAGGCGGCCGATTTCTGTTGTGGGTGCGATCCATCTGTTAGCAAAGAGAGACAAATCGGGGGGGATTTCTGTTTCTGTTAGTGAATCCTTGGGGGGGGAATGGGAGCAGGGGAATTGGGGGACTGGGACCGAGAGGAGAGGGAATTGGGAGGGGAATGAGAACAGTGAAATTGTTGGGGGGGAATGGGAGCAGGGGAATTGGGGGAACTGGGACCGAGAGGGGAGGGGATTGGGAACAGTGAAATTGTTGAATGGGAGGGGGAGATTTCTGTTAGTGAATCCTTGGGGGGATGGGAGCAGGGGAATTGGGGGACTGGGACCGAGAGGAGAGGGAATTGGGAGGGGAATGGGAACAGGGAAATTGTTGGGAGATTTCTGTTAGTGAATCGGGAACAGTGAAATTGTTGAATGCTAATGGGGAATTATACAAACCGGTTATAACAAAATTATACGAAAAATGTGGAATGAATAACAGGGGGAATGGAACAGTGCAATTGGGGAATTATACAAATTGTTTATAACAGGGGAAATGGGGAATGAATATAACAGGAAAAATAGGGAATTATTGTTCGTTTCTTTCAGCATAATTTTTTGTATTAATTGTGTAAGTATTTTATATGTTTTTTTAATATTTATTTCCCTAAATTTTTAGGTTTTGTTATCAGAAAACTTCACTTTCATCATATGGATAGTAAGATAATTCATGCAACATGTATGGGAGCAGCTGTAACTGTGATAGCTACAGGGGTAGCTATTATTGAACAAGAAAGAAATACAATTTATATACCAAGAGAACCACGTATAAATGCAATTGCTCAACGAGAATTCTATATTGACAGCATTTTGAATCGAGGTGATAGGCATTGCGTTGAACAAATTTGTATGAAACCTGTTGTCTTATATAGATTGTGTGATGTTCTCACAAGTCATGACCTATTACGATCAACTCAAAATGTGTCGATTAGGGAGCAAGTAATTGTGTTCTTACAAATTATAGGCCAAAACCAAAGATTTCGTTTTATTAGTGGTATATACTATAGGTCTGTTGAAACTATCCATCGTTACTTTAGAATTGTTTTAAAAGCAATTCTTAAATTATACAAGCACCTTATTAAAGATCCATAGGATACAGTTCCAGCTGAGATAATGAATAATCGAAGATTCTATCCTTATTTTAAGGTATGAGAACAATACCAATTTTTTTATACATTAATTAATTACATCTAGAAGTAAAGTTTATAAATTATTTTTTCATGTTTATATAGGATTGTGTGGGAGCAATAGATGGTACCCATGTTCCTGCAAATGTTCCTGTTGAGATTCAAGGAAAGTTTCGAGGTCGAAAAGAAGGAACAACACAAAATATTTTAGCAGCTATAACTTTTAATTTGAAGTTTATATATGTTTTAGCTGGCTGGGAAGGAAGTGCACATGATTCATGGGTTTTAGGTGATGCATTATCAAGACCTAATGGTCTAAAAATTCCAGAAGGTATATAATAAAGTATTGTATTATATGCAATAAACATATAAAATGTTTGATCAGATAAAGATAGTAATATGTTTATTTTTTTTAATTTACAGGGAAATATTATCTTGGTGATGCTGATTACGGTATTCGAAAAGGAATCATTTCTCCTTTTCGTGGAGTTCGATATCACTTGAATGAGTTTACAGAATGTGCACCAGAAAATGAAAAGGAGCTATTTAATCTTCGACACTCTTCATTGAGAACCGCTATTGAGCGAGAGTTTGGTATTTTGAAGAGTCGTTTTAGATCAATTGATGGAAAATCTTTTTGGTCTTATGAAACACAAGTAGATGTTGTGCTTGCATGTTGTATTATTCATAATCACATAATGGGGGTTGATCCTTATGACTTTATTATGGAAGAAATATGTTCGGATAGTGAACCAATTAGACGAACAATCAACTTAAATCAACGGGAGGAAAGAGAAGAGAATAGGGAGTGGATAACAAAAAGAGAAATGATTGCATCAACCATGTGGAATGACTATAACACTCAAAGAAACTAGTAATTGAGTGTTAATTATATGTGTTTGTTTTTATTATGTCTTACTTGAGTTTGTATTATCTTTGTTATGTATTTGGTGTAGATGTTGACTTTATTATATTTTCTATTTTAATTATTAATTGTAGTTTTTATATGAAATTTATTAAATCTAAATATTGTATGATTTTATTTTGTATAAATTTGTAATTTTTTTTGTAGAAATGAGTTCCACGCAGAATGAAAAATGCAAGGGTAAGCACTTTACATGGTCTAAGCCTATGTCTCACATGTTGCTTGAGATATTAGCTGAGGAGGCACTTAAAGGAAGCAAACCTTCTTTGACCTTTAAAGCAGAATGTTTTGTTAAGGTGGCTACAGAAATAAGTCAAAAGTTTAACGTCCAATGCGAGCCTAAGCATGTGGATAATCATCTCAAGACGGTGAAAAAAGAATGGGGAATAATAACCAAACTTAAAAATAAAAGTGGCTTTGGCTGGGATGATTGTTTGAAGATGATTACAGTTTCGAAAGATGTATATGATGAAGAAGTAAAGGTATGATAAATATTATACTCTTTGTAATTTTTATATTTACTTTTGTTTTTAAAATGTTATACAATGAACTAAAAAATTACATATTCTAAACTTTATGAACAGGCACATCCCAATCATGACAAGTTTCTCAACAAAAAACTTGATATATACGAGGCAATGACAATTGTTGTTGGAAAAGACATGGCAACTGGAAATTATGCCAAATCATATGCTGATGTCAACTTAGAAGAAAACAGTGAAGAGCAATCAATTCGAATTGAAAATGAAGGTGAATATGAAGAAAGTTATAAGGGAAAAGAAACATCTTCCTCTAGTACACAAAAGAAACAACATAGGAAGAGAAATCGCATGTATGAAGATGATGGTCTTGAAAAGTTATCTAAACAGATTGGAGATGTAGCATTTGCAATTCAAAGCCTCAGCAAAAATCAACTTGATGTTAATGCGCTGTATACGGAAGTGATGAAAATTGAAGGCTTTGATGAGATCATTCTTGGGGATGCATTTGATCATTTGGTCCAAAATGAAATGTTGGCAAAAACATTTATGACAAAAAATGCTAATTTGAGGAAAATTTGGGTTCAGAATTTTGTGAACCACCACTACTACAGGCCTGCTAGCTAAGATGGTTTGACTATGTTCAAAATTTGGGTTCAGACTATGTTTATTATTTAATGAGTATGTTTACTTGTTTAATTTGGTCTAGCATGTTTATGTTTGTAATTTGAACTAATATGTATGTATATGACATCGAAACTTAATATTTATGTATGATTATGTTTGATGTTACATATTTATATTTATATCTTGATGTTTATTTGATATATATTAAAGGGATATTAAAGAGATAATTGCCTTTACCCGTATAAAAAAAATATTTATCCAAAAAACCCATAAAAATATTTTTGTATGTATTGATCTTATAAAAAATTCTTCATACAAAAAAAAAAAACTCATATATATAACTCTTACCATAAACTAATTTGGCTTTCTTCATATGAAAAAAAAAACTTATTTTAAGCTTTTAAAATTGAAAAAAAATATATTAATAGGCTTTTTATAGAAATATTTCATAAGCTTATGTATGAATATAGGATATAATAAAAAAAATCATCATTATACTTTTTAGATTTCATTTTTTTTATTGTAAGTGATTAAATATTTTATATATATTAGATAAACTTGAAAAAAAAATTAATTCATCATTAAATTATTTTTTAGTTCATTTTCCATAACATAATCAAACACTGGAAAGTGTTTTTCAGTTCATTTTTCATAACACTATCAAACATCGGAAAATACTTTTCCGGAATTCACTTTTCAGGAATTCACTTTTTCAAAGAAATTCACTTTCCTGCAAACAAACGGAGCCTTAATGTAATATATATATATATATATATATATAACATCGATAATGTTTTATTATTGACAAAGAAAATTAAATAACATGACGGTTAGTCTTAACAATTACCCGATAAAAACAAGGTAATTGTCTTTTAAAAAAAAAACAAAAAAAAATAGTCAAACGAAAGCAAACAAGTTTTCAATGTTTTCCCCCAAGCTTAAAAAAACGAAAACAAAGACTAAAAGCAACAAACAAAAGACCATAGAATACCAAACAACCATATTAATGTCAATAAATAGAAAACTTACAAAGAGATAAGGCAAGAATATATATATAAAAAATATAAAAAAATAAAATAAAACAAGAAAATGAGTTAAAAAAATTCAAATTAATTAAAATTTAATAAAAAAGATAATTCTTTTAAAATTTTTAATTAATTTCAATTTTTTTAAAATAATAATTAACCCAATCTCCAAAAAAAATATAATAACTATAATTATTATTTATTTCCTGTTTATTTTTGTATTTAAAAAATATTTAAATTATTATTATTATTTTATTTAAAATTAATATTTTTTTAATATTTTTAAATTATTTCAATATTAAAAATAATTTTTAAAATATAAAAAAAATATTATTTTTAAATAACAACAAATCCTCGATATCAAACATCACCATCCCATATAAGCATTCCCCCTACAAAAACCAAATATTTCCTTCCATTTCACAATCTCTCTCACGCAAATAATTTCAAATCTCTCAAACCAAACCAGAGAAAGAGTCAGAAACACGCACGAGAGAGTAATTAATTGATAAATTATCGTATGCAAATGGCGATGGCGAGGTCAATCTCTGGCCTCGCATATCCTGAGCGATTCTATGCAGCGGCATCATACGCTGGATTTGATGGATCTCACAACTCTACCACCACTGTCTCTTCTAAATTCCAAAACGACACCGCTCTCCTCCTCTACGCTTTGTACCAGCAGGTCACCTCTCCATCTCCTTTCCCCGATCCATTGCGTTTCTATGTGAATTCGTACATTGCACGATCTGATTCGCATTGTTCTGGCGCGAATTTTAATTCTATTTTCCGTTATTTTTATTATTAATTATAGGTTTTATTAGCTCAATTCTATATTATAATTTGCGTCTTTAATACTTTAATTTCTCTTTTTACGCGATTTATGAGTTTTTCAGTGTTACTTATTTTCTAGTTTATTTTCTTTTTGCAAATGTTGCGCGTTTTGAGTGTGTAATTATAGTGGATCTAGGGTGATTAAAAATTATACTGTGATTTGAAAATGTTAGTTTTCTTGTTAATTATTTATTACGACGCATTGAGTTTGGAGTGAATTGTGTTAATCAGAATTTTTTAGTGAATTTGGTAGTTTTTGGAATGTGATTGCAGGCGACAATTGGACCGTGTAATGTGCCGAAACCTAGTAGCTGGAAGGCTGTAGAACAAAGCAAATGGAAAAGGTTTGTTTGCTTTGCTCCTCGGCTTTTAGTTTTGCTTTTGGATCTGTATTTAGTGTGTACTTGTTATTTATTCACCCAAGGCTAGATGCGTAATAGGTGAAGTACGAGATTTTGGAAAGTTGGAGCAGAAAATGTGAAGAAATTGGAAACGAGACTTGCTAGAATAAAGCAACGTGTAAGATGGAGAACATGACTGTGTCTGGGGAGATTAGTGTGGATTTAAAACTTTTCGTAGAATTTAGAGGATCATTTATAATTTGTTGCACCAAGGAGGGTGATTTTTAATTCCTGAACTCCTTTGGGTTAGCTCGATGGATGGATCTGTCTCTTGTGAAGTAGGAGGCCAATATAATGTGCTTGTTATGATCCAGTGAACAGATGCCGGAATCTCTAAAAGATTGCCATCTAGTGATTTAGATGGTGCACCATTGTCATTTTTTTTCTCATTTGCTAATTTGCACATTTTATTTTCATTATAATAAATCTGTTTGAATGCATGGATGAAAGTGCTCCTCTAAAAATGTTGGTGTTTGTGCAGCTGGCAGGGGCTTGGAAATATGGCTTCCACAGAAGCCATGCGTCTCTTCGTGAAAATACTGGAGGTAATGGCAATGGGGTTTTCAGGTTCATCTTTTCGTGATGATTTTAATACAAGTTAATTTAATATTATTTGCTTCTCTTTGGCAGGAAGATGATCCAAGTTGGTACTCTAGAGCATCTAACTCTATCTCAGAGTCTGTCACAGACACACAAGTGAATGTGAGTTCATTGAGTATTATATGCTGGAGCTTATTTTCATTTCTTCCATACTGGATATTTTATCTTCTAACCATGAATTACTTCTATATGTTTTGACGAGATTGATATTTCTGCTAGTTAACATAAGAAAGAATATCGAAGTATATATGTGAACCAGTACCTTTGTTAGTTGTCCTAATGACTCTTTGTTTAGTTAGGTGTGTGCATGATTGTTGATGCACAAGTTGAATTATTTATGTGTAATTCACAGATGATACCAGTGTCATGTGACAACTTTTTAGCACCTGAATGGTTTTCTAATTCACGTTTCCTAATTCAAATTCAACATAATAAAAGTATGTGTGGAAATTGATTTGTGGACTTTGAACACCCCATGTATGATTCTTTTAGGCAACACAATTTAAGCAAAGGATAAAATGGAGAGAGTAATTGGAATATTGAACAAGGAAAATTTCAGTTAGAGGGAAGGAAAATGTTGAGCAACGACCAACTAGCTATTTGAATCATCACAGCTGCTGTCATTAAAGTGCCACTGCTTACCTCAATCCAAACCATTCTCCACCACAATCCATAGCTACTACCCTGCTACCACCTGCCATCGACAACACATCAATTTCATAGCTTACCACAGGCACCACCAGCACCTTCAATCAAGAACTTTCAAATTGCACAGCTAATGCCACTTCTGCTCTCACATAAGTACATCACTTTTAATTGAACAGATCCAATGAAAGTGTATATTTATGTCTCATTTGTATGGAGGCTTGCTCAAGCATACCTTGCTTGTATGTCCATGTGTGTGTTTCTAGTGAGTTGGATTTGTTTGATTAGGGAGCTTTCCTTTTCCTTTATTCTACTTAAAATCAAAACAGTGGAGGGAAAGAACTGAAGGAAACAATGCTCATCATGGCCATCAATGTGATACTTGTGCCTTGTTCTGCGCCTTTTCTCATTAATTTCTCCTTCCTGAGTTTTGCATGCTTACCTGATATTGCTTCCTGTAGCATTACTCAGATGAGCATGTCATCGAGAATGGAAACTCTTTCCCAGACACAAAGACCATTTCTACTGAGAATGGAACCCTTGTAGAAACTCAGGATAAAGATGTCGTCTCAGAAGATGTTGGGACAGTTGCTGTCTATGATCAATGGATTACACCTCCAATAACTGGCCAACCGCCAAAAGCCCGATATGAGGTGAGAAAACCTTTTAAAATGGCAACTGCACTTGGTCCCTTTTCTTTTGTTTATTTTCATATCCTCTGTTTTCCTGTCGTTCTCTCTGAACAAGCTCTCTCTTATTTTCCAGCATGGAGCAGCAATTGTTCAAGATAAGATGTACATATATGGAGGAAATCACAATGGCCGCTATCTCAATGATCTTCATGTAGGCAAACCATAGACTGGAATATTATTTTGGTAGATGTAACTAAGTTCGTAAATATTTATTTGTTTGGTGCAGATATAATCCTTATTTTTTTCTGAAAAGCCATGCTCTATATCAAACTAAAGCTGGAATCCTAGAATATTTTAAATATCACATTCCATGGTCCTATGCTTTTAAACTCCATTTTACCTCTTATATTTTACTGTGTATTTTGCTTTTACATTGAACTAATGACCGTTGAAAATGACTGTCAGCTATGCCAACACACCTTTTTAAATATTGTTTCTCAAGATTCGGTGCCCTATGCAGGTGCTGGATTTGAGAAGTTGGTCATGGTATAAGGTCAATTTTAAGGCTGAGAATGAGCCACAGGAGGGACAGTCTCCAGCTAAATTAACACCTTGTGCTGGCCATTCCTTGGTTAGTATATAACTGAATTTCCTTTTATACGTGAACTTCTTGAAGCAAGTTTCTTGCAATATGCTGATCCATCTGCAGACAAGTGTGCAGTGGTATTGAAGTATCCTCACACATTGATGAATAGGACAATGTGTGTTCTGTTTCTGCAGATACCATGGGAGAACAAGCTTCTATCAATTGCTGGACATACAAAGGATCCTTCTGAAACTATCCAGGGTATATAATGTATTATCATTATGTGGCCGAGTGATTTAAACCAACATTGCCTTAATATTTGATTTTTTTCCCTTTACAGTCAAGGTATTTGATCTTCAATCTTGTACTTGGTCAACCTTAAAGACTTATGGGAAAGCACCGGTATGTATTTTTTTTCCTTTCTTTCATCAACTGCATTTCATACAAAACAAAAATACTCGATCACTGTATTATTCAAAGTTCAAAGCTGGAGTCTGCTGAGCTGATGCACAAAGAAGAAATTTTAAATCTTGACTTATTTTTTTCTTTTTTTGCCAAATTTGTGAATTATTTTTCTTTGTGATTTTCAGCCAAAACTACTTGGTAGTGTATTGACACTTGAAATGAAATTGTGGGTTGGACTTGCGAAACTGTAACAGTGAAATCACAATGGAATACTTATGTTCAACAGTTTTCCATTCTCTTTTATGATATTGGTTACTTATATAATGTATAAAATGTTGCATATTTGATGCATTGCAGATCTCACGTGGAGGTCAATCAGTTACCCTTGTCGGGACAAGCTTAGTGATTTTTGGTGGACAAGATGCGAAGAGATCTCTCTTGAATGATCTGCATATCCTTGACCTAGAAACCATGACTTGGGATGAAATTGATGCCATGTAAGATGAATCTCACAAATTGATGCCATGATGATTTAAGATACAACTCTCCAGATTAGCACATATAAATAAGATTTCACTTTGAACCTAATATGATTTTCGCTATTGACCACAACAATATCTCATGTTTCTAGCTCACATCCAATTTTTGAGATATGAATGTGAGTGGATCTTTGGATTTCTGTTAAAAATGGAACAATGTGAGCAAGGATTAATTTTTCTTTCTTATTTTACAGTGGGGTGTCTCCATCTCCAAGATCTGATCATGCTGCTGCAGTACATGCCGAGCGTTACCTTCTTATTTTTGGTGGAGGCTCACATGCCACCTGTTTCAATGATCTGCATGTGCTTGATTTGCAAACTGTAAGATTAACTAATCTCAATGTTTTTTGTTCTTGTGCAATAGGACTGTTAGTAATATCTTCTGCATGCATGGATTTTTAGATGGAATGGACGAGACCCACGCAACAGGGGGAGATACCTACACCCCGGGCTGGACATGCCAGTGTAACAGTTGGGGAGAATTGGTTTATTGTTGGTGGTGGCGACAACAAGACTGGTATATATTTTACAACTTGAAGCTTATGCATTTAGCATTAGCTACCAAATCCGTTTATATTTTCCATTTGTCCTGAATGAAGTAAAATTATAAACACAAAGAAAAAAGGGAAAAAAGTTTTTCCTGGAAATTCCTTCATGTTTACTTTTGTAAAAAATGACTGTAGCAAGTCCCCAGCCTGTTTAAGTATTGATCGCAGTAAGAATGAATTTTTTTATTCTATTAGTCGAGTAGTTTTAAATGGAAGAAAATGGGCACGAATTATGATTTCAATGATTTAAGTTTCTCTCCAGCTTCATAAATTTATCTCATATATTCCTTTCTGTCTACTTTGTTTAGGGGTCTCTGAAACTGCTGTCCTCAACATGTCTACACTTGGCTGGTCTGTTGTAACTTCTGTTCAAGGGCGTGTTCCTCTTGCCAGTGAGGTATTTTACTTCACAGAATTGTGAACTATTTCAAGCTGCATGTAATTTTACTGGAAAGTTGTATGATTTTTGTGTTCCATGTGCTTTTTGCAACCATCAAAATCTACGGAGCGCAAAAGTTTTCCATGTGTCTTGAAAGTTTTTTTTGCTTGGTTTATTTTAATAGAGCTTTAATAAGGAGCAACTCCTATAATTATCAACAGTTTAGCTGTTATGAGTAATCCAAGGATGTGTACCTGAGCGCTGTAGAGATTGTGAATTGTGATTTAGATGCATCTAAACTGTTGAGTTTATTGTTGCCTTCTGTAATGGAGTCTGGATTTATCATGCTAGTATAAGTGTTGTCAATTTCAGTCTTTGATGTTGTTTTCTTTCTCTAGTATTTATAGTTATCTTAGAATTGGTTTTATCAATTCCATATTACTGCCGAGGGGGTGACAAGCTGTAGACAGATAGGCTTGGCCTTCTTGACTGTGATTTTTTTCCCTCAAGTAGAATCAGTCAGCTGACCATTTTTTATTGCAGGGCTTGAGTTTGGTCTTGAGCTCTTATAATGGCGAAGATATTCTTGTATCTTTTGGAGGATATAACGGGCATTACAGCAATGAAGTTAGTAGCAATCTATCTTTCTTGTGGATTCCCCTCCCTTCCTTCTTTCCTTCTTTCTGATTTTGTTCTGCTGTCAGGTCAATGTTCTTAAACCAAGCCACAAATCAACTTTGGAATCAAAAATAGCAGAGACTCCTGTGCCCGACAGTGTTTCTGCTATCCATAATATTACAAACCCCACCAGAGATGTGGACTCTGAATTTGAAGGGGGGCATGAAGGCAAAATTAGGGAAATTGTTATGGATAACATTGACCAAGGGTCCACGGTATGGCAAATTGCAATTTTTTTTTTTAACAGATGTAGAGATTCACAAATTCTTTTGCTGTATTGTTGTTTTGGATTTGCATCCTTAAGACTTTGAATTCCATGCAGAAATCTAGAGGTGAGGGAACCAGTGAGCATCTTTTAGCTACTTTAAAGGCTGAGAGAGAAGAACTGAATTCTTCGCTCAGCAAGGAGAAGTTGCAAACTCTCCATTTAAAGCAAGAGTTAACTGATGCTGAGACTCGTAACACTGATCTTTACAAGGTAATCACCTGACATACAGGTTTAGCCATCTTTCGAGCACTTCTGTCAAATCTTGTACCAGAGTTGCATGCCATCTGAAATTTATCCTGTGTTTGTTTTCCACTTATCAACTTTTCTGTAGCTCAGAAGATGTTCTTTCTTTCTATATCAAATGCCCCTTAATTTTGTTCTCTTGGCATTACAGGAGCTCCAATCTGTACGTGGTCAACTCGCTGCTGATCAGTCAAGATGTTTCAAACTAGAGGTATTTCCTAGCTACTTTCTCTTCATATTCTTTTTTCCCATTCTTTGGGTTTGATCGGGGGGGAATTATTGGAACATCCATGAAGAACTACAATCTTTGTCTGTTGACTTCTCTGATATGTATCATTTAATTTTTCATTTTTGGTTAAAACAGCCACAAGATATCTCTAGTTCAGTAACCCAACCCAGAACTGAAGATAAGGCTAATATCATCTTATGTCTACATATCAGGGAAAAGAAACTGTGTTTGGTTTGCCACAAAATTACTGTACAAAAAAAAGAGATTGAACAATGGCCAGACAAAATATTCGCCTTCTTGTTGTTACGATAAGTAGTGTGAATTATGTTAATTAAGAACCGCTAGCTTCTTTTACACTCTCCTTTTACTTACAGGTGTAGTAATAAGCTAATCTTCCAAAAATAGCAAGCACCAGTTACGAAACAGATTCATTTGTGTTAATTACTCCTTGAACTAACAGGTTGACGTTGCGGAACTACGACAAAAGCTTCAAAATATGGAGGCACTGCAAAAAGAACTTGAACTCCTGCAACGCCAAAAGGCTGCCTCTGAACATGCCTTGAATGCAAATCATAGGCAGGGCTCAGGTGGCGTGTGGGGTTGGCTTGCTGGAACCCCTGACTCTGGCAACCGAGAAGAAGAAGATGCGTAAATTTTGTGGAAGCCTTGGTAAGCAGTGATTGTGTAGATTTGGTTCTCACTGATCCACTACCTACCAAATATTTTTGTTTCACTAGCCTGGTTCTTTTTGTGATGGGAATAAAGATATCAAAAAAATTTTGGGTCAGAATGAAGTCCCTCTGGGGTATAGTTAGTAGTTTCATACGGTCGTCACTGCAAATTTTTACAGGGTTTGTATTGGAAGTAAACGTTACTGTTTTGAATGGTCACTAAATTATAGAGTTAAATATTTTCCAACAAAATTTGGCAAACATTCTTTTGTTATAGCAATGTTAAGCTCTTAATTGTACTTCTATCTACAGAAATTGTGGATTTTTTCCGTAAAACTATTCTGATTCTGTTTCTTCCCTTTTCTGTATAGCTAGTTGTCTATTCAACCAAGAATTTATTGAACTGCCATAATTATGAACATGGAGTTGCGAAGGAGTAAGTGTGATGAACGGCCCTTTCCTCCTCTTCATATTCACTCGAATCTTTATAATATTGTGATTAATCACGAGTCATGGCTGATTCAATATCTGAGTCAAAATAAACAATATTTGTCAACTCTCACAAACCTGAATTGGTGGATTTGTGATTTTTATGATACTACAGAGTATAGAGTGGTCATAACGACATAAAAGTGCCAATAGAATATGGAAAGAAGATCCATACATTCCCTGGTCCATGGTCGTGTTGATCTAAACTTGAAACTTGATTCAGCTGTTAATTAGTAATTTGATTAATTTTATAAATCTATCTCTAACATTGCCAACTGCCAAGTAAACCTTAAAAACTCGAAAAAACAAAATAAAATAACGTTATTTTAATAAAATCGTGTTAATTCACGAGTTGATTTAATGCCCTAATAACTTAAATTATCTTTCAAGTCAATTATCTTTCAAGTCAATTTCTAAATTAGTTCTGAAACCCTAAAACTTAGTTCTCATTTTATGAGAATAATTTTCAGTATCAAAACAAAATTATTTAAATTCAAATTAGTATATTTATGAAATTTTTTACGGAACACAATGAATATACTTTAAATCTCGTTATAAAAAAAATTAAAAATACTGTCTTAAAAACAATCTTGAAAATGATTTGGTCCAGACAATTACTCACACGTTTCTCATCTTCCTATTTTCTTCAAAATTCACTTCCAAAAAAAAAATCATTAAAGAGAAAGTTGGTGGGCCCCGTTTCCATCATACGGCCAGAACCCACTCCGAACTTTTCCTTCCACTATCAAATAGCGTGGCACCATCCAAAAACCCTCTACAGCTCCTCATATTACACCCACACTACCGCATAAAACCTTCGTAATTTTCTCTCCATCCAAACACGCCCTTATCTCTTTAACTACAAAAATCTTACATTTCCTCACCCTTTCACAGGAGCCAAACAAACCCTAATCAGTCTGAATAGAAATGCCTTTTTAGCCTTCAAGACGCCAGCTTTCTAGGGTTTATTTTATCAATTCCACCTCTCGCAAATGATATCTTTTGAATCGGACGCTAAAAAATCGAATGAAGAGGAAGAAGAAAAACCTAGGGTTTCTGAACAGGAAGTTAACAATGTTAGGGTTTCTAAGGTTGAAGAAGAGGAAGAAGAAGAAGGATCTAGGGTTTCTGAGTTGAGAAGTGAAAGCAGTTTTGATTTTGAAGAGAGAGAGCAGAATAACAGGTTAGCGGTAGGGGATTATAAATCTTTATGGAGTGAATTTGATGATTTTGTTGCTAATGAAAAGAATGAAGCAATGGAAGGTACGTCTAGGGCATTAAGTTATGGTTTTGAAGTTGGTGATATGGTATGGGGGAAAGTGAAATCGCATCCGTGGTGGCCGGGGCATATATTTAATGAGGCGTTTGCTTCGTCTTCGGTGAGGCGGACGAGGAGGGAAGGTCATGTGCTGGTTGCGTTTTTTGGGGATAGTAGTTATGGTTGGTTTGATCCGGCGGAGCTTATTCCGTTTGATGCGAATTTCGCAGAGAAATCGCAGCAGACGAATTCGAGGACTTTCATTAGGGCGGTAGAGGAGGCTACAGATGAGGCTAGTAGGAGGAGTGCACTTGGTTTGGCTTGTAAGTGTAGGAATAAGTATAATATTAGGCCTGCGAATGTGGCAGGGTATTTTGCAGTGGATGTGCCGGATTATGAGCCAGGAGGGGTTTACTCGGTGAATCAGATTATGAAGGTAAGAGATGGGTTTAAGCCGGGTGAAGCTCTTGCTTTTGTGAAGCAGTTGGCTGCGGGGCCTCATGGGTGTGATCAGGATGGTCTTGAATTTATTAAGAATAAGTCTAGGGTTTCAGCATTTCGCAAGGCCGTGTTTGAAGAGTTTGATGAGACATATGCACAGGCATTTGGAGTTCACAATTCACGGCCTTTGAATGATACAGCTAAGGTTTCAAATCAGCTTGCTAAAGAGCCAACTCGAGGTATTGTCTTATTTGTCTTTCCCTGATTTTTGAGCTTTGCAGATTGCATAGGTTTTGAACATCTGGTCTGATTTGTGCATTGGAGATATTATCTTGATTTTATTGCCCCGTGATGGTGGATATCCATGCTTCTTCCTTGTGTGCCGTTTTGTTTCTATCAGATGCCATTTTACATTTCTCCTTGAGTAACGACAAATAGTTAGAATTACTTCACTATGCTTTTGCTTGTGCACTGAGTGCTTTCACTTCTCTGATGCAACACAAGCGTTTACCTTAAATTTGCAGTGAAGGTATGAGAGTTAAGATCTCACTCAGTTTTATAACATAAGGATGGGGTGTCAGTGGTTATCAAATGGTAAATTTTTTAACTCATTGAGAAAGTGTAAGGTAGTGGTTGTATCACAGTAGCTTTTGAGGATGCGTGCACAACTTTGTTGAAACTCTTAATATAACAAGCATGCACATTTATTTTTATGTATTTTTTAAAATGCTTGTATTTCTGATTTGCACCTCAAAGCATCATTGCGTGTGTCCTTTTATTCAACTCAATCTTTTTTCCAAAATGGAAATTTCTGATCTTTATATCTTGTCTGCCTTTGAGAACTAATTCTCCCCTTTTAATGTAGTTGCTTGCTATTGAATTTGACATTTGATTCACGGAAGGATTTCCAATTTGCCTGGTAATAAAATGTTATGCCTGAGTTGAATTGTTTCATTTCATGTCAAATAAAGGCAGGTAGTATTAAGACTTCTAGCCTAAAATTCTGAGTTTAAAATTAACTTGCTGTTGCAATTAAAACTGCAATGTGTGTAATATACTCAACACTCTTTTCTTTTCTTTTTTTGTTGTGTAAGATTCACTGCACCATGTAATTCTATATTCTGTAATTTTAGGGATTTTATAAAACACTTGCATTTTTGGTATAGGTTTGGTTCCTTTATCATCACGAATCATACACGGGTCCTGCACTTTTCTTCCTTTATTAGCGTGTGTTTCATGAATTTCTCTTGATTGTCCTTTCGTATTGCCCCTTCTATTGGCTTTTTTTTATCCTATGTTTCATATTCTCATTGGGTTGTTGCTCCTTCAGCTCCTTTAAGTGGTCCATTGGTGATAGCTGAAGCTCTGGGTGGTGAGAAGAGCTCAAAAAAACCTATAAAAGTCAAGGAGCATTCAAAAAGGGACAAATATCTCCTTCAGCGAAGAGACGAGCCAAATGACCCGGGAACTTTTGAAATTGGCCAAAGGCAAGCAAGTTCATCATCCCCAGCCATTCACGTGGAAGGTTCATCAGCAGCAGAAGCTGGTGATTATGTGTTGCAGAAAAGAGCTCCAGCACCCCACATTTCAGCAAAACATGAACAATCTCCATTCATAACCAAAGAAGGTGTTGATTCTAGTGAAGATGGTGCTGGCAAAGCAGCATTACTTTCAGATCAGGCTCCAGGATATGGTGGTGCTAGTTTAAATGCAAAGCCATCTCTTGATAACCAGGATGCTGTGAAAGAAATAAAAGGTGAAGCAGGATCTGATGTGGCTGACAATCTGAAAAGTTCTGATTGGCCTGGGAAGGAGCAGCTTAAGGGTGTTTCAGGTTGTACATCACCAACCTTTCAGCAACAGGAGGGTATAGTTGACCTTAAATATGAAGAGAGTGCAAAAGCATCCAGATCGAATGAAGTTTCTCAGCAAACTGAACTAAACTTTTCTGCCAGAACTGAAGGAGATAGTGGATTGAGTAAAGTTCAGGATGGTGGCCTTGTTTCACATCTTTCACCACTTAATGCCTCACAATCTGGTGGAACAAGTACTGGTACTGGAGTGAAGAAGGTCAAAGTCGTTAAACGGCCTACGGGGCCTCTCAGCTCTGAGACGTCTATTATGGGGGAGAAAAAGAAGAAAAAGAAGAAAGAGTTGGGAGCAGAAACTAATCCTGATCATCCGAAGAAGCGGCTGGCCACTGGAAAAGGTGGGGTAGCGGGAATCTCATCTGGAAAGTCCACTCAAATCAGTATGTCTCCTGGAGAGGATTTTCAGCTTAACAGTCAGAAGAAAGATGTTGGAGCCAGCAATACCTTGCCCAACAGTATTGAGCTTGAGCTACCCCAGCTACTGAGTGATTTGCATGCTCTAGCTCTTGATCCCTTTCATGGTGCAGAAAGAAACAGTCCTTCAGTTACAATGTCTTTCTTTCTGCGATTCCGGTCCCTTGTTTACCAGAAAAGCTTGGCTTTATCACCACCATCTGAGACTGAGCTTGTTGAAGCTCGTGGCGCTAAATCCTCTTCCAATATCGGGGCTTCTGACTATTCTGCCAGTGAGAATTCCAGAGGTTTGACATCTTCAAAACCAGCAAAATCCCTTGCCAGACTTGATGATCCAACAAAAGCTGGACGGAAGCGGTTGCCATCTGATCGCCAGGAAGAAATTGCGGCAAAAAGGTTGAAAAAAATTACTCACCTGAAGTCATTGGCTTCTGGGAAGGCTGGACAGAGAAGTTTGGATACGCAGCGAGCAGAAGGAAAGGAGCCAGTGGCTACCCAGCGAGCAGAAGGAAAACCACCTGCCACTATCCATCGGGCTGAAGGCAAACAGCCAGTGGCTCAAGCTCCTAGGAAGTTAGTTAAACCAGATTCTTATAAAAAGATGGAGCCTCCAGTTAGAGCTACTGAGCCCACCATGTTGGTGATGAAGTTCCCTCCTGAGACATCGCTTCCATCTGCTGCACAGCTGAAGGCAAAGTTTGCTCGATTTGGGTCGATAGATCAGTCCGCAATCCGTGTCTTTTGGAAGTCATCACAATGCCGTGTTGTGTTCCGGAGAAAGCTTGATGCACAGGCAGCTCTCAGATATGCTGTTGGTAACAAATCCCTGTTTGGCAATGTGAATGTAAGATACAACCTCCGGGAAGTGGGCGCCCCTGCATCTGAGGCACCTGAATCTGAAAAAAGCAGAGGTGATGACACTTCTGTTGATGCTGCACAGGCCAAGGATCCTCTGGTGGAACGACAAGCAGCAGCGTTTGCACACCAGCCTCCTTCACAGTCAGCAGGCCAGCTGAAATCGATATTGAAGAAGCCAAATGGTGAAGAAGCAGTACCAGTACCTGGTGGTAATGGTGGTAGAGGAACACGTGTAAAATTCATTTTGGGTGGGGAAGAAACTAATAGGGGAGAGCAAATGATGGTTGGTAATAGAAACAACTTCAACAACAATGCTAGTTTTGCTGATGGTGGTGCTCCTACTACTACTACTGTTGCTATGGATTTTAGTAGTAAGAACTTTCAAAAGGTTATTCCTCCATCTCCATTGCCTATCCTTCCCCTTCCTACTCAATTTGCTAATGACCCACTTAATAATTCACACCATCATACTGAAGTACCACCCAGAAATTTGCACAATTTCATTACTCCTCCTCCAAGCTCTGGACCTAGTACACCAAGCATAGATATCTCTCAGCAGATGCTGAGCCTTTTGACAACATGCAACGATCTTGTCACCTCTGTGTCAGGCTTGTTAGGCTATATACCTTACCACCCTCTTTGACAACAAATATGGGCCGATACTCGCAACTCTCATCAAAGGATTGGACTACATGACAAACAAACAAAAAAAAGCCAGCCATCTCCTCCAAAGCTGCACGATTGCTATTGGGTGTGAAGCAATGGAGACACAATCGACATGGCCGCCCAAAATTTTCTCGTGAGAAGCAGCAACCGAAACACATGGACATGGGGTCTTTCTTGCCGGGTGCCATTTAAGCAAATCCATCACGATCAAAGTTTGGTGTAAAACTATGTAGTTTTGAGAGTGGACTAGTCAAGAATTTGTACCAGTGCCATCCTTTTGCTTTTGGGCTCTTTTCCCCCCTTTATTATCTCCCTGCTCATGGCATTTCCATTTAAAGTGCCCGTTTGCGAACGCGGTCCGCTGTGATTGCACCTGGCAAAAACAATGTATTTGTCGCGGTGCATCACGCCGATCATGGTGTGCTTGATCTGCATGTGGTGAGAGCTCCTACCAATTTGCTCGGTGCCTCTTCCTGTTAGATAGCGACCTGCCTATGGCAATGAATTCGTTGTATATAGTCCACCGAACGTCTATGGTCGCACCCAAAATCTAATGATTTATAATTAGTAACTCCTTGCAGTGTTAAAATAATTAAATAGTCATCAGATGATTGTTTGTCATGCCTAATTCAGTAATATTTTGTTTCAAGAAAATATCTCTTACTTTTCCTCTACTTTAAAATAAAAAATAAAAATAAATTAGAAAAAAAAAAAAGAGTCAGTAACGCCTTGCAGTATTAAAATAATTAAATAGTCATCTGATGATTGTTGTCATGCCCTTTCCCTTTTTTTTTTTTTCCAAAAAAATTACCCTTCCTTTCCCTTTACTTTAAAATAAAAAAATAAAAATAAATTAGAAAAAAAAAAGTCAGGTGGATGTGTATGAAATTAAAAAATAGAGATTTAAGTATATCCATTAAAAAAACTTAAGGAATAATTGGTTGTTTGTGATAAACTACAAGGATTAAATTATATCTAACTCTTTAATTTTTTTACTGTTTTTTAAATAATTTTGAAGTAACGGTATAAAAAATAAATTTTAAAAAATAAAAAAATATATTTTTAAAAACAATCAGATCAAATTCAACTTAAATTTTTAATCAAATCAAATAAATTTTTATTTTATTTTTCTTTAAATACCCAAATAAATGGCACCCAAGTGGAGCCATCATGTCAATCCAGGTTTTAATTAATACTACTACGGGTCACGCTATAAAGCCGGCAACAAATCGTTGTGATGATAGAAAGAGGCTGCTGTAATATTAATACTGCTCAGTTTCAAGGAGACGTGTGCCTTTACGTGTCTATAGCGTTCATCTCCGTCCTTCTAGAAGAATACTTTTTTTTTCCTTCGAGGGTAAGGAAAAGGCAAATAAAAATTACATATTTAATCTTAATTAGCAATAGTTACTTCCCTATTAAATACAGACACGGGGATTCCAAGCATTTGCCCGACGGCCAAAAAAAAGATATTATCCACCATTCTATCTTAATTATTACCTCTAATTATTATGCTTATCCTCCTACAAGATAATTAACGAATTATATTTCTTTTATGAATACGCATTTAACTTGAATTACTTGAATAGATTGTATATGATTATCCGATCAAGAGGAAGGTACTGTTAATATTAATATTTTATCTGATTTATTTATGATTTATTTATTATAATTTGTCAAATTAATCTCCAAACGGAATTTAATCATTATACTGATTTATCAAGTTATATTTAAAAAATAATAAATTTTGTTTAGCATAAATTTTAAAAAATAATTTTGATATATATGTTTTATAGAGCTTATAGATAACTATTGCTTTTGGGAAAAAAAACGCGTAGGATATTATTCATAGAGAATCTAAAAAAAGGGAAACCTCTTGAACCCCTCATTTAAAGTCTCCATGTAAAAGACGGCTCGCGCGGCTCAGGAATTTTCCTGTCACTTTCCTTCGAACCAAACAGAATTGTATATATACCCAACGTTTCTCAATTGACTCTTATAGAAAACCCCCGAAAAAGAACAATCTTTAAGGAAAAAATTCTCTCTTATTCTTGATAACAATACCTTGATCGTTTTTGCTGTTTGTAGAGGAAAATAGTATATCATGGAGTGCCGGTCATTAGAGATCACAGTTATCTCAGCCAAAGATCTCAAAGATGCCAATCTTTTCGGCAAGATGGATGTGTACTGTGTTGTTTCTCTCCAAGGAGATGATTATAATTCTAAGCAGAAACAGAAGACACACGTTCATAAAGACTCTGGGCCAAATCCTGTATGGAATTTCCCCTTGAAATTCACCATTGATGATGTTGCTGCTCAACAGAATCGCTTAAAGCTCAAGTTCATGCTTAAAGCTGAGAGAATGCTGGGAGACAAAGATGTTGGTGTAGTCTTCGTGCCTGTCAATGAATTGCTGGGTGCAAAAGATGGGAAAGGTTCCTTAAGCTATTCCGTCACTGCCCCGAGAGGGAGGATGAAAGGAACATTGAATTTCTTGTTTAAATTTGGCGAGAAATTCAATGTTACTGCTCCGGCGATGGCGAAAAAGATGGACGGGAACGTCTCTGCTTACCCTGACATGGGATATCATGCTGCTGCCGGCGGGAAGGAAATGAACAAGCCTGTCACTGCCTACCCTGTGATGGGATATCAGGATGCTGCAGGTTCAAGTTATGCATACCCTGCGCCACCGCCTCAAGCGGGGGGGGATAAGCACCAGACTCCTTATCCATATCCTTATAATCAGCCGCCGCCGCCACAACATGGTTATGGTGGGTACCCACCTGCTCCCGGACAAGGGTATCCGGGCTACCCACCACAACCCATGTATGGTGGTGGGTATCAACCTGGGATACAACAGAGGCCTAAGAAGAGTGGTAGAGGAAAAATGGGTTTGGGATTGGGAGCTGGATTGCTTGGTGGATTGCTGGTTGGTGATATGATTTCTGATGTTGGTGACATGGGTGGCTATGATGGTGGCTTTGATGGTGGTTTTGATGGTGGCTTCGACTTTTAGTTTTTTTTTTTTTTTTTTTTTGCATTTTCTTATTTCCTAAGAAGAGTGGTAGAGGAAATATGGTAGACTTTTTTAATGAAGTAATGTTAGTATTATGAAATATTTGAAGAATATGTATTAAAAAGATTTTTTAATTATAATTAATTCTTTCTTTCTTTCTTTTTGTTTCTTAACAAATTTTTAACTTTTGTTGCTGATGAACATATTACTCAACTGACAGTAGGTTTTTTTCTTTTAGAGATCTCGTGTTCGAGCCTTGTTTATAATTAAAAAAAATCCACTCTATCTTCAAAGTAGTTCAAATGCTTAATTTCTTGATTAGCATGGTTCTTCGAGAATTACTCACACCAAAATCCATGGCAGCTTCTTCGTTAAGACGACCAATGCAGTGTTAATGGGTTCTTGCATGCTTTTCCGTTAGGGAAGGGGGGAAAGAAGCTTTCGGCAAAGGGGCATGATCAGTCCTCCCTGTCAAAACAGGTTGGAAAATGCTTTGGTTTTTTTTATTTTATTTTTTATATATATTTAATCTATTAAAATAATTTAAAAATACTAAAAAAAAATTAATAACAACACCATCACCAATATTTATATTGATATTTATGTTATGATGCCACAATGATATTTATATTGATATTTATGTTATGATGACAGGTGATCTTTCAGGTTGATATCTTTCACAAGTTGTTTGTTTTTTTTATATTGATATTATTATTAATATAGATGTTCGTGTCACCTTGCGTGTACTTTGACTAATCTCGTGAATCCTGAAGTTAACAACCATATAAACCTCCCGTGATCATCAGGAGGTGTATTTTGACTAATCTCGTGAATTCTGAAGTTAACAACCATATAAACCTCCCGTGATCATCATATTAGCAACTACAGGACTCAAACCTGAGATCACAGGGGAAGCAAACCCTTAATTTCAAACTCTTACCGCATGACCACCTACTAGATAATTTAGACATCATTACTTTGTTTATCGTTGATGTTGGCATGGAAATTGTATTGATGTGTTTATAATTGTAGTAGCAATTGTGGCTTAAAGTGTTTTTTATTTAAAAATATATTAAAATAATTTTATTTTATTTTTAAAATATTATTTTTCAGATTAACACATCAAAACAATCTAAAAATATTTAAAAAATAATTTTTATTAAAAACAAATTTAAAATTTAAAATTTAAAAGAACATAGTTTGTACCGTATTCACATTCGTAAATATACTCTAAGCCTTACTGGCATCCACACACGTAAAAGAAGGGGGGGAAAGAGCAAAGGGTTAGCCAACAAACTCGGCTCATTGTGTGTTTAGTAATATGTTGTTGAGTGTCAAAATAATATTTTTCAGAGTTTTTTTAATTTTAATATTAATACATTAAAAACATTAAAAAAACCTCAAAAATAATAAATTCAATTTTTTTTAAATAAAAAAACATAAAAATCAAACTTTAGTTGGTTATTAATATCTCACTACGGATTTTGGACGGTTGAGATTAGTTTAGTGTTATATGGATAGTTCACCGTGTTGTTTGGTGTTAGAATACACACCTCTTGCCATGGTAAAGAAGAAGAAATACATTAAAGTTAATTTATTAGTGAATTTTAAAATGCTGAAAAAAAAGCTTAATTAATGTTTGCTTCAATTATTGATGTCTTCTAGGTTTAATTATCGTTTTAGTATTGCTTTCCCAAGTATTTAGAAAGAACTGCTTAATTATAATTAAGGTATCAAAATCCTAGTAATCTTCGCGTAATCCTTGTAAAGCCTACTTAATTATAATTAAGGTAAGCTTAATTTGTAGTATTTGTTTTCTACCATGACTTGAATCCTGGCACTACAAGGGTTTCTCTTCAATATGATTATATGCAAAGCCAGATTTCTCCCCTCAATCAGCTCAAATTAATAGCTTTAATAATATTGACCTTCTTGATCTTTTCCTTCAAGATCACAACAATGGATTACAGAACTCTAGACATTAATTACTATAGTGACGTGCCTGGAAGGCCTTAAACTCTCAAAACTGTTCTCCAAAACTCGAATCGTCGGTGGCTCTCTGATTTCCAGGCAAGAAACACCGGTTTGCACATACAAAGGAATAAGCAGTCCAACTTGGGATTATCCGAAGAGATTTTACTGAGAAGAGTCAGTGTTACAGCAGAGTAAATTGATGGTTGTGTTTCGAATTTGGCGCACCCCGATATTCCTTGGTGGAAACAAACTTCTCGGAGAAGTATATTTTCCGGTCAAGCTCCTTTTGGATAATTGGACAGAAGACAAGCAAGCAAAGGAGGGTTCTTGTCCAGTCGTGACTCCATCAGGAAAGCATCGAGGTTGCTTGGTTTTCAAGTATGATTTTGGAAATGGTACGATGAGGGGCGCTCCTAAAAAGGTCGATAGGCTCCACCATTCGGCACCATATATTGATTAATCTTGTATGGTTAAATTTGAGAACCACCACCGGCATCGCCATCGGAACCATGTGGAGGTTAATCTTGTAAATTTAGGGCATTATTCACTTGACAGTATTGGTGTGTGTGTGGAGGGCGTGTTCTTATGCTGGCCTTTGACGTATAGCTTTCTTGTTCCAATTAGTTCATATGGGTCCAAATTAGTTTTTCCATGATATAATTGTAGAGTTTGATTCTCTTTTATCTATTATAATTCTCTCTTTTATTCAATTTGTGATCATGGTGATTGATTTGGATTTCAATAACAATTTGTATTAATATAAGGACTAGATTAAACTTTACCTTGCCAAGTGTCATCATGAGGTATAAAATCCCCGCAAAAACCTATCCCCTCTCAACACTCTACTCTCTTCAACCCCAAACCTCTCATGGCGACCCGACCCGGGTGCGATTTCGAACCCGACCATCCCAAAACCTCTTCAGCCGCCGCCGCAACCCACAACCCGAATCGAGTAGCAACCCCGCCAATATACCACCTATCCTTCAACCAAAACCACACCTGCTTCTTAGTTGGACTCCAAAACGGGTTCCGGATCTTCGACACGGACCCATTCAAACCCTCATTCCGCCGCGACATCGACACAGACGGCGGCATCGGATTGGTCGCCATGCTTTACCGCAGCAACATCTTCTGCCTAGTCTGTGGCGGACCCGACCCTGTTTACCCCAGAAACAAAGTGATGATTTGGGACGACCATGATTCTCGGTGTGTCGGAGAATTATCGTTCCGGTCAGAGGTGAAAAACGTGAAACTTCGTCGCGATATGATCGTTGTCGTGTTGAATCAAAAGATCTTTGTTTATAATTTCTTGGACTTGAAGTTATTGAATCAAATTGAGACGGTTTCGAACCCTACTGGACTGTGTGAGATTTCGCATAATTCGTCGCCGATGGTTTTGGTTTGTTTAGGGTTGCAAAAGGGGCAAATTAGAGTGGAGAATTTTGGGTCCAAGAAGAGTAAGTTTGTTATGGCGCATGATTCAAGAGTTGTTTGTATGAGTTTAACTCAAGATGGGAGGAGGTTAGCGACGGCGAGCAGTAAAGGGACTTTGATTAGAGTGTTTAATTCTTTGGATGGTACTTTGTTGCAAGAGGTATGGTAATTGGTAAGCTAATTAGTGTCAGTATATGTGACAATGTGGTTGTGATTATGGTGATTAGTAAGCTAATTAGTTGTGGTGTTTTTGGATTCTGTTGTAATCTTAATTGGTGTTAAAATTTTGCTGATGTGATTGTAAGTAGAAAGGAATGGACTTTTTGGATGCGAGCATATGTCTGCATGAGGTAGTGTTAGGAAGGATGATTTTCTCAGTGGTTTAATTAATGGATATGTTAATGTGATTTTGCCAATTTTGATCACAATGGACAAGTGCGCAGCCACTCTTGTTGATTGAAGATTTAGCTCATTTCTTTTATAAGAAAATGCAGTGTAGTTGCATAAATCAAAGAATTGTAAAGTGATTGATAACGGATTTTTAAGCAATGAGATCATGAGGTTTCTATAAAAAAAGAATAAGAAGATCTTTAGGTTTGAATGTTTTATGAGCTTGAATTTTTAATTTGTTTTTGTTGGAAACATAATTGAACATGTGTCCAATTTCTGTTTTTGGTCGATTAAGTAAGCATGTGTTTGTGCTAGATTTTCATCCAGCTAGAAACACCCAATTTCCTGTGTGTGGTTTGTTGATGCTATTTGCTAATGTTCAATGATTTCTTGTGCCTCGTGCTAGGTTAGGAGAGGTGCAGATAGAGCAGATATCTACAGCCTTGCATTCTCATCCAATGCTCAGTTCCTAGCTGTCTCAAGCGACAAGGGAACTGTACATATCTTTAGTCTCAAGGTTGATTCAGGGTCCCTGCCCTCATTGCCAAATGATAGATCTCACTTTGCATCCGAACCAATTCATTCTAGACTTTCATCTCTTTCCATTTTCAAAGGTAATTTCCCTATTTATTGTCACTTATTCTTTGAACTATAAATACAGTGCTAGTTTGCTGTGAAATCCTGAGAAGTTAGTGCTAGCAGTTATTTGAAGGCTATAGGGGCCAGTAAATTTTAGTAGCTGGGCATGTTACACTCTTGCATAGGTTAAGATATGACTTCCAAGTTCTAAATCCAGTTCATTAGCTTGCATGGGTCAGAGAATCTTTGATTGTCATTGGTGAGTGTACAAGCCTGCTAGATAACTCCCCTTTAGGTTTTGATATCATTGTTTGGAAGTGAAGCTTATATTGGGCTTCTCTCATTATATTACAGGGGTATTGCCAAAGTATTTCAGCTCTGAGTGGTCAGTAGCTCGGTTTCGATTACCTGAAGGTTTGCAGTACTGTGTTGGGTTTGGCCACCAGAAGAACACTATTGTCATCATTGGCATGGATGGAAGGTAATGAAAAACCAGATCATTGTGGTTTGTTTATTAGTTATCATTTTGCTGCATTATGAGGTAGGGGGGCAATTGAATCAATCCACTGTCATGTTTCCTTCCTGGCTCTCGCATGGTTCCCTGGGTGGTGTGCTAGGAGGTTATCCCTAGGGCTGATAGTGAAAATGTCTTTGGAAAAATAGCAAAAATCATATTAATGCAATGATGTCCATTCTCATAATATGCTTAGTTCTTATGCCTCGATCATAGTGGCTCCTTCGGCTTCCATGGGAATATGCTTTGGATTTGTCTCATTCTGCTTCTACTAAAAACCCTTGTTGCTTTATTCTGATGAGCATAGATGAACAATCTTTTAGTAGCGTTACTGGTATCATTGTGTCATTCCATATTCATAACAAAGTGAACTGATTTTTCACAACTGTGCTGGGTTTGGATTCCCATCGAACCTAGACTCTGCAAGTTAGTGATGAATTCAAGAGTTAATGAGAGGTTATCTTCGGTAATCACATAAACCATATTACCATGTGTCCATTCTAATACTATGAATGATTTCGACTCCCATCGGAATATAATTTGTATTAGTTACGATAACAGTGGATCTTCAATCAGCTTTAAGTGGACAAGATTGTATGTATATCTTGTTTTGCATTGTCATGGATAGATCGTGTTTTGAATATTTACTGCACCTAAATTTTGTAATAATGATCATGAATAATCTTAACGAGGTTGTTTACTGGATGGTTTTGCAGTTTCTATAGATGTGAGTTTGACCCTGTGACTGGTGGGGAGATGATCCAGCTTGAATATATCAATTTCCTGAACGTGGAGAATTTCTGAGTCAATAAATTTGGGGGTAAATATTGTTAATATTATTTTCTCAGGAGACTGGAATTAATTGTACATACATAAACATGTGAGTAACTAAAATCGGCTTCGGATTAACCCAATTGCATTGGGCGGTGTAAGAAAAGGTTCTGGTGCGTGCTTTTGTTAATAATGGTGCCCTGTAAATTCTTGTAAACAGTAGCCTTGACTGTGAGCGTGATGAAAAGGGACAAACATTTCTTAGGTGATCAGTTGGCAGAGCCAGAATACTCAACCTGGCAATCCTTTTTTTTTCTTATTGAAGGTAAAGGGTGAGGCTTGACAGTGATTTAACAAAACCACCCCAATAGTGTTAATACGTTCAATGTTTGACGTTCTTCTGTTCATCAAACGAGCTATACAATTTCAGAGAGCTCCTGAAAATTGGCTCTTTGGAAAGATTTCAAGGCCAGGGAAGCTTCTCTATATTTTCATCGCCCCCAAATAACAGCCAAGGAAATGCTGTAGCATCCAAAACAAGGGTTTTTTTTATATTCCATTTCAGAAACTGCGAGTTCATATTAAGAAAAAGTTCAATTTAAACACTTCCATAGAGGAAACGTTTGTGAATTGGAAAGCTGGAGATTTTGAAGTTCTTGGCCATGCTTTACTTGTAACTATGATATCATGTTCTCATTGCTAGACATAGCCAAAAAATCTAGCATCTCTCCCCACATCGCCAATTTTCCAGTTTAAGAATGCTATCATATCCGAAACTTTGAATTTTGAAACCCCACCCAAATGCCCACTTGGGGTTACGAAAGCTCGATAAATTGGCGCTTTGGAAAGAAGAAACCTTTCCATGCGATGGATTTGAGCAAACCACACGCACCAAGAGAGCAGCAAAGCGAAACACATGCGACGGAAAGAAGAAACCTTAACCATTAAATATTTGATAAACATGAGAGCTGCGGCGGCGGCTACATTATCTTTGTGCATCAAAAACATAAACAACTTGTAAAGAACAAACTAAACTGCCCGTCTAAATTCCTACTACATTGGATAACAACCGGTTGTCATACAACAAAATAAAACCTGATTTTATTACAAGTGGGTTTTAGGCCTTTTTAGGTGATTTTGGCTCTGACCCCGAAGATTTCTCACTAGCTGAAGTTTTCTTAGGCAAAAGTACTGGGTTAATGTTAGGTAACACTCCGCCGCTTGCTATTGTAACTCCTTGCAGCAATTTTCCGAGCTCTTCATCGTTTCTTACAGCCAACAAGACGTGTCTTGGGTTGATCCTGGTCTTCTTGTTGTCTCTCGCTGCATTTCCAGCCAACTCCAGCACCTAGAAACATGAGATAAAACAAATTAAAATACAAAAATAGATGATTATATTGAAAAGAAAAAAAAAGGAGTTTTCTATGGATTAGAACCAAAGAAATTAAAACAAAGACAGTCTACTAATCTTGTTTTTTATTTAAAAAGGAAAAACGATTGTTCTTCCATAGAAAAACCGAAAAAAAAAATAGATCTGAAATTTTTAAATAAAAAAAGATCGAAACATTAGACATTTCTCAAAAACAAAGGAAACAGGGATGGTTCAAAACGGCAACACGGGATGTACCTCAGCAGCGAGGTATTCAAGAACAGCAGCCATGTAAATGGGAGCACCAGAACCAAGACGCTTAGCGTAACGACCTTTCTTCAAGAACCGAGAGATCCGACCAACAGGGAATTGAAGGCCAGCTTTGATCGATTTTGAAACGGACTTCTTGCGATCTCCACCTCTTCTTCCTCCAGCACCTTTGGTTGCCTTTGTCGTTGCCTCCATTGTTAAAGGGAATTGAAGAAAATTGAGAGATATTGAGATGCGGGTTCAAACGGTAGCGTTTTCTGAGAGGGAACTGAAACTGGAGAGCGGGATTTGAAGGGGATAGAGAGGGTGTTTGGGCATTTATAGCGGAGTGTGACACGTTGGCGATCCGAGAAGATTTGGGTTTGAGATTAGAATGGGCGGTGAGATCGCGACAGGCTGGCGATCCTGGGTTTTTGAAATTGGTAAATGAAAATGAGAGTCTGGTTTTGGGTTGGCGTGTGGGTGAGGTATGTGAGTCGTTGGATTTGCCATGCTGGCAATCCGTGGAGACAATTGCTGATGTGAGTTTATAGCTGAAAATTTTAAAGTGATGATAAAGATGCGTGTGTGTGAGTATTTAAATCATCATAAATTAATATTTTTTGGACCGTGAAGATTTATTAATCAATAGAAATATCATTAATGGATGAGATAATGATTTAGTATTTTATATATTAACTAATAAAAAAATATAAAAAAATCATCATTTTTTTACTAAAACATTTAATTTAATATGTATATTATCTAATGTGGTTATACAAATATTGTCTAGTTACGAATTATAGATTATTATTATTATTATTCTATGTATTTTTATCTTTAATTTAAAACATCAAAGATATAGCTTTGTGATCCAATGATTATTCGAGTTTTCAAGATGCATTGTTATCTTTAATTTTACCAAAGTTTCTATGGATATTATGTAATTGAAATCCCAAATTCATAAAAAATAAATATTTAGATGCAATGAATCTTGCAATTCTGATTTGGACAATAAATATTCAAGCAAGTATAATTACAAATTATTTTCGACATTATAAAATTAAGTCCATGAAAAATATGAATAATTTGGATCAATATTCATACGGTATAGTTAAAATATCATGATACCAAAGTTTTTAAATCCGGCCCGGTCCAAGGCCTGGGTTTTGACCGGGTCGGCCGGGTCAATTTCTATTTTTAAAAAAATTCAAAACGGCGTCGTTTTAGTAAAAAAAAAAACACAAAAGTCAACGGGTTGCAACCGGGTTTTTGACCGGGTTTTTCCGGGTCAGCCAGGTCACACCTGATCATGGCGTATACTATTTTTTTATCAACCCGTCCCAGTTCCAGCCCCGGGTTCCGAGTCGACCCACCAGACCGGGCCGGGTTTCAAAACACTGCATGATACAATGGATGTTAAGTATTATATGAACTACTAATAAAAAATTAAAGCAACTTTATGTTTGTCAAGTGACAAACAAATTATTAGGAATGTTGTCGCCAAGAACAAAAAAAATTAAATTAAAGAAAATAGATATGTACTTGTGTCCCCTTCTCACCCAAATATACACTCAAATTAACAATACATTGCATAATTTTCTCCTGCACTTCAAGAACACCACACCAAACTTCTCGGTACACCGAGAAAAGTTAGATGAGAATCAAAAAAATATTAATTTGAAAACAAATAAATAACATTATAGTTGTATTTTATAAAGACCTGTCAATAGAGTTTTATATATGTATAATCTTGATCTATTAAAAGATTATCAATTCATATCTCAAGTGAAACTTGTTTTTTATAAAATGTATTTTCTTATAAATTTAGCAAATTATTAATTTACCATATTGGTCTCAAATCAGGACTGACTAATAATATCATTTAATCAAGATTATTAATTTATCAAATTTATATTGAAAATATTTCTTAAAAAACAAATGAAGAGATGATAAAAACGTTGTTCTCCTAAACACATTACACTATAGACAAGAATAGTGCTTCTATTGAACTACCCTTAAAAAAAAAACCTCACATGTTAATAATTAAGGGTAAAAGTGTCTTCGCAATGGAATCACTTGAAATTGATAAAAAAAAACCTTTCACTTGCAATGATAGGCCTTTTCATTTTTTGTTAAGATAAGCAAATTATACTACCTTTCAAATTCAAATTCCTATACATTGGGGCGAAAGGTATTATTGTCATTACACTGGTGTTTTTTTTTTTTGTTATCGGGTTAGGATAGATACAATTTGGTAATTTCATAAATAAAAAGTAATTTTAAAAAAATACATGGACGCATGTTGTGCAAGTGTCAGCCACTCCACTATCTCTGGATAAGAGCGTGCACCTAATTCCAGGGGTCAAAAATATTGTTTAGGGATGACATGTGATTCTTCTCAGTATTTCCTCTATAACCCCGCGACGCATTCACTTAAAGAAATTTTAATTTAACGCCAACAATCTTTTTTTTATATTTATTTTATCTCTCTTTCTCGATATTTGCACCATGTTCTTTTGTTTATTATTTGTTTTATTTGAAATGATTATGAAATTAAAATTTTGTCACCCTCCTTTTTTTTTTCATTTTGCTCTATGTTCTTTTGGTTATTGTTTGTTTTGCCTTAAATAATTTATGAAATTGAAAATTTTTTTTGATTTTGTCCTTGTTTAATTTTTTCCTTTCGGTAGCCATTTTTTTAATTGATATTTATGTAATCTGAGATAATTGATTTCTTTTTACAATCTCACCCTCCATTATTTTTTCCTATTATATTTTGTTTCTCTTTTTTTTTTATTTTTTAATTTGCCAAGTTTTTATAAAATGAATACATATATATGTGTGTGTGTGTGTGTGATAGTTTTAAAGTGAATACAAATATATAACAAACAAAAACAGTGAAAAGACAAGCAAAAACACAAAATAATTATATCTTTAAAACATTTTTAAAGTGATCTTTTATATTTTAAAAAAATACAGAGAAACATGTGTCTTTTGAATGTTATATTAAAGTTTTTTTTGTTTATTTATATTTTGAATATTTATCCGAAAGATGAGGGGAAAAAAAGCAATTTTGTCTTGCCAAAAGACACTAATTCCCGAGTTAGGTGGAACTATATCTTGATATGTGTTTCAAATATATTTTTATTTTGAAATATATCATGATGTTGTGATAAGATGTATGGTAACCCAAGCTTCCATCAAATAAGAATTAAATGAAGATGATTTTAAAAATAGAAAGCTGACATTAGCATAAATAAAAATAGAGGAGGCAAACGAATACAAAATCAAGAGTACATGTATAGATGGAAAGAAGCTCTTAAGCCTCAGCACACCAATTACATCATACACGCAAGGCAAGTTGCTCAGCTGTTCATCCCCATTATACAATTAAGTATTGTGCATGCCTTTGATGTGTTTAGATCTTGAAAGGTTAAGGTAACAAAGAAGGGACACTACGAGAATAATATTTTGACACCAAATAGGCAGGTGTTGAAAAATTCATTGTTTGATCCGGATTATTCAAGGGTATAAATCATTCTAGGTTAAAGAAAATCAAGTTTGATTTAATGATCAGGGTTAATCCAATCATAACTCAAAGTTTGATTTAATGATCAGGGTTAATCCAATCATAACTCAATTATTAACTTGTTAACTATTTTTTTTTTGTTTAAAAATAATATTATTTTGATTTTTAAAATTGCCCTAAATCAACTCTTCTAACCTATCAACTGGGCTTTACCCCATGCCTGCATGGGTTTTAAAACTACAGAAAAAGATGGACATGATGGTGCTCATAGGTAAGATAAACAGCAAATGCAATGCAGATGCTTGCTAGTTTTCATATTATTGAAAATATACAGGGAGAAAGGGGTGAGAACAGACATTATACACATGCCAAGAGGAATAATTAACACGCTCGGATTCCTAATGTCTAGTAGTGTAGTATAGGCTCTGGATTAATTAAACAGTTTTTGCATGACCAAGCCAAGCAGCTAATGCCAAAGCCCATGTTGAAGGTGCTCTTTTTTGAGCACTTTAATTGTTCCCAGGCCTGGCTGCATTTGAATATGGGCTATCCAACATTGAAAGATCAGCTTCATCTGGGAAATTGATCAGGACTCTCATTTGCACTTCCCTCAATTTGACAGCAAACTCCATTGCCTCATTCATTGCAGCCCTAGCACCAGCCAATGCATCTCCGAGTTCTTGATTGATCAAATAATATGAGCTTATTTGACCCAGTATGTGATCATGCCTTTCTTGAAATTTGTGAGCCCTCTCTTCCGCATTTTCCAGCACCTCAGCTATAATCCTCAGTTTCTCTTTTGTGATTTGTTGCTTGTGCCATAGCTTCAAGTTTGGCAAGAGGAGAAAGAACGACGCAGAGAAGCCAGCAATGGCAAAAATAAGGTGGCTAGAGCCCATGAACAAAGCTTTTCTTCGTGTCTATGCATCAGGAGAACAAATTTACAAAAGAACATATTGAAATGCATCTATGGTGCTCGAAATGATTCCTTGCTTTCATCGAGGGACATCACTTTCGTTTAATACACTCCTTTTGTATTGTACCAGATGGAACATGTGACGTTGCTTTACGAAATACAACTCCCCTTTTCACATCATGGAGCTGAGTTTTTTTATTTTTCTTTGTCATGAAACAATGTTTCTGAGATTTTTCCCTGTAATTTTCTTATGGAAAGACACCGCTATTAAACAGTATACCTAAATCTCACCATATCCAATTTTGGTTCAAAAACACCATGCTTTTGTGATCAGAAGTTCTATATGGGATACTAAGGAGGCTGAAGGGCAAGACACAAAAACATGCACTTACAAGGACAAAAGACTCCGTTTATATCATTACTCACTTCTGTTTGGAAAAGAGTTTTGCTGCTATTCTACCCCTGGCGGTTTTGAAATCCAGTTTCATTTTACCAGATTTTCTCGTCCGTCTCGGCTTTCGTGGCTTTCTATTTGATTGCTTTCTTTCTAAGCGCTGACGACGGATCTCTGGATCAGCCCAACCCTTGCCCCATTCCGCAAAAGAAGAATATGATTTGTGTTTGTTCACTGAGAGTTGCATATCAGCTTCAGGGTAAACAGAGAGCGGTTGCTCTCTATCATATTCCAGATACTCAAGTCCTAATTTTGTTGGCTCCGGGCATTTTATCTGGACATGGCTCTGCATAAACAGTGAATTTAATACAAGACCAATTTAGCTGAGAACCAAAATTTCAAACAAACACAACTTACAACCTGCATGCTTGAGAAAGCAATGGAGATTCGTGAGATAAAATACAAATTTCAAATTTTGCTTACAATCCACAGCTAAGCTTCAGAAATTTGCCTTGTTCAAAAGACAGCCATAAGATCACAAATTCAATTGTGTCAAAAATGTTTCCTCTGCTAATTAATAGAATCAGAAAACAGGTCAAAATAAAAGCTAGGGCAATCAGACCTAGGAGCTGCCAGAAGGCTAAGAAAATCCTGAGTCTAAATTAGCAACCCATCATATGATTGATGCCCAGGAAACAAGAGATTTTCTTAAGTTTTACACATGCATAGCAACGCTGACACAGAAATACACTGGAAACACTTGGTATAATTGAGGACTTCAAAGACACTACTAGGAGAATTGAAAATCATTTGAGCAGGTACCTTTTCATCACCCTCTCTGATGTATCCTTTGCCTTCCATAATCCGAGCTAGACCTTGCCACCATAGCTGATCTGTTGTCCAGAATTTTTGATACTGCACAAAACCACCATAGATAATCAAAATAACATCTGATAATTTGAGTGAAGTGAAATTTTCCTAACCAGTCACTGTTCCAACACATGAAAGAAGTATAAAGAAATGGTTTGCATCTAGGTTACCTGCTCCTTTATTTTAGCGACGAACATTCTGAGGTTTGGCTTCTGCACCGCTCTCTGTGATTTAGTGTCATTACATTTACCATCATATGAGCTATCAAAAGAATGGTTCTGTTCCTGAAACTCAAAAAAAGCCTTCCATTGAGAATTTTAATGGGAAAAAGGAGCAGAAAATGACTTATCTGGATACACAAGAATCTCTCTTTATTACTCATCTTATCTTAGATCTATATGTCAACAAAACTTTTGGTAACATATAACCTGGCACTTGCAAAAAACTAACTAGAATTAAAATCCTTACACTTAGATGATATGCTGCAATGACCTTCATTAAAATATCAGCCTCCTCTTTCAAATCCTGCATTTCTGGAGGCCCATTGACACACACATCGCACCTGCATTAAAGGAGTCCTATTAAAAATGGCTTGAGAAAGCATGTAGTGGAATTGATAGATATGATGAAAAGTAACTGTGCAATCAATGTGAAGCAAGGGGTATTAGAGCAAATAGTAAACAAGACAGAATCTCAGCAGTAAAAGTAGGTAACCAAGGAGAAAAAAAATTCAAGTCAAAAGACCACTTTATTGAAATAGATATTAAAGCAGATTCTAAAATGAAAGAAACACTACGTACAAGAGGCACTTCTCATAACTGAAATCCTCCCCAAAATACTCTACAAGTGTTTTAGCTCGACAACATGAGGTATTCATTCCATACCTGCAAGAAGACAAGTAAAAAGGAAAAGCAAATCTGTAACAAAAAGTTGAAACGGAAGCCAAGATGCAGGACTGCAAAAAATGTCTTGAATGACAAAGCGGACCTGAAACAATCAGACAACATCTTGAATGCATGTTTTGTCTGAGCTTCACTTCTTTTACTTGGTAAAAGTGATGGTGTTCTTGACAGGTTTGCATACAGAACTGCTTGGCAAAGAAAAAGTTTTTTTGGTTAGTTAAAAAAAACAATCATGATGCTGATGACTTCTATAATTCTATTACAATCATGCAGTGCCTCATCCCAGAATACAAATCCTTCACTTGGAAGCAACCATAAGGAATGAAACAGATATTGTATGAAAAGGGAGTTTACTGTACAGGTTTTGATCAACACCATGACATGGAACTTCTATTCAAATTAAAAATTATGACCAAATAAGATTTATGTCCAACAATGATAAGTAGTCTATATGTGAAAAGAACTTACCGCATTCTGCTAGTTTCCCATCCCTTCCAGCACGGCCTGCTTCTTGATAATATGCTTCCAAACTCTAAAATTGGACATTAGATGAACAATAGATGAAAGAAGCGTTAGGAGAACAAATATAACTGAGAATTATATGACAAAAAGGGAAAAAAGAATAGACAGACAAGTTCCAGAAGGAGAAGTGAACAGTTGCTATTGCTTAGGATAATAAAAGTGAAAGAGCACCAGATTTTTCCCACAACATGATGATAAGTTCTTGAGTACAAATGGATAACAATATCCAATACAATATTGCAGAAATATCAAATCTCAACTGCTAACCTGTGGCCAGCCATAGTGAATAATTCTTCTGATATTTGATTTGTCAATTCCCATTCCAAAAGCAACTGTTGCGACAACCACCTAGAGTAATATGCAAAAATGTTTAGTCGGAATTTTTTGCTATTGCCTTATTCTACTAGGAAATGACAGAAAGTGAAAGTTAAAACTAGGTCATTTTCTTCCTTGTATCAAGAAAGGATGATAAGAGGTTTAGCTTCTACGAAACCATAGGAAAGAACCAGTTCTGATTTTTTCAGCACCCCCATTTGGCAGTACCTTTAGGAAAGTCAAGTGCATCATAGAAAGAGGAAATGTAATCCCCGAAAAAGAAATAAATAATAAGAAGAAATTTAATTGTTGTAAATTCATTTTATCACAAGCAGACAAAAAGATGGAGATCAGAAATGGTGCAAGACATGCCCAAACAGGATGCTGCATGAATACAGGATACCTTAGTGTTCAAACAGTGCAAGTTATTAGCATCATTAAGAATTCAAAAACCAGATGAAAGACGCATCATGCAATCCAGAATGATCAGTTTCCCTACCCATACCTGTATCAAGTTTTCGTGGAATTCCTTGTGGACCTGCCTTAGGTGTGATTTTGGCAACTGAGAGGGGAAAATGGCCATGGGCCAGTTGCATGTTAAACAAGAGAAGTTTTCATAGGAGTAACCACCCTTAGTCATGTGATGTGAAAGATTCAAAAACAAGTGAACATAAAGAATCACCACCAACCAAAAAAGGAAAAATACAAATAGAGATAAATCCAATGATTAAATCTGCAAAGCAGTTCGGAAGGTAATTAGAAGTTGAGGTTACTTTTGCTTGATAGATCAGCCATCAAATCAGACAGTTTTCCTTGTCATATTTACACCATCAAGTGCTATGCAACATAGCAGTTTCACTACCAATATGTCGCATTATATTACAACTGAGTCAAAGTGATTCCAATTCAATTGCAAGGTTGATTCAGTACGCTTAATAATAGAAAAAGAAAACCCTTATCAAACTAAAATAGAATACATGGTATCCATCCAATAGACCCGGGAAACAACCATGTGATACATACCGAGGCATTATAAGCAGCAGCTTTCACACCGAAATTACAAAGATACTCTGTGATGCTCAATGTTTGTTTTCTTGTAGGAACATATATGATGGTTGGTCCTTCTTCTAAAGGCTCTTGCAAAAGTTTCGACCTGTCTTCTATCTTACTAGAGGGATCAACTGTTTCAGATGACTTGCAAATATACTGGTCCTTGCAAGGAGATTGTCCAATGAATTCACCACATGCAACTTCAAAATGAGAAATAATAAGAATTAGAATAGAATATATATATTAATGTTGGAGGTTAGAGATGAAATAAAATTTCTTTTTTCTATTAGCAATTCTACTGGCATAAAACTCAATACTTTGCATCTGCAATTTTCTTTTCAAGTTCTATGTTGCATTCACGGCATATTTTTACAGCCAGCCAGTATAATGCAGCAACGGACATGATCTAAATTAATAGAAAGATGTATACCGTCCCAATCATCCACAATGTGAAAGACATCAACATCATTTTCCAAATATTCAATTGACATTTCTTTTTCCCTTGAAGCAGTCGATCCATTTTCCTTTGTTAAATTTAATTCATCACCATCTACATCACAGCAATCATCTTCAATTCTGTTCATGTCATTTGGAGAAGATACATCTCCATCAGATATGCTATTACCAGCAGAGCTGTCAGAGCAATCATCTAATTCTTCCGCGATACTACTCCACTTCTTTTCATTAGACTTTTTCTTTCCAGCATATATGCCTATCAAATGGCTGAGATTCTTCCCATAAGAAGATGGAGAAGAGGTTCTACAATGTTTTACCTGTAGAGCAGCAACTGAATTTTGGTTTTCCACACCAGTAGATATTTGATATGATTCAATATAATATGATATATAAGGCATGTAAGTTAGGAAGCAAACTAGAAAACATGAGAAGAAATCATAGAGATTCATTAGGAAAAAAAATAACAAAAAATTCCATCAGGAATTAATCTAACATGTATACTATTTAGAACACCATCAAATTCAATTTTCAATTGTTGGTCCAATTGTAACAATATCAGACTTCATAGGGACATGATTACTGCAATACCTAGAGAACATAATGATGCTGTAATTAGTAGGTTGACATTCCTCTTGGATTTAGGCTAAATATTTCAGATGCAGACTTATAATAGTCTGTTTACCATGTTCAAAATTTCAATGTGAAGCTGAAACAGTCATAATGTTTTGTTTCAAGAAACCTGATATGAAACTATCAAAAATCACACTTCTTGCATTAGTCACATTAATCTTCCTTTCAATGGAAAGCATAGACAGGTATAAAAAAAACCCATTAAATATTAAACATCATACAAGCAGGAACCACCCTCTGCACATTATGATGCATAGTCCTCTTGAACCATTCTCACGAGTGGAGTAAGAAGGAAACTTATTGGAAAATGAGCTAGATGTGTATGTGATAAGTTAAGATCTAGACATCTTGTACTAAAATTAAAATTTTGGAAGCATGTTTTTAGTACATGAAAAATATGGATACATCTTGTTTATATATCACAATATATCGGTTAGTTTCTATGCATCCAAATCAGGTAGAGTAATTCTGATGCTTATGACCTGCGGACAACCTGCAGGAATTAAACCAATCAAACAGCAGCTATGTAGAAATCGTTATTTTTTAATTCAAAAGCTGTTTTTCAATCCTTTTCTCCTATTCCTTTCTTTCCTTTCACTTGCAACCATCAAATTAAGGTTGGCAGGTTTGGGTATTGTTTTCACCTTCCACAATAAGAGAACAAGAAAAGTTGAGTCCTGATAGGTCAAACAACTATTCAAACATAAGTTGGAGGGCATATTACCGAGAACCGTAGATTTGGCCGAAAAAATGAAGTAAGCACAACCTTTGTTTCCTTTGACATGCTCAGCACTTTAAGCACATCTCCTCGAACCGGAATTGTTGCAGTTGCGGTCAACGCCATCAGTGGGATGTTGAATTTTAAGAATTTTAGATTGCAAGCACTGAAGTTCTCCCGGAGAACAGACAATTGCCTGAAACATTACAATATGCTTCTTGTTAAGTTGTGATGACATCTAAGCATTTAGTACTTTAAGCCAAGTCCAATAGCATGAGAAATGGTGAAAAAGCTTCACAATATCACCTTCCTTATAAAATCATCACTGATAAGATGACTATCAACATACATTAAATAGATAAAGGACACATAGCTAGCCAACTTTCTTAACTTGGATTTGCTATGTTTAGCTTCATCTGAGCACTGATGGTACTTCTCAGTACATGAAGTTCATAACTATATGTATAAAATTAACCAATCCAATCAGCCTGTGATTATAAGAGAATAGGTATAACAAACAGGACCATGAAACAGCCAACAGAATGAAGAACACAAACCTGTAGCTAGGCCGAAAATTATGTCCCCACTTAGAAACACAATGAACTTCATCAATAGCAAACAAAGTTATGCCACGACTTTCTGCAAGTCCCTGGAGCGGTTTTATCAGTCTGCGGTGAAATTATACCACTCTTTCAATCAGGAGAGCTAACAAACTCCCTTTTTTAGACACAAAACAGAACCACATACGTGCAGCTTACCTTGAAATTGTCTCTGGGCAGACATATATTATGTCATACATGCCTCTCATTGCTTTCTTTTCCACGCTGCTATCAGGCTGCCCAGATCCAAGAAAGCACGCAGAGACCCCATGTTTTGATAGCTTTAAGCACTGATCATGCATCAAGCTAATCAACGGTGAAATCACAACCACAACCTTTCCTGTTAGTAATGCTGGAATCTGGAAACACAAAGATTTTCCTGCAACAAAATAATCATATAACAAAAGTTACTACAGCTGACCAAAACAAAGAACAAACCAAACTAATCATATATGACAACAAAAAGAAAAGAAGAAAAAAACAATACCAGATCCTGTAGCGGCAAGAACAAGGCAATCTTGATGAGCTGCCCAAGCAGCCAAGGCTTCCTTTTGGAAACTCTTTAATGAACTATAACCAAAACGCTCTTGCAATACCCTATTCGCTCTCTCCTCCCAATCCAATCCAAAACCCACCTCTTCTTTACACCAAACTGGCAAACCATCCACCGCATTCTCGACCTTACCACAATCCACGCTAACACACGATTCCTCACATCCATTCACACTAAGCGGCAAAACCTTTGACCCAGAAACCAAAACATCAGACACGTCACTACTAAGCATGCCTCGTTTCACGCTGCGTGGCAACCGGAAATGCTCCAATATACTAGACTGTCGCTTTCGACCCGAACAGGCAGAGCCAGACAGCATTCTCTTTCCACTTCTGCTGCTTGTAAAGCATTCAGAATTACTGGTCATAGCACCACTACCTTCACAATTTCTGCTCGAAGAACCGTTCAATAAATAATCCACAGCTTTATCCAACGACGGACCGACTTCTTTAACAGCTTGTTCCGCCGCACAACTCTCAAACCCCATTTCTATAAGCTTTTCAACGGTTCCATCACAAGCCACAGATTTTTCCATCACACCAAACAGAAAAATTCACTATAAAAGGAAAAGGAAAAGGAAAAAAAAAAACTGAAATTAAGAATTGTTCCTAAAAAAACCGTACTACAGGTTCATGATTTTAAGCGATTGGTGTCGGTTTCTTATACGTGTCCGTATAAGATCTGTGTGTATACGCCATACGTGTACGTGTGTGTGGTGGAGATGGAGAGGTTCTGAGCAGTGAAATGCGATAGGAATGTTGTTCGATTGAGCAGATAGAAACCCTAGGATTTTGCAGGTATGAGAAATTGAGGATTCTTTTATGAGAAGTTTTGTTTTTCTGTTTTTGAGAGAGAGAGAGAGAGAGAGAGAGATAAATCAATACAGTGCGTGGATGTGTGCCATCCCGCCCGAGAACTTAAAACTTTGCCCGCGCAATTCGGAAGATTTTGACATTGTTATAAAATCAGATCGGGCTGTTATGTTAATCCGATTATCCATCAATTTATATCTTAATATGAGCTGGATTTAAAATTAAACAGGATAAAAACTGATTTAGTCAAATTAGGTTGTCTTGATATGTGAATTCATGATTTGAAGTTTAATTTGATATTTTTATTTATTTTTTTAAAATAAAAACTTGAAATAATATATTTTTTATTAATTTAAATCAACATAAATTAACTCACACCCGATCCATGATTTAAGTTTTGAAAGTCTAGAATAGTATAAGAGGAGAGTAAATTAGAGCTAGTCGAGTCGTTTGATACTTTTTAGAAAACTAACACGTTGATTTTAATAACAACAACACATAATTAATCAAGATATTAATACAATAAGATAAATAATTAAAAAAATATATTAATTTTTACAGTAGTTCAAATAATTATCTGTTTTAGTGCTTGAACTTTCATGTAAGACCTTGCTAGTTACACTAATGTTTTTTTTAGATTAATATTGTAAAACTTTATAATAATCAAGATTTAAACTTTTCAAATGATTCTTAATCAGAAACTACATGAATAATTCAAGAGTCACTTGTGTTCTCATAATAAATCAATCTTTTACATAAATTACAACACTTCACAAGGAAATACTACATGTGATTAAGCTTGGGTCTTTATAAAAATACAATCCAGCATGAAAATGTAGAAGATGGATGGTATGAAAGAAGAGTTTAAAGTTTAAGGAGAGTATAAAAAGAGGTGAAAGCTTAGAGCATCAAGTGTGTAGAAACTTCAGGACATTCATTATGAAGTGATACAGGGGTGGGTAAAAAAACTGAAAAATTAATTAAATCGAGAAAACTGGAAAAAAAATCGAATCGTGAAAAAAAACCGATTAAAATTTAAAAAAACTGACCGATTTGGTTTTGATTTTATAAGCCTGAAACCGAAAAAATTAAACCGAACCTAACCGAAAAAACTAAGCCAAACAAGAAAACGAGCCAAACTAGATTGAACTTATTTTTGTCTAAAAAACCGAACCGAAACAAGCCGGTTTGAACCGATTTTATTTTTTTAATTTTAATTTAATTATCTTTTTTAATAAAAAATGAACCGAATCAAAAATAATTACCCGTAAAATAAGATGGTAGGGGTATCTATGGATGAAAAACCTTGCATAGTTGCTATTCATGTGTAAGAAACAAGAGAGAGGGATTCTTATTTTTTAAAGTAATTTTTTATTTTATTAGAAACTGCTAAGTTTTTTTTTAAAAGAAAAATAGCTTGAATATAAAACAAGCTAATAAAATCAAACAAGTTAGTTATTGAGGGTTAAACATGTTTTATAATAATAAATCTAAGTAGGAGAGATCATGTGATAAAGTTTATGTTTTTTATTTAAAATATATTAAATAATAATATTAAAATATTTGATAAAATTTTTATTACAGTGTATTTTTTTACCATGTAGAGGTTTTGACAATATAAACAATTTAAATGATAAAAACCGACAATTAAAAAAAAATTGATACCAAATTTAATTCTATAAAAAATTGAATATATTAGTATAATATAAGCTTAGGCATTTTAACGCTATATTTGCATAAAAAAAGTCCATACTATTTCAAATTGATGTTAAAAAAATTCTTGCATTATTAAAATTTCTCACATGTATATTAAATTTAGTAATTGTTATCGTAAAAATAATTAATCTATAGATGTCAAAAATCAGCAGGCTAACAAGCTTTGGACCGTGCCGGTTTATTAAACTGTGGTTTGTGGGGGAACGGTTTCCTTGTTTGGCTGAATTATAATTAATGCCCATATATTTTAGTGAATTTCAATTGACCCTTGAATTCTTTTTAATTATGCAATTGACAGTCATGCTGAAAGATAGAAATATAATAGAAAGAGAAAAGGGATAAATTGAGATTTTTTTACAAAACTAAAAGGATTTAGAGTTTGTTTATATGAAGTGGATAAGATTTGTTAAACTCACCTCGATTTGACAAATAAATTTAGTTATTTATTAATCTTAAATTTAATATAAGTCAGGTTTTATATTAAATCAAATGAAAATTAATATAGTAAAAATTTGAGAGATTTAGTTTAAATTTATTTATATTTTTTAAAAGAATATTATTTTAATTTTAATTTTATTTTGTGAATTGACTCGGCTGGAATTTATAAAAAAATTCATTTTAAATTGACAGGATTTATTAGCATGGTTGAGACCAGTTAAATCTGTTCTACATTTCTCTTCGTTGTATAAATCCCATGCAATTCCCTCTCTTCACTCAGAGTCTCACACATTCCTTGCTAAACTTTCCCTCACACTTCATGTTCGAGTAAAAGAAAGCAAAGTACAGAACAAAGGTAGAGGGAGTCGAGCGAAGACTTGAAGAGGCTAGAAGAGGGAGTAGAATACTTGAAAAAGCTGCTGGGATTAATTCTTTGGCTTTTGATTCACAGTGGTGGAAATGGATGTCATCAACGCATCAGAAGAAGTTGCGAGGAGGAAGAATAAGCAAGATCGGTGGAAACTCCACGAGACTGTTATTACAAATCCTTGATGTGCCCGATTCATTCTAGTTCAATCAGTTGAACAAAGACCAGATTCTAGCTAGTTGGGACTAGTCACAAGGCAATTAATCTAAACAAGCTAAAAAATCTACACGAAATTCATAAAAAGAAGGTTACATTCAAGTTGGTGATTGGATGATAATCATCTAAACACGCAATGCAAAGATCCAGTCTACCTAAATGGAGCAAGAGGGTCTGGACTGCTAGGGACTTTGAGGCTCTTAAGTTCTTTACAGACATGATCTAACATTCCCAGAAAGTCTCTTACAATCACGAAAATACGAAGTGGATTGGATTCTTCCCTGCTTACATATCCATGAAAGTATTCTGTAATTTCTCTAACATGCAACATGACTCTACCTTCGTCTTCGTGCAACTCCTTTAGATTCCTTGCTGCATAATTTAGGAAGGATTTCGTCGTGTGAACAAAGTTTCTGCTCTTTTCATCGGTCAACAAGTCCTTGTTTACTAGCTGTTTTAATTTTTCCATTCCATCCGATAGGTTTGAGACTGAACTTGCAAGAACATCAAGGTCTATTGTAGCTGTTTTCCTGACATTGTAGAGTTCCGTGCTTAGACCTGAAACCAGGTCGAGTCCCATTCTTCTGTAATCTTCTTCCCTTTCTTTGACGGTTTTAGTTTTGTTTTTCTGATTGATCCTCCCCATAATGCTATCTGATACTCGAATCCCTTCCGACCGGATTATTTCTTGGACAACGAAGTGGAGCAAGGTAGTTTTACCATCTGTTCCTTTCACATCAGAAAGTTTAAGGAGTGCATCGAGTTTGAATGCTTTCGCACCTCCTCTGATTGTCCCCACATTCATCCGGTTGCCTGTTTTGAGCACTGCTTCAAGCAACTTTAAGAAGAGTCTGCTTGACCTGAGTTCTTTGCAGGCTTCCTGGTAGAGAACAAGAATTAGAAAGGAAGAGGGATTAGATGTGTTGAAATATCGTTTCGATGAAAAGTTTGCGTGTTTGATGGTTACCTCTAGCATCGAAAAAGAGTTTCTCAGAGGAACCACCTCATCTTCAAAAGTTTCTCTATAAAGCATGGCTTCAACTCGTTGAAAGGCGAATGGTATGCTAAGAACTACTCGAACAAACTTCTCTGCAGACCCCAACTCATTGATGTTTCCTTTATAACCGAATAGCTTAGCCTCTTCTTCCTCAGTAGGTACCATCTTTGCCAGTGCCTCGAGTTGTTGTAAACACAAGCCATCCCCTGATGTCCACAGTATTAGTCAGTTGTTGTACGCATACAGCATATATGTTATGTGTATATTTGTACACAGTACCCCTTTCTAACGAAATGTATCCAAAGAATTTATAGTTCGTTGCAATGATTAAGCATCTATCAGGAATCCATTTGCAGGAGGAGATGCACTGTTGCTTGAAATTTCTAACTTTGATCCTAAAAGGACGTATTGTCTGCTTTTGAAAAATTTAAAATTCTGTTCAGCTTTGCTGTTTAGTGTTTACTATTGGAAGAGGATTTTGAGATATTTCAGGGCCTTTCAAGTTTACAAAACACACCTCTCATTAGTGCACCACACACTTGCTCAGCAGTTGCAGTTACGGCTTTTGAGAGAATGGTGATGTTCTGCAGTCTCTTTGGCTCAAGCACATGCTTGCTTGGTGAAGGAGTTTTGCTCTTCGCTTCATCATTCTTCTCTGTGCTTTGGAAATTGTACCCAAATAGTGATTCAATCATCTCTTCATCTAATCTATTACAGAAACCTCATGTTAGTAAACTGCAAGCGGAAGATTGGAACTTTGCAGTAAATACAAATTCACAAACTTACTCAAATGAGCTTGATCTTATCTTGTCCCACACCATGCTTTTGTCTGGTGCAGCTCTAACTTTGTCCCAATGAAGCGGCTTCAATTTTGTCAGTGGTGCTCCATCTTTTCCCAGTGGTGTATATTGAGAAAGCTGATCAGATGGCGAAGGAGGTGGCCCAGTGGCAGAGCCATTGTTCCCTTTCAGGAATGGAGGTGGGCATGGTGGAGGAGGTGGGCCATTGGCAGAGCTATTATTTCCTTTCCGAAATGGAGGTGGGCATGGCGGAGGAGGAATACTTAATAGCGCACCTGTAGGTTTGGGAGACTTTTGAGGTGACGTCGGCAAGTCATTACGAGGTGTTCGGTTTGATCCTGAAGAAGCACCTGGCTTCCTAGGAGGTGATAAATTTGGTAGTGTAGAAGAACTTGAAGCTTCAGATGCCATTCTGGTAGACTGCAAAGATGTGCTTGAAGGAGGTATGCACATTCTTTGTGCCAAAGTGAGTGGAGGTGCTGGAGGGGGAGGGGGCGGTGGCAGAGGCAGTGACGGGGATTGAGTTGTAAAATTCTTATCATGAACTAGTGTTTCTTCTTGAATGTTTGGATTTTTTGGAGCTGGTGAAGGAGATGTCATTATCTTTAGTGCGTTTGAGGGGGAAATTTCGGAAATATCGTTGAGACTACCAGCCGAAGCATTCGAAAGCCGAGCATTAGATGATCGAGAATCAACAAAAGAGTGAAAAGATTCATCATCTGATGAATGACATTCAGCGGGAATAATTTTATCCCCAGACGAAGAGTTACCACCATCAGATTCATACATTACCGATTCCAAATTATCATGAACATGCTTGATTTCCCTTGTGGAAGAACTACTGGCATTATCAGAATCTGATTTCATTACCAATACTTGCTTTGATTCCTGCCTCTCATGTATTGTAGACTTCGGTGTGCTATGATTTGATAACGTGTTTACAGTTTCAGGAATTCGATTAAGATAAGTAGTTTGTTGCTCCAAATCCTTTTCTATTGAATTAAGATACAAGAGATCAAGGGCAGGATTTAAGATCACCTTGCTTGGTGACCTTTGAGAACTCACAAACTTTGATTCACCTCTGCTTCTTCCTCTTTTCCTTTGCTTCGAAGTTTTTCTTGCAGATTTTTTCCTTTGCTCCATGAATTTGCCAGAGAACCAAATGAGCCCAAGGACACAAAACAAGAAGGCAGCTCCTATAGACCCTAGAACTGCTACAAGAATTGTCTCAAGCCTACTCTTATCTTCGTGCTCCCCCCTCCAAATCTTGTGTGGTGGTGAGGCTTGATGGTTGTGATGCGGTGGAGAATAGGAATGTACATGAACTGGTAGCTTTGGAGCAGGAGCAAAAGCTGGAGGCTCAGCTTCAATGGTGGGTGATGGGGAAGGTGCTGGTGACACAAACTCAACTGACGAGCTTCTTCTTTTGGAACTCTTTAGTCCAAGTAAAGCTCTAAACTTTAGAACGATCAATGCTTCTTTCCCTTCATTCTCATCTTCTCCTGAAACTTTCTCAATTCTCTTCTCATCATTAACATCTTCAGTGCTTTCCTCCATGAAATCCACTCTTGGTAGGCCAGGAGCTTTGAAGCACCCTTGTGCGTCCACTGAAGCATCAGAAATCAAAAGGTGGGCACTTTGTGATAATAGAAGCATAAAAACAGTGGCGATGAAGATCATGTGGAGAATCTGAGGAGCACAACCCATGTTGCTCAACGAGAAATCATCAAAGCATAAATTCTAACTACCTGCTTATAAATCTAGCACATTGTTTTCCTAGACTCTTTTTTCTAGGAAAAATATTTGTTTTTGGGTAGTGTAGGTGTTGTAACAGTGAAGAAGATGTAACGCAGTGTCTTTAATGCTACTCCAAGAAACCCCTGAGCTTTGGCAGCTGTAGTTGTACTGGGCCTTCTTTACTTCTCTCCTCATAGATTCTTATCTCTGTTCACCTCCATAAATTCCCTGGAAACATTGTTAAATTGCGTGTTACAGTTTGTCTTTAGGACACTGTCCTCGGTTTTTACTTTGTGTCCCATTCTTATGTTTAACTTTGAAAATCTGACCAGCTGAGTATGTTCTGTTTTTGCACTTCATGCACTTTGCACTTCCAAAGTTGAAAACGCGATACTAAAATCTTTATTAGCATCTGAAATATCGAGTCATGAGGTTTTTCTGTTGATCAAAGCTTTTTAGCTGCTAAAAGCCACAAAAACAGATGATGAAAAAGTTTTCTAGGGGGGTCCCCATTTTTGGTTGGACTTGCTTAACCTTGGCGCAATTTCTCTTCTCCAACACCCCCATCCTACCTATAAGATCCGGCCCGGTTTGGTAGATCAATTTAATAACTCAGCGATCTGGAGCCAAGTCCAGGTCGAATTAATGAAAAAACTGGTTTTTTTCCAAAGAACATCGTTCTGAGCCTTTTCAAATTAACCCATATGATCCGCAAACCCGAACCTTGAATCGGGTTTTATAACCATGTTCATAATCGAAGAAAGAGAGGGATTATAGGGGGCGGTGGGGAGGTTTAATGCTGATTTATGGGAGCCTGAGGAGGATACAGCTTACAACTATACTAGGAGTCCCTTTCCTAAACTTTTAATGGCTACCCTGCCAAATTGGTTATTGCTGCTGCTGCTGCTGCTTTCAGGTTCACAATGTGGTACCACAGTTTGGTAGGACTGAGGGTGATTTCTAAGACATTTTTAGGTTATTTGCTTTCTCTTGTCTCTGACCCAAACACAAAGGAGAGAGGCCTGTCTAGAACCAACTAGAGCAGTTAAAGTAAAGGGATCCTTTCGTTGGCTGATCTGGGAATGCTTTGTGAGAACTGTCTGAGATCATTAGCGAGACAAATACCAGGCTTAAGTAAAGTCGTGAGATGGTCAAACTTTTGAGCCCAATTAAGGCAAACAGGTGGATAATCAAGATTCTTATTTGTACTTTAAAAAGAATGCGAAACTGTTCTGTTTTCCTCTTAACCAAATCCCATTTCATACATGAAATAAACAAATTAGCATCCTACACCGAGTTTTACTCAACCCTACTCAGTTATTGCGGCCGATCTAGTAACCAATTAACCTAATCTATCCAAGTTAGATCGTAAATTTAAACAGGGTGAGAACTAATTTGTATACCCTAGTAAATTTAGTGTGAATTGATTCATTTGATAAGTTAATTTTTGATCTATTTAAACAGTCAAAACTTAATTAAAATTTAGTTTGATTTTTTTAATTAATATTTTTTTTTAAATAAAATAACATCATTTTGGATTGAATTAGATTAACTAATATAATTTATAATTCAAACTCTGAATTAAGCTGGGTTTAATAGGTTGTACACACCCAAAAAAAAACAGGAGAAAAACAAATCAAGCCAGCTAGATACTAAAAAAAAGTAAAGAAAAATCCCTCTCATTCATGAAATAAGTCAAGTCATCATCACAATCCCTCTCATTCATGAAATAAGTCAAGTCATCGTCACATGAATAATGTTTGTTTTACTTGGTTGAAGCTCAAGCAATAGCCTCAAACTCCCAAGTCAATTAGGGGACCTGAGGCGTTGCATTTTAACTACTAATCTGGATCTTTACCTTAATTAAGAATCACAGTAAAGATAAGACTAGAATATCATTGAAGAACAGATTCATGTTCAGCCAGAAAATTCAAAAAAAATTGGATCTTGCAAGAAAGGATAGTGGTGGCCAGATTTGAGGATTTTCACGGCATCAGAATTATTTTATTTGGGTTCGACGATTCTGGGTTTGAAGGGCTTGGCCAAGGAATATGACTGTACTCCATATCAGTCCAAACAACATGCCGATGAGCATCTGTCTGATAGTACTGTCAGCTCCATTACATGTGCCAGAAGAATCATACATTAAAGACACAACAAGTCTCATGCGCTGAATACAATTCAACATCTTGAGGTTAAGATGCAAGAGGCGAGAATCTTACGTGATGTGTACTTGAGGGGAAAACAAGGACAAGACGATATGGGCATGATAAAAAGAATCCTCGACCAAAAATCTCATTTCTCGAGCGCAATTCATAGATTTTAATAAATTTTTACGTTTAAAATTATTTTTAGCATTAATAATTTAATTCTAAATGGAATTGAATATCTAAAAATTATATAAAAATAAATCAAATACTAATTTATAATTTCAAAGAGAAAAAAATTTATGTTAGAATTAGTTTTAGCAAAATACTTATCTATTTATTTTTTTTAGAAAAAAAAATGAAAATGATGGGAATGATATACCAAACAAAATAAATTAATTTTTTAACTCTTTTAAATATATATATTAATTTATTTATAAATTAAATTCAAATTGAGCATGAAAGCGGGTTGCAGTTGAGAAATTGTTCATCGACAAAACAACGTACACGGGATCTTGATTGTGGTGATGCACTCGCACCTTCTCAGGAAAATCTCTTGGATTATTTACATTAATATAGATTTTGGAAACTTCAAAGAAAATACTTCAGATCTTGAAGTTCAGCATTGAATACAATGAATTAATATGAAAATATTTTCTAAAGTTTATTCAAAATTAAAATTTAATCTGGATTGATATACAAAACGACATCAAAATATAATTATATACTTTGGACTAAATTCAGTGTGCATAGCCTTTTTTTTTTTTTTTTTTGCTATCGAAAAAAATAATAATCGGGCTTTTAAAAAGTTGGTCTAGGGGCCTAAGGTTACATTAAATTGTAACGGGCTTTGCATTCATCGAGACGGCGATGCATTGATTAGATCTATAATGGGCTTTGGCTTTTCAGCAGGTTTTATTTTTTAAAATATTTTTTAATTAAAAATATATTAAAATAATATTTTTTATGATTTAAAATTTATTTTTAATCATTACATATCAAAAAATAAAAAAATAAAATTTTATATTAAAAAAAATTTTTATAACATAAAAATAATAAACTCCGGATAAAGTTAAATTGAACCCAGCTAAACATGCTAGTTTTTATATAGAAGATGAAAGCTTCTATGAAAATAATGAAAGCTTCTATGAAAATAATTTTTTTATATGCTTAAATTTATCTGATTTTAACAAAAATTAAACCAAACCAATTAGTTTAATTCGTTGGTTTAAATTGAAAAAACAATATTTCAGTTGATTTTTTTTAGTTCAAACTAAACCGTTTGCATTGATACCCTTAAACGACATAACTTTTAGATGAAAAAAAAAAGAAAAAAGCAAAGGCCAGGCCAGCCTGTATAGCTCATTTTGTCAGGGTCCACGAGTGTCTGGACCCTTATTTTTTTTATTGTAATTAGGATGGATGACATGTCGTTTATTCTATTTAAAAAATAAATAGTCAACACGTTGTCTGATTTGCTCAGATTCAAACCACTGTGGCGACCGAAAAATCATGGTTTATTTTTTTTTTTATCCAAGAACTTGCTTTTCAACCTATTTTTAACTCAAAACACCTATAAAACTATGATAAATCTATCCATGACCTCAAAAAACAAAAACGTTTAAAAAAACTAAAATCAACCCAAAACCAAAAAACAAATTGAGTTCAGATATATTTTTCATGGAGTTTAAATGTAAGAAAACACCTAGTATAAATTCCTAGAATAATTTGACACAAACATTAATAATTTTGGTGCCTTTGATAGTCTTGAAATTTACCAAAAAACCTATCTAAAAAAAATTGCTCCTCATGGCTTAATTTTTTTCTATTACAGTGGCAAAACTATAATTATATTGTATTTAAAAAAATAAAAAAACCAAAATACTCATCTTACCCAATTTTAAAAATTCTGACATGGAGAGTAAATGTATCATTACAATATTATATTTAAAAAGATGAGAAAATAACAATATTCCCGAACAAATCTTTAATAACTAATATACTGTCTGTAAAGATCAAAATACCCCCAATATAAAAGCTATTAATTTTTTAGAAAGGCAAAGATGTCATTTCATTATTACAGTAAATAGAAAAATTAGTCTAAGTAGACAATGCCTTTTCCTTCAGCTTCAGTGTTTTTTTTTCTGTTCTTTTCGGTGTGTGTGTGTGTGTGTGTCCACACATACATACACATTACCACGTATGCATTGAATTTAAAGGAGCCCAGGAAAAAGCTTCTCCTGAATACATTAATTTAGTTATAAATCAACGATTTAGATTCTTTGTGGGGGCTGGGATGATGCGGCTATTGACATATGAACATTGTTTCTAAATATATATACTAAACATGAAAAAAAAGAGAGAAATTAATACAGAATCCATCATTTATCGGCTTTGAAATTGCCTGCTGTCTCCTAACTTCTCGAAACCTATCGATTACTGAATGCTGACATCGACATCCAAGCCTCCATGATCGATTTCCAAATGCGTACAAGTCTCCGTATACAGTGATCATGTCTTTAATTTTTTCAAGAAAACGCGTATTGCCATTTCCAATCTGCAATGTACTTAGACAAGAACAAATAGCAGCGCAGAAAGTCTTGTTCGTATGGGGATTTACCAAGTCGGACAGGATTTTCACTTGTTTCGACAAGTTGCTGATTCAATTGTCTTCTCTTTAACGTGGAATATCCATACCCGGAACATGAAAATAACATCACAATTCACAAGGGTCAAAACCTAGACGAGGATGCCTCATTCAAAGTTGACTGGTTTTCCTTGCTTAATTAAATCCAGTGGCTGCATAGCTGATTTTGGAACATACATGGCAGCTTCTTCTAGTGCTGTTCTCTAAATCGAAACCCAGATTGACTTTCGTATGTTTTCACTCGTGTATATATGTCATTGTTACTCGTCTTCTGTCTTTTTGACATCTTCTGCGCTGTATAGTTCCCAGGACTCGAGGGTGGATGTTTTTCACGAGAGAAGTTTTGAAATAATTAGTGATGTTTTATTAATTAATTATCATTTTTTAAAAATTTATTTTTAGTACATAACCAGTGATATCATTCTTTTTTGACTCGACGGACAACTTGATATTTGACTCGAGACAAGCTACTGAAAATACCCAGGTTTTTTTTTTTTTTTTAATTATATTTTTTTCAAACAATATTAAAAGCTTGGGTTCTTTTCTCTATTTCAAAACCGGGATTTGATCAATCTGCCGGATGAACTCCCACCCATGATTTATTTCAACCCATATGGAAGGTTGACATGGATCATCATTAATTACTAACGAGGCTGCTCATCTTAATTTATATTAATTTCTTTGCTGTTTATGTGTTCATTGTCGGCATCACAAAGGCGAAAGTCCATATTAAACAAAGTTAAGCACTAATCCATTTGTTGATTATTCTATTTGATCCACAAATGGGAAGACACGAGAGCATCATCATCATCATCATCTACGAAATGGGATTACCACATACGCATTAACAAAAGTTGAGGTTTTGGTGTTGATTGTTGATTTTTATGCTTTATTTCTTACCTCCCCACTAACCCATTAACTTAATTACCTTAGACTATCTCCAACATTTCTTCCACTCTTCAAATCCCATCTTTTCTTGCCATTTTTTTATTTATTTCAAGATTCTTTACCATTTTTTAAGGTAGATATTACAACTATAATTATAAAATATTGATCGCTCGATAAATCAATTTAAAATTTAAGATCTAAACTAGTTTGATTAGAAAAAAAAATCTGACTAACCTATCAAAAATTTAAATTAACTCATTAAATTACTCGATTTAGGTTTAATTTAGTCAAAACTTAATTATTAAAATAATATAATTTTAATATATATATATATATATATATATATATATATATATATATATATATATATATATATATATAAACTCGTGTTCAACTTCTATACTTTACAATTATCATTGCAGCTCTAAGATGCTCTGGCAATCATTTCAACCACCTTTTGTATTGAAATTAAGTTTTGTTTAGTATTACAAGTTACCTGCATGGCATATGTTTATTCTCTGGCCGCATTTCAAGACTATCATTAGACATTCTAGAAATTATTTTACATGATATTGATGATCCATTGCACACTAAACCATGACTTCATCGTATAAAACATCACATTGCCGAAAATAAATAAATCAATTCACCACTAGGCCCAGAAAAAATGGAGAGAGGGGAAATATTTTCTACATAAATATTATTGTTCAAAAAGTAATATGGAATGTTTAATTGACATACTTGTGAGCAAGATAGATAAAATCAGGTCTAAACAAAAAGTTTAAATGGCCAAATGTTTAATTGACATGCTTGTGAGCAAGATAGATAAAATCAGGTCTAAACAAAAAGTTTAAATGGCCAAATATAAATAATTTTTTTTTATTAATGTGAGTGTACAGATTAGTTTTCACGCATCTCGATTAATTCTACGGGCCTTGAAGTTAACGACCATGTAAGTCTTCAATAGCTCTGAGATTTGTGAGACTCGAACTGATAACTTATATAAAACAAACTCATGCCAGTTGAACTACGGTTTAAATATAAATAATTTTAATTTGATCACCATATCAAATAAAGATTAATTTTACTGGTACATTTTACTGTTCATGTTTCAGGAAAATGCCCAAACCCAGCCTAGTTTCATGGATTATTAACCTTCAAAATCTATCAAAACAAAGTTTTCTCTGAGATTTAAATTTAGAACAGTAACCTTAGAAGTTGTAATTAATTCCATGTTTTGATAGAGGCTGCGTCAAAAAGGAATTGATCTTGATATCAACTTGCGTTAGTGGCAGAGTAATTCTACACATTATACAAATGTTTTAATAACAGGACCAAATTAGATGAGGTAATGATTTCCTCCACTGTTATGGATTAACCAAGAGCATATTTATGTTGACAATAATCATATACCCTACCACGTTATCTGTCAATGGTTGATCTGTCACTAATGTAAACTTTATAATTTTTCTCCGTAAGTTTGTTAAATGTCGAAGACTGTCTTGTTCTTCTTTGACGAAACTGGGTAGGTGATGGATGATCTTTTGAATATTCGAAGATAGAATTGATCAAGAAGTATGAACCCTAACTACTACAAATAACTACCACTTCAACACAACCCAGATGCGCCCCTGGATTTCTATGTTTTTGACTTTCTTCCTCATCCAAAACCATCCACGCTATTAAGCCACCCCACACGAGTATAAATCATAGGCATTCTTCTTTACATCCTCACGGCAGATTTCTAAATCTTCTTCAAAAATATATGTTCTCTACCTTCTTCCTCACTCCCTTCAATCTTCTTTTGCCTTGTACAATCTCATCAAACGTTGAAAGATTTTACCATTTCGAGTCATTTTCAGGTAGAAGATTTTATGTTTCAAAATGCGTTCCATCATTTCATCCCATTGTCTTACATCCCAAGTCACGTCCTTGGCAAATGGCAACGTTCAATTAGAACTTAGCTTGATGTGATTGATTGACGTTATATATAGTTCAACTGATATTAGTGTCTAAGGTCTGAAGAATTTGTTTCGTAACAAAAGGAAGAAAGCTAAGCGGTGGATAAATATTTGATTGATACCCCTTCAATTTCTCCATCAACATAACATCTTATTCTAGTCAAACTGTACTAAATATTGCACTTAGCTCCCCAGTTTTTTCACCTATATGACTATACTCTAACATGTTTTCAATTTGGTCCTTAATTCAGGAGGCCGCTAGCTAGCACCGTTTCAAAACTCTAGAAGGAAAAGAGATGGAGATTCAAGAGAACCAACAAGATTCATTGTCAGAGACAGAAAGCAATACTAGCAGCACAAGAATTGGTTACAGTGGTCCGCTAAGCGGTCCATTGGTGACCACCACCAAGAAAAACAGCAGCAAGAAAAGCGCAAGATTCAAAGATGAGGAATACGTTGAAATCACTCTAGATGTTCGCGATGATTCAGTTTCTGTGCAGAACATCAAGGGAGGTGATTCAGAGACAGCATATCTTGCTAGCCAGTTGGGGAGAAAGCACCCTTCACTTGGATCACAACTCTCTATTAAGCTAAGGCAGGTTTCACATGAACTTAAAAGAATGACATCTTCTAAAAGGTTTGACAAGTATGATAGAAGCAAGTCTGGAGCTGCTCGTGCCCTGAAAGGGCTAAAGTTCATGACCAAAAATGTTGGAAGTGAAGGTTGGTCTGAAATTGAAGCAAGGTTTCATGAATTGGCTGTTAACGGATCTCTTCCAAAATCAAAATTCGGCCAATGTATAGGTATGTGATGGTGAGATGATAGAGTGATTATAATTTAATCAAGGATAATACATTTTGATCATGTCATGAAATCTTCTTCTATGCATGTTAAAATCATGAAAGGGAGAAACATTCATGTTCTGAAATGCATGAATTTTGTGTTTTTTAGAGTGATTATACGCTCGTCCTTTCATTATTTTTTAAAAAAAAAATGGAAAAGAAAAAAAATATTGTTCGATAGATATGGCCTTACTGCTGACAAAATATGGTGTTAATGTGATCAGGGATGAAAGAATCAAGTGAATTTGCTAGCGAATTGTTTGATGCATTAGCTCGGAGGAGAGGCATAACAACACCTTCAATAATCAAGGCTGAATTGTATGAATTCTGGCAACAAATTACAGATCAGAGATTTGATGCTAGGCTACAGACCTTCTTTGACATGTAAGAGCCTCCCACTATTTTATACTCTTTATTTGTGTGTTTTATAGTTACTAAATTTGGATTGATTTAACCGGTAAACGTGATAATTTGTTGACTTAAAACCTGATTTGATCGGTTGATCTGATGATTTTGTGTGTGTGGAATAAGGGGTATTATAATTACTAAACCTGAATTAGCCTGATAGGTAAACTTAATAGAACATGATTTGACAGATCAATATGATGATCCTGTGTGTTTGTGTATGGCGGGAGGATATTATAGTTATTGAACTTGGATTGGTTTAGCGGGTGATAACTTATTGACTTAAAATTTAGTTTGACAGTTCAATATGATAATTTACTAATTTAAAACTTAGCATAAATTGAATTTCTTTTTAAATGTTTCGGATATTAACCCGGTGAAATCTAGATGACGTGGCTGGTCGACTTTCAACCCTGTAAAACTAGACAAAACTTAGGTGAGACTTTACCATGAAAAAAAATATCAACAATACATATCATGCAAGCAATCAAAACCGGGATTCTAAGCACACGGGCATGCATGTGAAACCATTCTTTTCTATTTGTTTAGCTTAATAATTTTTAGCAAAGATCAAGGATATTGATGTCGACAGCTTATCTTATAAATATATTACGAGTTGTTTGCCTAACATACGCCTGATGCAGGGTGGACAAAGATGCAGATGGTAGGATCACTGAAGAGGAGGTGAAAGAGGTGAGATCAATATTGAAAAATGGAATGCCAAAAATAAAAGAATCGTAACATTACATTGACTGGACATTTGTTTTATTTGAATCTTGCAGATTATTGCTTTAAGTGCTTCTGCTAACAAGTTATCAAAGATTCAAGAACGTGCAGAGGAGTATGCAGCTCTAATCATGGAAGAGCTGGACCCTGACAACCTTGGATTCATCAAGGTTTATATTCAAAACTCCTCTGTTTCTTTCCTCGGTCTGAAAGTTTGATCAACCAAGCCAGCCTCAGTCCATTCTTAAGGGATCTAATTTGTCAAAACGGCTAACATTGGGCTTTCAATTTGATGGCAGCCCAGTCTTGATCACCCCCTCTAGCCCCTTTATGGCCTGGCCTAATTCTATAAGCAAACTAATTTTATGTGTTCATGCAGCTGTACAACTTGGAAATGCTCCTTCTCCAAGCTCCAAGCCAATCAACAAACCTGGGAACCGATAGTCGCGTTTTAAGCCAACTTCTAAGCCAAAAACTTGTGCCAACTAAAGATCATAACCCCATCAAGAGAGGTTATCGGGGGCTATCCTACTTCGTCGAGGACAATTGGAAGAGAATTTGGGTCATTGGCCTGTGGCTTGCAGTCTGTGCTGCTCTGTTCACATGGAAATTCGTTCAATATAAGCACCGTGCAGTTTTCGATGTCATGGGCTATTGTGTCACCACAGCTAAAGGTGCAGCTGAGACACTTAAATTCAACATGGCATTGATTCTTCTACCAGTTTGTAGAAATACCATTACTTGGCTTCGAAGCAAGACCAAGTTAGGAATGGCTGTTCCCTTTGATGATAACATCAATTTCCATAAGGTACGATCCGTTCAAGAAAATGGGAAATTTTTTACTTTTTTGGTTCATTCAGGTCTGAGTTGTATAATTTATTTAGCTTGCATTTTGCAGGTAATTGCTCTAGGAATTGCTATCGGAGTTGGGCTTCATGCTGGTGCCCATCTTACATGTGACTTTCCTAGGCTACTACATGCCACAGATGACGAGTACGAGCCAATGGAGCAATTCTTTGGCGAGGACCGGCCTGATGACTACTGGTGGTTTGTGAAAGGGACCGAGGGTTGGACCGGTGTGGTGATGGTGGTGCTTATGGCCGTAGCCTATACACTAGCCCAGCCTTGGTTCCGCCGGAATAGGCTAAGCCTTCCTAAAACCCTAAAGAAGCTAACAGGATTCAACGCCTTTTGGTATTCACATCACTTATTTGTTATTGTCTATGCCCTCTTCATCATCCACGGATACTACCTTTACCTCTCCAAGAAATGGTACAAGAAAACGGTAAGCTTCTTGTAAACAAATACGACATTTGTAATTAAGCCACTTCAATCATTGGATTAACACTAACAATTATACTTAATCACCTTAGCTTTGTCTAATGCTTAGCATTGCCTTTGACAGACATGGATGTATCTTGCTGTCCCAATTCTATTATACACGTGCGAACGCTTGACCCGTGCTTTTCGATCAGGTTATAAAACCGTACGAATATTAAAGGTACATGTTCATTTGATAATTAATATTTTGTGCACCGTTATTAAATTCAGTTGAGTTCGGCGAGTTAATTTAACTACCCATCTTTCAAACCCGGTTTGTATTAAAATTTAAATTAAATCAAGTGAAAATTAAATTGATAAACCTAATTGATTTCATAGGCCATCTTGTGATCAGATCATATTTTTATTTGAAATTTAATTTGTTTTTAAAAAAATATTATTTTTGATTAATCTGATTTAAGCTATTGAAGTCATGAACTGGGTTTAATGACTTTGATTTAAAGTAATTAATCTTTCGATTTGGTGATTAATTAAGAATGAAAACTGACATATATGTTTCCATCTTCAAAATTCAGGTTGCAGTGTACCCTGGAAATGTACTAGCACTGCATATGTCAAAACCACAAGGATTTCGATACACCAGTGGGCAATATGTGTTTGTAAATTGTTCTGCTGTTTCTACATTTCAATGGTAACGATTAATCTTCTTTCAGTGCGTCTCTGTTTTTTCACTTCATTTTTTTCTTAACGTGGACATATAGTGAAGCAAATATATATGCTGGTGTGCATTTCAGGCATCCATTTTCAATCACTTCTGCTCCTGGAGATGATTATTTGAGCATCCATATTCGAACCTTAGGTGACTGGACATCGCAACTCAAAGCTGTTTTTTCTAAGGTATTCTTCGGCAAGAACTGCTCCAAAATTTCGATCACTCTTATATTCACCAATTCTTGGAAAATTTCCTTTCACACAGCTAAACATTTTGCTCCTCTCATTGTTTTGTCTTGTGGGGTGCAATTGTAGGTATGTCAGCCAGCATCAATACACCAAAGTGGCCTTCTAAGAGCCGATATGGCACAACGCGATAATCAACCTAGGTAATTGCTTGGTTTCCTGCTCATTGACACTTGCTTTTTAAGCAATTATTTGAATTTGAGTTGTATCATAGTAATGATCCTGTACATTAGCAGGTTGCCAAGGCTGCTAATTGATGGACCTTATGGGGCACCAGCACAGGACTACAAGAAATACGATGTTCTCCTTCTTGTTGGACTTGGCATTGGTGCCACCCCTCTAATAAGCATAGTCAAAGATGTGCTTAACAACATCAAGCAGCAAAAGGAAATGGAAGAGGGGTTAGTAGAAAGTGGTATCAAGGGCAGCTACAGAAAGCCTTTCGCAACCAAACGAGCTTACTTCTATTGGGTCACTCGCGAGCAGGGCTCGTTCGAGTGGTTTAGAGGTGTAATGAACGAGGTAGCTGATTATGATCAAGATAGAGTCATCGAACTTCATAATTACTGCACAAGTGTTTACGAAGAAGGCGATGCTCGATCAGCTTTAATCACCATGCTTCAATCTCTTCAACATGCTAAAAGTGGCGTCGATATAGTCTCCGAAACACGAGTTAAGACACATTTTGCCAGGCCTAATTGGCGAAAAGTGTTCAAGCATGTAGCTGTCAATTATCCTGATCAAAGAGTTGGTAAATTGCCTCTGCATAACACTAATCTTCCAAGTTTATGTTAACAAAAGAAAAGGCATTGCATTTCATTATAGCGAACTATGCTAATTGTTGCCTGTTCTTGTTGCAGGAGTGTTTTACTGTGGAGCACCTGGATTGACTGGAGAACTGAGAAGATTAGCTCAAGATTTCTCCAGGAAAACTACAACCAAATTCGATTTCCATAAAGAGAATTTCTAAGGGATCTTCTAAAATCTTCTTCTTTAGAAATGTTATATTAATCTTGTTCTTTGTATGATAAGGTGCCATGTTTAGGTTTTTTTTCTAGTCATCCCCGGGTCGGAATATTTCTTGCTTGGTAAATGTATATTGGCATTTATTGTCATCAAATATATATATATATATTGGAGTTTATGATTGTAGTCTCTACTTCTAGCTACTTGTTACTGCCGTAGTGGCTCAATTCCTTGATCTAGCACGGCCAGTCCCAAGCAATTGTAAGATATATATAAAAAATTCCTTATCTTATGGGCAATTAATCAACATAAAAACGGTGATCTGTAAATTTAGAACCTTGTTTACTTCATGGTGTTGTTTTTGTTTTTAAAAACAATGACACTGTATTTTCAGGAGATTCTTTATAAAAAAAAATAGTTTGTGTTGACCTGTTAATCTACGAGTCAACCCACTCTACTCACGAGAAAGACCTTGGATCGGATTAACATCATGGTGGTTCTTATAACTAGGAAGAAAAATGAAGGATGATCATGTGTGTTCTGTTTTTTACCCCTGAAGTTTAAACTTCAATGGATCAATGCCAGCATGTCAGATTGTTTGTCCTAGATCCAAATCTAGAAGGATGTGATGTTAATGAAAACCATCTACATATGATTAATGCAGTAATTGAAACATGAGCAACCAAGTTCATCTTAAGAGCTCAGCCATGAATCTGGTAACATGTGTGGATGTGTGGAAGTTGACTAACCAAGTTTTTATTAGTATATTTTATCAAAAAAAAAAAATTAGATTAAAAACATTTAGAAGTAAAATTTTTTAGATAAACAAGTACGTCTTAGTGAAAGCATGTTGGGTCTGGAGTTAGTTTACTCGACATGTTAGGCTTGACAGTGTACCAAGCCCCAAAAACACTAGGTGTGGCGCTAGCCAGACCCAAACGCGATTGGGCTTGACAATGGGCTAAGCCCCGGGCATGCCCAAGAAAATGTGCATCCTCCCCTGAGCCACATCCTTTCTTAGACACGTCCAAGGAAATAACCATCATACTTGGAGCACATCTATAGGGATGACCCTTCTCCCTTGGGTCTAGCATATAGAAAGAGCTCAACCTTCATAGGCTCAACTATATTTATGTTTTGGACCTTAATCTTCCTACATCTTTTAGGTATATAAAAATCTTCCAAAGACTCATCATATTTTTATCAAATATTAATATAGATGTAAGGAATATTTATACATCATTAAATGCTATCATGGTAAAATTATACTCCATATTCTTCTTTTCACAAAAAAAACAAGATTTATGAACTATAGGTTCACAATCTTCATTCTCTACTGTGTATATATTTTTAGAGTAACTTTTTTTAGAACATTTTTATATTCTCTTTCTCTAAAAAGATACTTATTTAAACATCTAAAATTCCACTTCATCAAAAGGAACTTTTTACGAATACTAGCTACAAGTCATCTTAACCTACCAAGTACCCCATATAAGCTATCAATTTCCTTAGTTAGAGATAATAAATGAGGTCCCTAAGGGGTGTAGCGTGATGGCAAAGGGTTTGAGATGCAGTCTTAACCTACCAAGAACCCGGGCCCCGTGCGCTTTCGGGGTGAGGCCCAATCCAAAAAAAAAAATAATAATGCCTTAATTAATTATATTTGAATCTTACCGCTACTGAGATTGTTAGATTATATTAATTTAAATAAAACAATTTTTTGTTAGGACCAATTAATTAACTAATTATTTGAATATCTTATTACCAGACTACTTGAAAGTAGTTTCCTTTTGGAAAGTGTGAATTCGGAAAGTGAATTCGAAAGTATTTTCCGATGTTTGGTAGTGTAATGGAAAATAAGTTGGAAAACACTTTCCGGTTTGTGGAGAAATAAATTGGAAAATAACTTATTAATGTTTTATTTTTCCCAAGTTTATTAAAATAATGAGGAACAAATCTTACAAATTAAAAAGTTGAATGAGAATGAAATTGAAAAAATTATAATTTCATAAATTATCTCAAATAAAATAAATAATAATCAAAATAATAGAGATCAAATCTAAAAAATTAAAAAATAAAAGGTGAATAAATTAAAATAATAATAATTAACATTTGATAAATTATTTCAAATAAAATAAGTAACAATCAAAAGAATAAGGGATTAAATTTCAAAAAAAAAATGATAAGGAAAAAGCAAAAGCAATTATAAAAATAAGGACCAAAATTAATATAAAAATTAAATTTTAAGAGATGCAATTGACCAAAATAAATATACAAAAAAATTATATATAGCAATCAAAGTTTGAGGTCAAATTTAATATAATCGAATAATGACATTTCTAATTCTTCAACTTTAAAAGTGTTTTCCGCCTAAACACTTTCCTAAAACCAAGCCAAGTTTTCCTTTTGGAAAGTGTTTTCCGGACCAACTTTTCTATGCAAACCGGGAGTGACCACTTCGAAACTTATTCATTTTCATCTTGGAAAGTGTTCTCCGTGAAGTGTTTTTTCCCTTCCCCCCCCCCTCTCACAAACAAAAAGAAGAAGTTTGGTTTGTTTTTTTTGAAGGTGGTTTCCGGGAAACGAACCATGTGTCTACTGTCATATCTTTGGCTTGTGTCACATCGCCATATATGCTGCCACGTGGCATTATTAGCAGAGCAAGGTGGCAAGGGTCCAACAAAATTATCCCAGGCAAGCTATTAACACTCTCGTGGGTGTTTCACTTATAAAAAATAAATCATGGTCTAATAATTTAGGAATCAAAGACTTTAAATGATGAGAAAAGAAATCGCGTCACAATAGACTTATAATAAACAAATCATATTGCAGACCTACCGAAAAATATTGTCTTAAAAATTATCAAATATTAAAAAAAAACTGTTTAAACTTTTTTTTAATTGAAATAATATTGTTTTGAATAGAAAAAATTTTAAAAAAATTCTTCAGAGTTAATATGAGCATGTTTTTCTTAAAGTTGACAGAATTAATCAAGTCATGTGAACGGTTTAATATTCATCTTAATTTAAAAATAAAATAAAAATTATATGAATTTGATTAGATTTAACTAATGCTGGTGTAAATCAAGTAGAGTTGAAAATACGTATTAAAGTTGTATAATTAATTTCTACCTTAGTTTTTAAATCAAGATTAATCTCAACCAGCGAGGTAGAAAGCATTAAGCAAAAGCATCAAATGATGTCTTTGTGATCACAAATGAAGTCCATTAATTTGATGCTAGCAGCTAGCTGGGAACCAATCTTTTATAAAGCTTTGTGCTTATAATACCAAATTTGATATATTCACCTAAAAAAAGGTATCAAATGCGAATTTAATTAATTAGGCATCGTTTATAATAATTTATGACATAAAGTTAGTCTAAAATTCATGCAGTACCAATATTCACATCTCAGCATCTCTATTTTTTCCATTTCACACCTTTAGGCCCTACATCTCTCCCTTTCCTCTCACCTCGAGTCCTTGCAAGTTTGCAACTTTCATTGTTCTTAGGCCCTTCCGCCCTTTCTCGAATTCCTCCCCACTCTCTCTCTTCCTCATCCAGAACAGAGTACAGACACCCACAATTCTCCTAATGGCAACAGGGACAGAAGCTAAAGAAGGAGGATCAGGAGAAAACAAAGAGCCACCTCTCAAGTACAAGGTAGCTAAATTAAGCCAAAACTACGGTAAAACTGCCGTCTTTTCCATGTTTTTAAGTTTTAACCTCATTTTCCTTTGTTCTTCAGACATTGGTCTTGAAGGTCTCAGTTCACTGTGAAGAGTGCAAGAGGAAGGTCAAAAGGATCTTGAATAATATAGATGGTATGTAGAGTGTAAACCCAGTAAAACCTTACATTGATTCCTTGGATTTTTTCTCTTATTTCTTGTTACATGCTTGCAAGATTTCCAAGATTCCCTCATTTTCTTTTTATCGAAGTCTTCTTTTATCTTCGTTTAATTTCAAACTTTCTGCAAAGCTTTTTGTACAAACTGTTTTCTTTCACAATATTTAGCTACAAAAGTTTTATAATTTGTCTCTCAATTTTCCCATCCGGGTTCTTGTTAATTTTCACTCTTCCTTTGTCGTTTTTAATTTTGATTTAAGGACTAAACCCTTGATTCTAGTTATGAACTTCATTGAAGTTGCTAATTTCTGTCGTGATTTGTATTTGTAGGCGTGTACACCACAGATATTGATTTAAGGCAACAAAAGGCCACGGTAATGGGGAATGTTGATGCAGATACTTTAATCAAGAAACTTATAAAAAAGACAGGGAAGCATGCAGAGTTGTGGCCTGAAAAAGCTGATAACAATCAGAAAGATAAAAAGAAAGGAAAAGGAAAGAAGAAAGAGAAAGAGAAAGGGAAAGGGAAAGAAAGTGACCAAGAAAGCAGCGATGAAGAAGGCAGTGACGGTGGAAATGAGAAAGAAGTTAAAGGCAAGACTGAAGGTTGTCAAACTGTTACCTCACCGGGAGGTGGCCAGTCACCGGTGACTGACAAGAAAGTTGATGGTCAGAGTGAGGTTGGAGCCGGGGGTAGTGCTGGTGGTGGTAAGAAGAAGAAGAAGAAGAAGAAGAAAAAGAAGGCGCACACAGCAGGGAGCACCAACACTGTTGATGAGGCTGAACATTCTGTTCGCGCGCCAGCAGGCACTGGATCACCAACTCTTGGGAATGTTCATGTCCAAATCGCACACCCTACCAATCACAGCCCTCAACGTCAGCATGTATATGACTACCCAGCAACAACTTACTATGCACCCACGGTGTACGCTGTGAGCAGCAATGTCGCATGCCCTAGCACTTTTTATGGTGCCTCATACTATTCCCCACCGTATTCCTACGCGTGTATGCATCCGCCGTCCGATTTGGATTCATATCCGCCACAGCCGTCCGGTTCATTCGAGATTTTTAGCGACGAAAACCCCAATGCATGCTCAATTATGTGACAATGGCTTCACCAATGGTGGCAATCAGCGCATTGAACTAACTCATACTGCCTGTACAAGTCTATGAGGGCAGGGAGGTATTTTTGTAATGCATGTAGATATATGAAAGGTAAAGTTCTTCTAGCTTTAAAATTAGGGGATAATAAGGGGTGAATTAGGGTTTGGGGTGTGATCATATATGGGTGTCTATGCTTAGCTTCCTTGACCTTAAGTACTTTTTACTGCTTTTAAGGCTGGGTTTTAGAAGAGTTCTATGTACATGTAGCAGCAGCCTTGTAAACCCTCTCTTGTTAACTAGCTGCAGAACCACCTCAATTTCCCTTCATCCATCTGTCTATCTTGGCAAGGGGATCGATTTGGCATTTTGGATCATTACAATGTGATTAGTGTTGAATATTTGCTTAATTCCAAAGCGGAGCGTTTCGATATGGGATAAAAAAGAAGACAAAAAAAGAGATAGAGAGGACACATTTTTTCTGTATTTTTTATTGTTTTGAAAGTGTAGAAACTAATTTCGAGCTAGATTGTTTAAAATTTACATTAACCAAATACCTTTTTGTCCCTTTGCTCCCCTTGAACACAAAGTTTTTAAAAAATATTGTTTTATGAATTTATTTTCCCTTTGTCCCCCTTTTTGGTTTGTTTCTTTCGTTTTTCATGATACCATAACATAATTTACAATGTAATGGGTTGCATAGTGTCATAAGAAGGAAAAGAGGAATAAAAATATATTTGATTTAAAAACAATTAATTTTCTATATATTCTCGTCAAGATAGAAAGGATGAAAGAATCTTGCTATGCATGTATAAATACAAGTTCAAAGCAACAAAACAATGGCCTTGATTTGGATAAAATTAAGATAAATAGGATGGGATTATATTATAATAACATGATTAAGATCAATGTTTTCCTTTCTAGATACATTGAAGGGAGGATTAGCTCTTGACTAGGGTCTTGGTGTTAGTTCCTCTAATTAGAAATTAAACTCTAATCCTCGTAGGCAACTGTTTAAAGAAAACACTAATCACTTTGGTATTTGTGCATGTGTGCTTGAACCTGCAGCCCTCTTGGTCTCTGGCTCGTTTTCACTTGGAAATTACTCTCTCTCTCTCTCGACTCAAGTTTGCTCTGTTCAACCTCTTTTTTTTTTGTTTTACTTTTTTTTTTCGGGTTTAAAAAAACTTAGTCTAGGAATAACGCTTTTAGATGTAATTTTTTTAAAAAATACATATTTAGTTAAAAATATCATCATACAGATAAAGCAGGGTTCCTATAAGTAAAAAAAAATATTATTTTAACTTGTATAAAATTAATATTTAAAATGTAATTAACCTGGTACAAGAAACAGAAACTATATAGCTAGAAAGAAAAAAAATCTCATTCTAGTTGAATAAAAACAAAAATTAGAAACGGTTTCTTTATGATTTGTCATGGTCGTGAGTAGATTAGGAATGAACATTTGGTAGGACCTACTACTTAGCACTATAATAATAATTATTTAAAGGGTGTGATTTCCACTCTTAAAGTCTTAAAATTTTAATGCTGTACTGTAAACCTCACCTTTTTCGACAACTTTGATCGGAGTTTTCCTTTCCAGACAGCTCAAGAACAACCACCCCTTCCTTTCCAAATCCATTACAATATCCAGAAAGCTCTCTTTCGAGTCTATATTCCCTCTCCCACTAGCTAGATGGTCATTTGACATTCCAGGCTTGATATCAAAGGAGAATCTTGTTGTTTTATTCTTATTCTTGATTGAGGCGTCCATTTTATCAGATTAAAGCTTTTTTAAGGCTCGATTTCCTGTGCAAAATTACTTGGTTAGTGGTGCTGGCGAACCTGGTCAACTTCTGCTGCAAAACCCTAGAGAGAAACTTAAGATTTAATTAAGCCATTATTAATGTCAGTAAATGGAAGTCGTCTTTACTGATCAGAGAGGAGGAAGCTTGGATTGACTATTGTGAAGGGGCCAAGGTGGAGATAACATATTTGACACGTAGAAGATAATATTGTTCTGGAATACTGATATGGATACAAAAATTCGTCGTTTGGGATTGATGTTCAAAGGTTTTTTTAATGTATATATATATTAAAATAATATTTTTAAAATTTATTTTTAAAATAGCATATTAAAATATCTAAAAATATCATTAAAAATAAATTTTAAAAATAAATTTGTTATTTTAAAAAGCATAATTGGACCATAAAAATAACATATCTAGAAGGCATTTGAAAAAGTGATAACCGTGAATGGTTGTTTTATTTTTGTTTTGAAATATATTAAAATAATATTTTTTAAAAAATAATATTTTTTATAAATATGTTGATATAAAAAATTAAAATAATATTTTTTTATCATTAATAAAAATAATCAAAATTAATATAAAAATATATTAATTTAATGTTTTTTAAAACTAAAAATATTATAAAAAAAAACAAATACATCTTACCATTGAGAATCTTAATCCACGAGAAATTCGTACATTTCATGTTAAGCTCAGTCAATCAAACATGAAATCTGCATATTCCTGTCGTCAGTTACTGGGCATTTTCCATTTTATCGGGAACCTGATTCCTTCATCCATCTTCCTGTCCAAGCCAACCAATGGTTTTTGAAGCTCCTGTAGTTTTACAACTTACACAAGGCCAACAGAGATTTCAGCTCAACCCTTTGTTGGGAACGCCACCTGATTATATTTTACTCAATAGGAGCTTCCGACCCGCCAGTGTATCAATTCAGGATTTCACCAGTTCAACTAGCTGTTCGCTGGTAGGTTCGGTTTAATACCCAAATAGAGTTTTTTCAGTTTATCAGTAATGCCTAGATAGAGTTAAACCGGTTCGATCTTATTCTTTGTTGGTTCAAGTTGGTTTTTTTTTGTAATATGCAGGACGATGGCATTGAACCAGTTCGATCTAATTCTTGGTTGGTTCAAGTTGGTTTTTTTTGTTAATTGTAGGTATTTGGAAAATAAAACAATATACATATTAAGATAAATCCCCCAATTTTTTAAAAACAATTTAAATTTAATAATTATATAAATGTTACTTTAATTGATCTCTAGAAATCATTAGTTTGAGTTTCATAAATCTCATAGTTATTGAAGATTTATGCAGTGAATAATATTAAAGGACTCAGAAAATTAATACGAATTATAATATAAACCTGCTCACTTTATTAATAATAATAATATAATAAATCCTTAATATCCATTTAAAATAAAAATGAAATTTTCATCATGAATCAATCTCAAGGCATTTATGAAGTTTGAATTGGAGATGATCTTTCTGCAGCCCTGGTTCCAAGCTAGAACTAGCCCATGTTTAGTAGCCAGAAACTTTGGAAGCACATAGCGTCGTCAATTCCTTGAAAGCCAGATCTAAAATAAAAAGATATTTTCAAATTAATTTAATTTAAGATTTATCTTTAAACGATTTTAAAGATATTCTATACAGACATGATACATTTAATAAAATAATTCCTCGTACTTAACAAATCTCTTGAACATATTCTATCCTTAGGATTTCTTTTTACAAAATTCTTACGTGCTTAAATAAAATAAATAAATAAATATTGAACGGGAATCACAAATCAGCAATGATTATGGATGGTGATGGCATGATTAAGATTGTGTTTGTTGAATAAAAAATATTTTAAAAATAATTATCATCTAAAACCAAAAAAAATAAACTCTAATCACGATGTCTGGAAATGCTGCATAGACCAGAGGTTAGGCAGTAAAAACAGAACTAGGTAGTCCCATTAGCAGGGGAGTAGGCCCTCTTGAAATTTGCAAACAAAATTGTTTTGAGCCACGTACCCAATTAAAAAATTGCTGGTGGTTAATATTTGCCCTAATTACCTTCCAAAAAGCTGTGCATGTTGCTAAACACCCACCTTAATTTTTTTCTTAATTTACCAATTTCAACTTTTAATATCATTTACCGGAAGCATCGTCAAGCCCATTATAAAAATAATTTTATATTATTTTTTTAATGAATTTCTTCAAATAAAAGCTATTAATTTAAAATTTATACATGCTTATAATAGCTCATGCTTAATTTTATTTAAACTTGAAAGTTGTTTATAGTATCTTATATTTAATTTTATTAATTAAATTAAATAAAATAAAAATAGTAAGATTTGAATTTCTAATTATTTAATCTCTTCAAGTAAATTGAAATGTGTATGAATTTACAAACACCTTATTCTTGATTTTCTTTAAACTTTAAACTCACGAAGATTGATCATTATTTTATATTTAGTTTTATTAATTTAATTATATAGAATGAACTTCGTAGAATTCAAACTACTAACTACTACTCATAAGAAAATGTAATACTATTTTCAAATAACTATTTTATACCAAGAACTTAAATATTAAATAAAACTCTTTAAAATAGCTTTATATCATTCTACATCAATTTATCAAAACCTCACTAGTCTTGTTCTTTTTATATTATAATATAAAATAATTTTTAAAAATATTATTTTGTTCGAAAATATATTAAATTAGTTTTTTTATTTTTAAAATCAACAATAAAATTATTAAAAAAACACTTAAAAATTATCAATTTTAGACCTTTTTTAGTTTTTTTTTTAATAAAATACATCTAAAAACAGAATTTACAACATTCTAAAATACTAAAAAAGTTTGAAACTTATCTGCAGAGCAGCAATAACTTCTTTGCCTCTTACATTTATAAGAGGGCAGAACCTAACTCGAGGAAGAAAAGAGATGGTAGCAGATGAAAAAGGTCCATAAAACTGAGAACAGAGGATGATTGTGGAAAGGAGCAGTCGAGCCAAGACTGCAGCCAGCCCCTCCAGTAGAGTAATTGTGGCTTTTCTGGGAACAACCAGTCAATCAATGCAGGGAAATTGCTTCTTTTTACATTTTAAAAATGTTCTTTAAAAGATATGAAAATTCTTTACTTTTTTACTTTAAAATGTTTTTTTATATCAAAAATTATTTTTATAAAATAAAAGCTTTATTTTAATATAAAAATATCATTATTATATTCTCAAATACCCTATAAGTCTCTTTTGATTTTAAAATAATAATAGATGTTTTTTAAAATATTTAAAAATATATATTATTTTAATATATTTTTAAATAAAAAATATTTTAAAAAGTAATCATTATTATAAAAAAATAAAAATATCTAATTTAATTAAAATCTAATGAATCGAATTATTTAAAAACTTTTTTAAAAAAAACCCGGCCAGAGATAGATTATGATCTGACCTTGGAACGTCTCTCCTGATTCTTGCTACGCTTGTACTTGGCAATTCAGATTTATTCTATGGTTTAAGGGCACTAATTCCGAGTTCACGAAAATCCATGATAAATTCTAATTCATCAATATCATATTATTTAATGACATGCTTTATGCTTAAATTATTTCAATTATGGTAAAATAAAGTTCCAACTATTAATTTATTAAGATTTAACATAAAAGAAAATCATTAGGACCGATTGTCAAACTTCAATCATCAGTCCAAATTTTATAATCACCTTTTTTTTTTAAATTGACTTTTTCATAATTAAAAATAGAAAAAACAAAAACTGAACAGCCATGATTCAAAAGGAGAAAATTGTTCAGCGACATTCAGAGCTCGCTTTTTCTACATTTCTAATTATTTTTATTTGCCAAAAAAAAAATCAAGTTTCTTTATTTTTAATCGTTTTTACTTGTAAAAAACTTATAATAATAGCTTTTGACCGTAGATCTTAACAATTGAATTTGACCTTATTTTAACATAACACTACCTCGAGAATTCAAGAATAAAATCTAACACTGAACCTTAATAATTTGACCTCCATTTGTAAATAAAAGGGTGTCTAAATTAAAGGCAGTAGCAAGCAAAGCCTTAGTTGCGATAGAGATAGCCCCACCTCACTTGGAGTTGAAGACGTTCAAACTTGCAAAAAACTTGATGGCAACCAAAAATTAAAATCTTGGATCTAGGAAGAGTTCAAAATATAATCAAGCTAAAAGATAAACTTGTTCAGGCAGAGAACTAAATTAAACATGGTTTCACGAAAATGAGAGCAGTTGTCACTGCTATCACACCACTCTTCTTGCACTAACAATGTTTAAGACAAAAAAAAAGTATTCTCTAACGCAGTTTACTGCTGGCGGAGTTCAGTCTTCTTCTTTTGCCAAAGCCTGTCCACGGCACTGTCAGCATCACCCTGGAAATATGTATAATATCACATGTGAGATGGGCACGGAGGCAGTGAAATATCTTAAACGCGTAGAAAGAGCTATGGAACACAGCAGTATATCAACAAGTGAGGCCATGATCAAGGAACCTGATACATTTTACGTTAATGAAGTCTAGAGAAACCCTAACGTGGTTACTCAAAAAGGAACTAAGTAGTGAATGAATGAAATGCATCCAAAAGGGTAACACATTCACCAAGAACCAAGCCAAAACAAGCGTTTCTATCCACCATAGATCTCTATCATTCTAATGTGAAAAGAAGTTGATTATACCAATTCCTATTTGAAAGATGAAAAATCTAGCCATCTGATTCGGATGGTGCAACACAAATGCATGCATATCAAGTTTTTCCAGCATAACTCAGTATCCTAAATATAGTTCATTATATATAATAAATGTTTAAAAGCCCTCGGATCTCATAGCGTGTGAAATTCATTCGCAATTCATTACTAAAGGCACTCATCAAAAGCCTTCACACTGCCAAAACATATCAATCTGTGTGAAAGGGAGGTGGTGGTGGAGGCTGGCAGTGAAAGTGGTAGTGAGTGCATGCTAGCAATGAACAGCCCATTAGCAACCATTCAACATGGTTTATGTTGTGCATCCTTGGGCCAAGCAAAGAATAATAAAACAGGATCCCGGCCAAAAAAACATAAAATCAAATTTTGTTTACTAGAATATACTAGAACACTAAAACCATTTTCAAAATAGATTGATAAATATTATCGAATACATAAAAATAATGTAGCAACAATGAACAAATTATACTGTTCAAAAGTGAGAACAGTAAGAGAATGACAAAGTGTGAAATGTTAAGCTATTAGAGAAAAAGTGAAGGAAACAGCATGTGAGACACAACCAAAAAGGATTCAGCATTTCATAATATACAGCATAAAGTCTTCCTAAACAGAGCCTCTAACAGGGATCATTAACCCTTCCCTAAACTAGATTTTAACCCAAAAAATCCATGACAGTAATATGTATCCTAAATTCTGCATAGGTATAAAGGGTTTCACAATCCAATAGCACCAAGGATGATTGTGAAAAACGATTAGCTGCAATAACACCTCCATATAATATACATAGTTTATTTTTAAAAAATGAAATAAGTGTTAGAATGCCCTCAGATCTCATAGCTTCTGAAAATCATACACGATTTATCACAAACAGGATTCATCAAAGGCCTTCACACACCACCACAATGTGTGAATGTGTGGTGGAGTAGATGAATAGTGGAGGCGGAGGTGGAGGTGGAGGTGGTGGTGAGTGAAGGCCAGCAATGAATAGTCCATTTGCAACCGTTCAACACAGTTTGTATTGTGCATCATTGGGCAAAGCATAGGAAACAAAAAATTCCGGCTCAACAAAAGTAAAATAAAAAAAATATTTAACAAACCAAAAAACCCTGAAATACATCAAGATGGATAAATATAATTGGAAAGATTAATCAAATAACAGCAAGGACATAAACATTTGGAGAGAAATTAATAAACCAAACATGAGACAATCCAGCAAAGAACTTGTAAGCTATTACATCATGAAGGCATCAGAATATCAGTGAACAATGAATTCCATGACAAGAATACATGTCCTAACAGAACTAAAACCCCATCTACATAGGTCAAAACGTAACCACTCTCCATCAATTGGAACCCGTCGACGAATACTAAACCAAAACTACACAACCACACTTACTAGCAGCTATTAACTTGAAACCATGCTATCAACAACAACGATAGCAGTTAATAAACAACCTACATTTTATCACAGAACACATAAAAAATCACAAGACAAAACAACTGAGTTCTAATTCTGAGAGCAAGTAAGACAGAAATACCTGGGCACGAACGAAACCACAGAGAGCAAAAGTGGTGAACTGGCCAATGTAATGACCACTAGCATCCAAGTGACCAATGTTAATCTGAACAGACGCATGGTCCTTAGAGGTAATAAGCCTGTTGGTGGCAGAGCTGCAAGAACAACACAAGTACACAACAAAACTTTAACTGGGATTCTTAATCTGAACAAAACTAACCCAAGACGAGAAATATAAAGGAAGTTAACATACCATTTCCTGGGGATGTAAAGATCCATGTTCTGTCCCTCCTCGTTCTGCATCTTGACTGTCTTGTTTTGCTACCCAAAAATACAGTTAAAGCTCTTAATCACCTGATTTTACAAACAACCCTTGTTAAGAAAACTTGTGCGCTTCGCAGTTATTGAAAGAGAAAAGTGAGGGAGAGAGTACCAGGAAGAGGAGAGGCTGCAACTGCTACGGTAAGCTGAGGAGGAGATGATGGCTTGCTTGGCGGTTTTTATATATGCCTGCAAAACCCTAGAATATTGGTGTGGGGATATATGGACGGAAATACCCCCCTAGAGTCTTGACTTAAGACGTTGCCGTTTCTCATGGCCTTTTGTTTGCATAAAATATCGAACCCGGCTGGTTGACACGAAGACCTCTCAACCCGGACCCTGCTCATACCGGGATTGTTTTTCAACCAGCAAGAAATTGATCTGATCAAATTTGAATGGATTTAATTGAGTAGATTAAGTCAATTTTAATAATTTTTTAAATTTTTATCTAAAATAATGAATTTTATTTCAAAAAAATAATGAAATAGATACAGTTAATCTGATTAACTGATGATTTGAATTTTATATGAAGTTAAATTTCAGATCATATTCATCTATGTAATATTTATGACCTTCTTGCTTCTACATATTTATTTTAGATAGTTTTTAAAATATGCTTCTTCTTTTTTGGGTGGTACAATATCAATACACTCCTTAATTTGTTTTTTAATTTTTTTTGGAAATAGGAAGCTCATAGAAATTGTACGGTAATTTCCCCTTTATGTATGATTGAGAATATAAGTTAATGCTAATTTTTCGATAATTTTGCCCCAGGATTTGAGTAAACTCTCATTATTCTTTGTGAATTTTCCTCGCGAATGAAGAAAAATTGAGGGAAATTGAAGCTTTGAATGATAAATAACCATGCAATATATGGTGCTTCAAGCCACACTACCTCCTCGAGCTTTAGGACAAACTGAAAAAAGATGCAAGTGAATCTCTGTACACCACCACACATTTTGCAACCTGGATTCAAGTCTACAATCTGAACCAGTGGCTAAACTTTCTGTCAACACCCTCCATAAGAAGGTTTTTAGTGTCCAGTAAAGACTTGATGAGTTGATTCCCAAGTGAAGGTTATAGTGAGTTGGTGTGATGACTCGATGTCTATTCATGATGTGAATTCTGAAAGAAATGAAGGTAATGTAGCGATGATGGAACAATGTATATACTATATGTTCATTGAATTGTATTGGGTGCCTTGGAGATTTTCAGTGATAGGAGTAAGAGATATGATTGCTACATGTTACTGGCAATGTTTTGAGCCCGACGCCCAGCTTCTATCTCTTGACAGGAAGAGACATCCATGCAGCTTAGCTGTGATCTTAACAGGCTGTTCGCTAATTTTCAGTCATGGCTACATGTGATCACTGTCATTGCAACAGAACCCACTTCCATGGCTTCTGATATTGGTAGTGAAACAGGAGGGAAATTTGTTAGATATGTTGAAAATATACTGAAAGAAACAAAAACAACAGAAACAAAGTGAATTTCAAAAGTTGAAGCAAAACAGACCCATTTACGAGGAGTTAAGTCAGTCTTTCATTTTTTTATTTTTGATCCTTGACCTTTTTCAAACGGGACATTCATGCTTCAAATTTCAACTGCAGACAATGTTCTTCAATGCACACTCGGCTGTGGATAGAACCAGCTGAGGAATTTGCCCAGTATACTCACGATGGAGACCCTGTGGATGTGACATTTTGTGTAGGAACTGAAGGTGTAGAGGTCCTGGTTCGAGTTTTCATAACATTTGTGTCATATGCTCAAGTTGACGAATACGTGTTCCTGGTCCTGTTTACTGAAGGTACAGTCTTCCTTGTTCTTTTATTCTTATTCTCCTTAGCTTCAGCTGCGTCAAATTTGGACTCACACCTGTATCACATCTTTAATGCACATTGCATCAGCAATACTTGTTTTTTTGTTCATACCATTAGGGATTCAGTATTACGTACGATCATCTAAAATGGGATGCAGTTCATGGAAAAACCGTGTGTTGGTAAACAGGCTCATATCACAGCTCCGTGAAGGAAACCCATCAGAACCTCCGCATCTGGCTACCTCGACGCATGGTAAGGCTAGAGATGGGACAGGGTCTCGAGGACAACAATGTAGAGTGAATGTTTCTGAACAACCATAAACTTTCGGGTAATTGTTCAAGGTTTAATTGAAACCTTGTATAAGCGCCTGAAAATCTTACATCGTTTGACTTCACACAGGAAGTGCAGCAAGAAGTGGTAGTGGAGCACAATGCGAATATCGAAAGACACGTCTGCTGGAGAAAATGTTGCTGTGGATCCTAGTCTGTATGCTAACTGTTACTGTTTGTTTCAGTATGTTACCTTTTCTGGTCTGGTGATTCTTAGAGTTCTCGTTTCTTGAATTGCTAGCGATGGGACCTTACATCTTTCTCTTACGTATGTTTAGCGAGAACATGTCCCAAGTCTTACAGGCCACAGGCTACATTGAGAGCTGGATAGAGTGCAGATGCAGGCTTCAGCCTCTAACATACTCACTTAAATACAACTAACGTTACTACTATAATGTCTGTAATAAGTCTTTTGCGTTAATTCTGCTATCTAATTGATGGTTTGAACTGCAATTCCTTGACTCGATACTTCAGAAGCCACCCTATGGAAAAAGATCCAGAAGAAGCCCAAGGTTGTTATTAGTCTTCTGTCGGGCTAATCTTATGAAGATATCCCTCTGCTATATATTAACTTAAAATTTTTCAATCTTCTGCTCTTAGAGAGGTCAGAAACTAATGGCCATGTCTTTTCACAATGCCATCCTAGTAACTAGGTGGAAGCAGGTGAGGATGATGATGATGATGATGGAAACGAAATGTGTATTCAGTCAACACCACCATACTGTGAAGAACAATAGCAACTAAAGATTTCCTCGTCCCAATACTTTCCTTCTGTTTTAAGTGTCCATAAGTTCTATAAATTTGCTTTATCTTCATATTTTTACTAAATGTCAGTTTCTTTACTTTGAACTGACATTTGATGATCTGCCGACTCGAGGCTTGGTACATGCCAGATCGGTGGAAAATTTTTTTAAATCAAAACAACATTGTTAGTAGTTTATTTTTTAAATCGAAGCTTGGATTGACTCGGGTCTAACTATGCATGAAACCACCATCCGGCCGCTCCATGTGCTATTCATTGAAAAGCTTGACATGTCCATACTAGTTTTGTGCTGTTCTGATGTTGCTCCTCCGTATTATTCTTTGGACACCGACTTTCTAACTGCACAGTTATTGGATCGATCGAACCTTGAAAGTATATGTTGGCTTCCATTAATGTCCTCTTAGCCATACAACCTCTAGTTTACATGATATTTCTGGGACACGATTTCTGAAAGGACATTTGGATTGGAAGGTGCCAACCTCCAAAGGTACTACTCTGGCATATGGGATTGGTGGATGGTTCAAGAACTCGCATGGCTCATCATCCATCACAGTGCATTAATTAGATGGCCCCTCTGTTTATCATGTTCATGAAGCAAATCTGAGCATTCATTTTAAATGGAGTTATCTTGCAGCGATTAATAGTGCCCTTGATTTGATCTTTTGAGGTTAGAACAGGAGAAGATTTGCTCACTGTGTTAACTATTTTTAACTTTCATTTCTTGGGGTGGATTGACAACAATTAGAGTGCACTTGAGCTTGGATTGACATGATTTGACAGTGCCATTGGTAATGTGATATCAAGCTTGTGCTATAAGAGGGTTATGCTATAAATGACTTGGGCATGAGGCGTGCATAAAATCTGAGCACAAGTGATTGAAAGGAGTGTCCCCCCTGAGACATCTCTTTCTTTTGATAGACAGAAGAAGATTCTCAGGGAGGGGGGCACAGTTATTGCTGTATTAGACTGCTTGTTCATGTTCTTTGCAACGTAGCTTTTCTGGACTCTCCATAATAATATACACGCACTTGTGAGTTTTGGAAACAGATCTTGAGGTGTTGCAACTGTGATGTGAAGCTTCAATTCGAGAACCTTACAACCTGGTTTTTTAATCTTTCACAGATCCAGAGAAGTTAAATAGTTTTCATTTCTATGCAATACATCAAGTTCTCAATCACTGCAACTTGGAACCTAACACAAGATGAGTTCTTCATGAATATCTTCGGCACTTCTCCACTGTTCATATGCACAGTAAAAACATAGCCGTCACACTCAATCCAAAGTCTAACTCGATGAAATACCCAGATCACTAGGCTATTGTGTCAACTCGTGGGTCATTAGATTAATATGGATTAATTTTAAAATAGTGTTACTTTTTATAAAATTTTAAAAAAGAATATTTATAGTGTTTTTAAAATATAATTTATATATTAGATAGAACTTTATCTTATATTGAAAATATAAAAGGTTTTATTGTATTGGGACATCAATTAAAAATGTTGAAAGAAAGATTTCAAGGAAAAAATACAATATTAATATATATATAATGACATTTGGCACTTAGTAAAATTTACAAAGCAGATAATTATTTATAAAATAATTATCACTGTATATGTTAGATTTTACAATAATCTAATAATTTTTTTCACTAAAAATTTCTCAAGAAATTTAGTTAGAAATAATTTTGCTAATATAAAATTAATACCATTTAATTAAACTTACTAATAACAATAACTTAATTTTTACTAGTATAGAAATTTTATAAGTAATAACAAATTACCAATAAAAATGATATATACTAGTTTGGGTATATTAATTTGTAAAAGTTTATTAATTAATAATAAATTAGATATAACTGACCCGGTTAAAAATATTTTCTTATGATTTTGATTAGCACGAGTAAAAAAAAAAAACAAAGAAAACACGACGATGAACAAGAAAAGGAAGATTTTTTATTTCTAAAAAAAGAATTATATATATAGTAAAATAAATATATATATATATATATATATATATATATATATATATATATATATATATATATATATATATATATATATATATATAAAGGTTGATAAGAGACAGCTGTCATTGGAAAGGTTAGTTCTGGGACGCGCAAACACCGTCTATCATGATCTGTAAAAGGGCCCCGCATTTAACGGCTTCGTTCCCGTCACTTCGGCGCTTACCCTGTTGGTTAACGCCGTTTAAGAAAAATTCCTCTGGCCGTTGTTCATTTTGAATGTTGTTTGGCGGGTGGTGAGGTCTCTCTTTCCCTTTGATTTTCCCATTTCAGCGGCCCTTTTGCATGTAGAATTGCTAGCACAAATTCTTTATGGTAGTGGAAAATGGTTTGGCAATCTACTATTCTCTTAAGCACATGCATTTATTTCTTCATATTTTTCTATAAAAAAAAACTATTTTATTCCCATTTTGGACACAAATTTCTTAAAACATAAAAAAATACATTTATATCATTAAAAACTTTTTGGAATGTTATTTAACTTAGTACAACAGTCTAAGCTTAAAAAATTTATAGCTCATTGAGTAATAAAATTAAATAAAAAAACTCACATTACATAAAGAAATTAGAGAAAAAAAACAAAACATGTAAACAAAAAGGTTCAAAGATCCTGGCTTGACTCTTTCATTAATATTTAGTCTATCTGTCAAACTTGTGATCTGAGTTATGAAACTTATAAGGTCAATTTTTTTTTTATGATAAAAAATCCAAAGATTAATTTACCATTAATCTAGTACTGAATAGTAAAATTAAATAAAAACTTCATGCTAGATAATGAAATTAAAAAAAAAATCAAGAAAAAAATTTTATCGCGTTGGCCTAAGCTTGTTTGAAAGAGCCAGGCAAGCAACCTTAAGGGAGACCTGCATGTCTGGTTTATGTTTTTTTTTTAATAAATAATGGATAACATGTTGTCTATTTTTTTTATTAAGAAAACCAAACAAAAATGACAGATCACATACATTTGTTATAGAGAAAATGGTACATACACCCTCCCATACTCAAATTCATGACCTCATATTGCCTTCCACGCTGACCACTCGCCATAAATTCGATTTAAAACAACTAAAACAATTTATGAAATTGTGTATAATATTCATATGAACAGTGAATTTAACTTTTATTGTTTTAGTTGTGCTTATAATTTCTTAAATTAATTAATAAAAATTATTTAGGATATATTTGGTTATTATCTCATGATATAAGTAAGGCATGATATAAGCAAGACGTTAAAAATATAAAAAACATGTCACTTTATGTTTTTTAGTTTTGAAAATATAAAAATTTACTCATCTCATAAATAAATTACCAATAACAATACAATATGTTGTTTTTTTTATTAATTAGATTGATATGTTTGAAACGCGAATCATTTGCACTTAATAGAATTAATGAATTTGTAATGTTGATCTTGTCAAATAAAATAACTATCTAAAAAGTTTAAATATGAATACATGAATTGTGTTTTTAAAAAAAAATTATTTTTTTTATGTGCTTGTGGATTATTTTGATGCTATAATGTCAAAAATAAAATTTTTAAAAAATATAAATTCATATTATTTTAATATATTTTTAAATAAAAATATTTTAAAAATTAACATTATTCCAAACAAGTAACAAAACAGAAGTGTCCAGAAGAAAAATCCATTAAACAAGTGTTAGTTGACGTTGTGTTGATTACTGGGAAGGAAAAACGCGCTTTGAGTAACGTTAACGGATACTTGATGTCAGCTAAAATGGAACTGGGCCATGTGGGAAAGAGAAAACGCGTTTCGGTTAAGATTCTTGAACGAGCTTGAAGAAACGATAAGCAAGGGTGTCTTTGGCATTTTATAGCTTTTGCTGGTATAAAAAATTATAAATTATAATTAATATTTTTTAAAAAAAGTTTACAGTAAAACTCATATAAAATTAGTTACAGTATATATTAATTAGTTACATTTTCAAATATATAATTGGGGGCGAAACAAATACTGCATCACATTAAAAAATATATATATTTTTGAAATATAGTTGTCAAACAAAAACAAACTCGATATAAGTTGAATAAAAAAAATTAATGAATTATTATGTCAAATTAAAAATTATTGAATCAACTCAAGTTTATATATATATTTTTTTAAAAAAATAATATTATTTAATTATTTAATTTTAACTTCACCAAAATTTAATCAAATCAACTCCGTGTGTACTAAAGTCTACTAACTATAACTCTAATTTCTCTTAATTTTAATTCTACTAACTATAACTCTAATTTCTCTTAATTTTAATTTCCTTTTCTCCTCCCTCCCTCCCCCTCTCTCCCTCTCTCTCTATACCAAACTACAATAGAAGAAGGAGAGAGAGAGACAGGCAGCTACGAGGAACATGTCCATCTCTACGAGGTTGACATCTTCATTCTTCCCTTTCATACTTGCTGTCAGTGGGCAAGCATTTAGCTGGGATTTGGTGCCAAACCTTTGCCAAGGGCCTCCATGATATCTCCTTCCCATTTTGTTTCTATATTTTTGTACGAATCCAACGACGCTGATATCTTTACCAATTAAATATACATTTTTCCATAATAAATATTTTCATCTTCAATGCTTTCGTTTCTTCTGAGCCATCAATTCAAGCTTAGTTGTAATCCATTAGCAATGAATGTCGATGAACTAAGCCTTGGCTACTAATCATTGACCAACATAGTTCTACGCTATAAAACAATGATAACATGTCTTTTTAATCTTTCAACCATTTGTATTTGAAATTTATAATTTGACCCAGCATTCCCAGATATTATAATTAAGTTCCAAACATGCATTCTTGTGCAATCCACACAAAATCACGAGTTGAATTGTTCTTCTAAAAAAAAAAAATGTAGTTTATTTGTATAGAATATGAATATATGATGCAAAAAAAAAACACTTAAAAAGATCATATTACCAGAACTATTAGCTGTCATATCAAACCCAAAGGCAGGTTTCATAAAAAAAAAAATATATATATATATATATAGAATCGACCCTGCATTATTCGGTTAAAAACTCTAATTCTTAATAATTTAGTTAAAATCTATTGAATTTATAATTTTTTCCAAATCAGTATTGCTTGAGTTTACTTAAAAAATATTAAATTAACCCCGATCAATGTATCTAACTCGTAACATAAGCTTTGCACGAGATAATTCGGTGTGGGGTTTAGTATTTGTTTGATAATATAATAAAAATTAAAGTTATTTTTTAAAATATTTTTCTCTTTAGAATGAATTAAAATAATATATGATTTATTTTTAATATAATGATATCAAAATAATTTAAAAAAATAAAAAAATAACTTAATCCTTAAAAAGATCTTTAAGAAACACAGTAAAACCAAAGTCCAAACACCCCGTTAGGATGTATGCTGACCGGCTGCCTGGTTGGTGCCCTAGCTTAATCCTTGTAGTTAGTGGCTGCCATGAACTTAGATAAAGCAATGGCAATTTGGTAAATAGAACGCAACATCAAAGTCAATAATGAATAGTTGCCCACTTACAAGTCTTCAACCCGGCAAGCCCTTAGCTGTTGTCTTACCTCATGAAGAGAAAAGAATAAAGAAACCTTATAAGCTCATTGACACATCCAGCACAGTACCATCCCTGTGGAGAGAGAAAAGAAGCCCATAAGAAACCATTAATTCAGGAAAACCTAGCTAGAAAGAGAGTTTCTTTGTCTGTATTCCTTTTCAAGAAATGGCAAGGTGGAGTTCTTGGTTCTTGATTTCAGCTACAATCTGGATCTTGATGGCGATGGGCTTATCATCCACCGTTCAAGGAAGTGGGGATCACCATCTGGGGTGGATTCCTGCCACTGGATCATCAATCTGCAAGGGGTCTATAGCAGAGTGCATGGCTGAGGATGGAGAGGAGTTTGAGATGGACACAGAGATCAACAGGCGTATTTTAGCAACTACCAAATACGTCAGCTATGGTGCGCTTCAGAGGAACAATGTTCCTTGCTCCAGGCGCGGCGCTTCTTACTATAACTGCCAGAGGGGGGCCCAGGCTAATCCTTATAGCCGTGGATGCAGTCGCATTACAAGGTGCAGGAGTTGAATTTTATTTATTTACTGATTTTTTTTACATTTTTTTGCCTTTTTTTTATTTTTTTTAATGGGTTTGATTGTCATACTTGAGGGGAAAAGACAGGGAAAGGAGTCGGTGGTGTTGGGTCTTCGATGTTATTTGTTGATGGAAATATTGCTGTCATAAACTATATTTGAATGTCTTTGTAAAAGATTATTGTTAAGTATTACTACTATTCTTTTTTCTTCTTCAAGTAGTTCTCTCTAATTTTTGCAATGGGAATTTTTTTCTCCAATTTATTCTCTTAGATTTGTTAATTTTGGTGGAAAGATCTGTGGTTTAAGTTTGATTGATTTTAAATTTGGATATGTGCAATTTCACTCTCTTTAATTCCCTTGGTTAATTTCTTTTCTCATAAATAACTCTTAATTACTATTGAATTGTTAGATAGGATAGCCATTTATGCCTATGGATTCTTTACCAGTGAGTGTTTTTATGTTTTTCAATCTAAAAATTGATTTTTTAGCTATTTTTGCATAATTCTATTATATTAATATTAAAAATAAAAATATTATTTTAATATATTTTCAATTAAAAAAAAACTTATACACGGTAATATCAAATACAAACTAAATTTGAGCCCTGTTTATTATTATTATTATTTTATAGAGGGTTTTTTTTCATTCTTGGTTCCTGCTTGTTGAGAAATTCTAATGTTCTATCGGGACTTGTGCGCGAGCATGAAAATTCTCACAGCTGACTGGTAGCCTTCTTTGGGGGTGTCTGGAGTGCGTCTATATATATATATATATATATATATATATATATATGAAAAGCTTTTATAAAAATAATTAAAGATTAAATTGAGTAGGGTTAATTTTACCAACCCGCAATGTAATTTGAGGTCGGGTATTATAACTATATACGTCTATAATTGATGAGAAATTAAAGCCCTTCACGTGAGAAGTGATCGGTTGAATAACTTGGGTTGTTACTGTCACCTAAGAAGATTAAATGTGGAAGCTCATATTGCTAATTCTCTTTCTTTTCTTTAATTTCTTTGGGTGGCCATGTAGTTGTGTTTGTTGATGATGGGTCCCCTTTGCCTAACCACGAAATTCTTTCCAAGGATTTTGCTTTTACATTGTTGGGATTTCATGTTTCAACTTTAGTAAAAGGTTAGAGATTAGTAGACATGATTGATTTTTTTTAATTAAAATAATATCGTTTTGATTTTTAATATTTTTTATTGAGTTTTCTCACCCATTCATCACCCGAGGCCTTGCCTCGAGCTGAAATTAAAGCTTGATATGGTTGGGTTTTAGATCAAAACATTTATAGAGTTGATGCATCAATGAGAATTCAATAGATTAATAGATTGGTTGAATTGTTATTATAGTTTTCGATTGAACTCAATTTGAAAATAAAAGTATGTATGTATTGAGGAATTTTTGAAAAATTAATTTGATTACCTTTGAATATTTTTGTGTTTGGTTGCTATGTGTTCTTCTATGCATTAAATTGTCCATAAAATTAGAGTTATGATAGAAAAAAAAATTGAGATGACAAGCACTTATTATTTTCCTAAATACCCCTTCCCCTTCCACTTTTAGATTCATTTTAATATGTTGTTTTTAAACATGGATTGTGTATGTGTTAAAATAAAAAAAATCAAATTAATATCTTGTTACCAAATCAAAGTTTTTTTGGTTAAAATAATAAATTGTTGTGTTTGGTTAGTATTCTAAATCATGAGAAACAATCATAAGAAAGACAATAACGTGTTTGTTTGAAGATATAGAAACAAAAACGAAAATATAAATAAATCTATCTATAAAATAGTTTTAAAGTGAATTTTTTATATTTTCAAAATATAAAATATATAAAACTATATCTCTAGTATCTTCATATATTTTTGTTCCGGGTTAATAACCAAACACTAAATTATTGTTATATAGCAACCCATAGGGTTTTACATTGTAATTTTTAAGTTTAGTCTATGGTACCATCAAGATTCCCAAACCAATGGAACCCAAGAATTGCGAGAAATCTCTGGTTTGAGAGGGTCAAGATTAAGATATCAGATTCATTACTCTATAATTTGCTAGTATTAATATATATGAGTCTTTGTTTCATGTTCTGGAGTCTTTGTTTCATGTTGTGGATTATATGAAGAGTATGATAATGGTTGTTTTTTAAAATATTTTTATTTGAAAATATATTAAAATAATATTTTTTATTTTTTAAAAATTATTTTTAACATTAATAAATCAAAATAATCTGAAAATATCAAAGAATTTTAATTTAAAATAAAATAAAAATAAAAAACAATCAATTATTTTAAAAAATATTTTTGAAACTCAAACGGATTCATCATCATTGCCATTTCTTTTAATGGACATGTGACTGCTGCAAGAAGATGGGCTCGCTTTGATGAACGCCAGGTCAAGTCATGTCCAAAAAATACGTTAGGGTGACACAACACACGTGAGGCCCGACAGTCTTCAATGGGATGACAGTTGACAGATCAATGCATATTATGCCCACCAGGACACCTTTCCTTGATTTGTTCCTGACATGGTTACTAGGAATCTAATCGGACGCGAAATATCTTCTGTTTTTCACCTTAATGTTTTTTCTTTTTTTTTTTTATAGTGATTTTGAATGTATAAATAAATAAATAAATATATATATATAATTTAATATATTTTTAAATAAAAAATATATTTTACACCACAATATCAAATACATATTAAATCTTATTCAATATCTAATTGAATAGCATAGTCTAGATTCTTTATAGCAATTTATAAGATAAAAAGTTACTCTAAATTAATTTTTTTTATTAAAATAAAAATATTTAGTTTTAACCCAAATAGATTTAACTAAATTGTTGGTAAATTTACTGAATTAATTACATTTTATTAGATTAATCTTAAAATCAATTCAAATTAAATTTTTTTCTGGACCCTTACGGGATCAACTTGCCAAGCAAGGACTCGTTTGATAATTACAATCCCGCGGTGCTGAAATGTCTTCGGTCCATGTAGGTGGATGATAAAGCAGTAAATTGAACATTTGATGATGTTATGAGATCATTTGTTGAATAAAAAACTTTTTATTTCGCATTTGCTTGCTAAAGTCGTCTATGTTTGAGATTTATCATTGACGCAACATGCATTTGCTTATTCTACACGGGACCGTTTAGGAAAAAATAAATCATACTGCCAAATCAGATAGAAGTATTTGTAAAGGGGTAAATTTATATTAATGTATTGTGTTTTTTCTTTTTATATCATAATTATTAATTCTAATATGGCACGGTGATTGGATTCAGAACATGATTGACTCGTACTTTTACTCAAACCAAATATAAAAAAAAAAAATTACTTAAAGAGGGCCAAGTTGACATGATGGGTAAACTCGTGACTCAAATAAAAATCAATTTGAATTTTTATTTTTTTGTTATAAAATGATATTGTTTTATTTTTTTTTAAATTAGGGGTCTTTTGTAATTCTAACTGAAGTTTAATGATTTTTTTAAAAAAATAATATATGTTAAAAAAGTATTTAAAAAATAACTTAATTTGAACACAACCACTATTATTGTTTTTTTTTTCAAATGAGGACCTTTTGTAATTCTAACTAAAGTTTAATAAAAAATATTAAAAAATATTTTAAAAATAACATAATTTAAACATAACCAGGAACAATTAAAAATAATAATTATTAAAAATAACAACCGTACACGATTGCTATTGAAAATAGTGGTTGGTTTAAAAGTTCCTTTCGAATAAAATTAATTCACGGCTGCAAAAGTCAATTTAAATATTTATAAAAGTTCAATGGTAAAAAATAAAATTTAAGATCTAGTTCTTAGGAAATAATGGATCACTAGGGACACATTTAAGTTCTGTTTTTGACACACTCAATATCGTTTAAAAGATCTCGACAAGATGATTTTACTCACATCTTGAAAAACTATCAAATATAGTCATATTTGCCTGGGATTTTGTTCGGGATTAATTATAATCTCATTTAGTGGTTTTTCAAGGTGAACTTAGAATTGTCTAGTTGAAATTTTTCTTTTTATTTTTCTCTTCTACCGTGTTACCGCATCTTCTTAACCATTGGATCTCAAATCTTATTTTTTAGTCATTATATCTTTATAAATTTTTGAGTTGAATATGAACAAAGTTAACTATTTTGTAAAAACAAAAAAAACATTATTGTTTGATAGCTATTTTTAATGGCGGCTGTGTGTATAATATATATTGAAAAACATGATTATATTTTTTATATATTTTTTTGTTATTTTTCTAAAATTAATTCAAATTAACCCACCTAATATTAAAGTTTTGAATAGAATCAAATCATATTCCTAGCAGAGTTTAATTACTCTGTTTTATGTAATACAATAATTTTATCAATAATATAGATCGAACAAATAAATTAATGAAAACGACCCACGGTCAATTCGATGGAAAGTTTTTGAGAATTGAATCAATTCATGGTAAACCAAAAAGCTTACCTTAATAAGCTTTCTAGAAAATTCGACAACAAAGCGTGTCCGTACGATCATTGCCTTCCCATAGCACACAAACTTAGCAACTAAGTTTAGGAGTAAACTACCCCTTGGTGCCAGCTATAATTCCACCAAATCACAACCCTCCACGTACCAGTCCAACTCTCCCCGTAGCCGTCCATCCACACCGATTTCTGTGCTCCCCATTTCACACCGAGATCCGTGCCCTCTCCGTAATCCCCTCTATAAATAGAAAAATTCCTCCTTTTTTTTATTAATTCAGTGTACCATTTCGAAACCATAATTTTCTCAACCCGCTTTGATCAATTTTCTTGCAACCTCGTCATGGCTGAAAATGATGTCAACATGCAACAGCAACAGGTCAGGATTTTTCTTTTTATCCTTTTCTTTTTGTATTGTTGTTGAATTGGGTTTGGATTTTGTTTGGATTGATTTTTTTTAAAATTCCTTTTGATTTGATTTTTTTGAAATTGGGTTTTTGGGATTTTGTTTTGATTGAGTTTTTGGAAATTGGGTTTTTGAAGGATAAAGAGGAGGAGGAGAGGAGGCTGAAGTACTTGCAGTTTGTGCAAGTGGCTGCAGTACATGCTGTGTTGACGTTTACAAACCTCTATATTTATGCTAAAGACAAGGCTGGACCGTTGAAGCCCGGCGTGGAGACTGTTGAGGGGACCGTTAAGAGTGTTGTTGGGCCTGTTTATGATAAGTTTCGTGAAGTTCCTATTGAGGTTCTCAAGTTTGTTGATCGCAAGGTGAGTTTTTGAGTTTCTTTATGTTGCACGGATGATAGAGATTGTACAATTGCAAGGTGGTGTATGTGGGCTATTGTGTTTTTGATATGAGATATGATATGCTTTTTAATGCACGTACGATGAAGGTCGCACAATTGCAGGGTGATGTACGTGGCCTCGTGTTCTTTTTTCTATACGGGATGCTTTTGTTCTTACAATTTTCTTTTGCTATGTTGATTGCTTATGATTTAGATGAAAGTGGCATGGTAAGGTTTGTTGTGAATTGTGATAGTGTGTGTTATTGAGGTGGTTGAAAAGGATGGACTAATCCTAGTTCTCATCGGTTCCAATTTTGTTTTGCTATGTTGATTGCTTATAATTTAGATAAAAATAGTATTGTAAGTTAGATTGTTGTGAATTGTGATAGGGTGAGTGTTGTCAATGAGATTGAAGAGGATGGACTAATCCTAGGTCTTATTGGTTCCAATTTTTTTTGCTGTGTTGATTGCTTATGATGATTTAGATAAGGAAAATAGTTTTCTTTTCATGGCTATAAGCTAATTTATGCTCTTTTTTTTGCCTTCTGGTTAGCCGATTCTTTGCTGATTGTTTGTAATTGAGTTCATGTATGTAATCGTTCTTTTCTTTTGTTTGGTCATAAGATAAGATTGAGGGCATGGGAACCAGATTGGTCATTTATAAAGACCTTGTTTTTTTGAAAGAAAGAATGCTGTGCCTCTCTGAAGATGCTAGGATTAGTCTATGATCTGATTGTCTGCTTTTCTATATACCTTATGGTGATAGAATTGAAATTTTAGGCTTGTGTAATTAATCATGCATGGTTCTGGAGGATTTGGTTGTGAATTGAAACCTTCCCTGGTTGCAGGTGGATGAATCTGTCACTAATATGGACAACCATGTGCCCCCACTCGTCAAACAGGTGTCATCCCGAGCACTCTTGGCAGCTCAAAATGCTCCGGTGGCAGCTCAAGCAGTGGCTTCTGAAGTTCAGCGTGCTGGTGTGAAAGAAACCGCCTCTGAATTGGCAAAATCTGTTTACTCCAAGTACGAGCCTACAGCCAAGGAGCTCTACTCCAAGTACGAACCGAAGGCAGAACAAGCTGCTGTCTCTGCCTGGCGCAAGCTCAATCAGCTCCCACTCTTCCCTCAAGTGGCTCAGGTGGTTGTGCCAACCGCTGCCTTTTGTTCTGAGAAGTACAATCAAACCATACTTAGCACTGCAGAGAAGGGATACAAGGTATCCTTGTATTTGCCTCTGGTACCTACCGAGAAGATTGCTAAGGTCTTTAGCGTTGAAGTGCCTGAATCAGCCCCATTGGTTTCCAGCTAGACACAAGTCTGATGTCTGATGCTCTTTACAATTGGGATATTAAGTGTGAACGTTTTCTTTTTTATTTTTTTGAAACTATCTAATGACTTGGTTGTATCTGTATATGGAAAGGCATGTCCAGACTTCACGTTTGGATATCTTGTTCTAGTTTTGTTTTTTGGGTTCTATTTCATTCATGGCAATGGATGATTTATCATGTGAATTCCTGAACTTGTCTTCCAGTTGCTCGTTTTGTTTCTCTTCCTTCTTTTTCTATATACAGGCAGTCTATTTACTATTTATCATCTTCAGATCCCATCCCTTCATAGGATCTGCTATCTGCATGCAGGAAAACCCAGCATTCTGTGTACTGATTTAGATGCTTTTTATGCAGATTTCTGTGAAGTAAACTAATAAATTTGATCATGTGGATACAAATGCTAAATCACCTGGCAAAATATTGAGGTGTTCTTTAAGTTCTCCTGCTATGTTTTTGACTTGCAATTTCATTCTTGCTCGCAGAACCAGACATATGAACTGGTTCTAGGCTTGATTCTCGAGTTATTTTGAATATATTATTTTTATTTAAAAATATTTTTTTAACTTTTTAGTTTTGAATTGATCGAATGTCAATTGAATCATTTATCTAGGTTATTCGAATTTAGCCAATATCAAAGCAATTCAAAATAAAATCCAATTGGATCATCCTAATATCAAAGCAATTCAAAATAAAATCCAATTGGATCATCCTAATAGACCATATTTTAAGATGCTGAGGAATGCATCGATGATCAGGAATGCATCGCTTACAGATGATCGGGAATGCATCGCTGACGGATGACGTTAAACTATGGAGAGTACGGAGTCTAACTTTTATCTCCTGAGAGCAATTTGCTCACTGCCCATGCAGAAAAAGTTAAAAATGGGTTCCTTCTAGATGAAAAGAAGGGACAATGGACAACTAGCATCAAGAATCGCCAAAAGGACAATGGACATCTAGCATCAAGAATCGGAATCGCCAAAAGGACAATGGACATCTAGCATCATGAATCGCCAAAAAGAATCCTCAAAGAAATCACCAGAAAAACTAATGGTTAATCACTCATTTAGCTTCCACCACCACACCACTAGCCTTGGAAACCCTTGACCTGATGGATTGTGTGACAAGCTAAAGGGAGAAGGCTGATATGCCGATAAAGATGCCGTCGTCTCATGAAATCTTTTTTCTGATTTGTTTTTCACTAAATTGAAAATAAAAGCCCAACCCAATATTGAAATCCACGACCCTAAAACAGTAAAACTACACAATGGCTTGCCAGAAAAAGCCATGCCTAAAGTGGTTTGAAGCTACGCTAAAGGAAACGAGACACTGTCGAGCAATGTTATTAGATCCAAACCTAGCTGAACTAGGCTAGATTTTGGTGGAAGTTTACATGATTTAACCTAGTTGATTTGTTATCGGTTGACCTTTATTCAAATGAAAACGTTCAACCTGCTTACTATGAAATCTCTGCTTACAGCGTGCTTAACTCTATGTTTGATATCTTGATAAGAAATTCTGCCAGTGATGTACTTTAGCAATGTTTCTAGTGGCACAACTTGTTGTGGACCGAGGGTGTTCATGATTAATGCCTGTTGAAGGTGGTTCGACAAATCATACATCCATGAAGAAGCCAATCTTATTATTTAGTGAGAGAACAAGAAAAACACAACAATGGAGGATGAGGAATCATCCAGTCTACTTAACTTCTAATCTCACTCGTTTTCTCTCTTAGCAGTGCTGCAATGGCAGCCACTACTTGCTGCCCTTGACAGCTCACTCTCTCCTTCTATTTCCTTATATTAATTCTGGCTCATCTATTTGGATATAGGTGAGTAAAGCTGAGAGCAAGAATGGGTCAATGGGGTTGTGAATCCTACCGTCAGATTAGCTGATTGGAGTCATTGATGAGTTGTGTAACGAAGTTAACTCTTCAGTCTGATGTGCTAGTCTTAATGCCTAGGTTAGGGAAACTCATTCAAGTAAATTTCCTAATGCTAAGTGCCCATTTGTGTTGGGGAGCAAGGTTGTTATGGATTAGTTCCTCTACAAAAGTGTTTGATTATCTAGCAGTAAGGTTGACTTCAGAAAGGGAAATTGGCATCAGTGTGGATGTGGTCTCTCAAGCAGGCCTCCTGTGGGAAATGGTTGTGATGACCCTCATTCATGAAATGGGGTGCCATACTTTTTCTTGCAAGAAGGCAGAAATCCTGGGAAATGCTACCTTTTTGAGCCCTCACTTTAGCATGCAAAGCAAGAACCTTGAACTGTTCGTGTTCATTGGTCTCCTCTAAACCTTTGGAGAACTTAGCATCCCTCGCCTTAATTTATTGGTATAGTGAAAATCCTTCGTCAACATAGAAAATTATGTAATATATAATATAATTTTTGAGCTATTTGACATGGCACTAGTTTGGTATTTCTGCATCATGAAACAAATTAGGACCCAAGTAGAATCCTAGATGACATAGATTGCTCATTCATAATGATATATATGTTTATCTTTCAAGTTTGCTCACCCTTTTCTGTAATTACTTCTTGGGGTAGTATTCCTATAAGCTTCTCTCCCAATCTTTTCATCCACTGTTATTTTTTAATGCCCTTTCTGTATGCTAACCATTCAGGTTGGAATGGAGATCCATGATTCAATGATGCAGTTAAAGAATGAGGTGGGGTTCTCTCTTCTAAAATTACTATGGCGGTATGGCCCTATGGCATCTCTTATTTTCAGTTATGGGGAGTAGCAATAGCATTAAAGGTAGAGATGCCCACTTACAGAGATGTGATTTTAAGAAGGCATGCATGTATACTACAAATTTTCTTCAGGATGCATCTACACCTTTATGATATTGCTAGCTCCATTGCAGGAAACTTACTCTTTATTTCAAGTAATATGATTTTAGATGATTGTTTGTGCTCTGTTTTGTTTTCGTTGTTACATGGTTGCCTTTGCTTGTGCAGAAACATACAGTTGCTGTAGGAGCTGCTGGTGGCAAGGCTTGTCTACTACTGGCTGCTGGAACAAAGGGCAAACGACACATGATGCCACATGCAAAAGGTATGATGGAGTAGGCTTGACGAATTTGCAGTTGTAGAGAGTTCTTATGCTATCGTTCAATCTCTTATTTGACATTAAGTGTTTCAGCCATGATCCAACAGCCTCGTGTTCCTTCATCGGGGTTGATGCCTGCTAGTGATGTTCTTATCCGTGCCAAAGAGGTTCGTTAAACCCATTTTATAGCTTGAATGGCAGGATCATGGTTATTTTTCAACTTGGCAATTTTGCTCTTATTTCATGTTACTGTCCATCACATTCCAAAAGCAATTTCTGTACTTTTCTATCTATTCTGTGCTCATGTTCCTAGTTCTCTTCGGCAGTCAAAATAGGCGGCCATCTTAATGATTGTTGATTTGTAATTCGAGTTAGGATCTGAAGAATGAGGATTTGTTGTCTTTTCTTAATTTCTTTGCTTTTGTTCTCCGAAGACTGATTTTAGAACTTTGTGAGGTCACCTCTTGTAATTCAAATTCTAAACACCATTCTACTTGTCATTATTTTTCAGGCAGTAATAAACAAGGACGTCCTCACAGAACTTCTGGCCAAGCACACTCTCTCTCTCTTTACAACGGGGTGTTTTGTTCGGCTCAAATGGATGTCAGGTTGACTTATCTCTTCAATGCCACTACTGTCTCCAGATTCTTTGGCAAGGTCAGGAAAAGATGATGGCAGATGTTATGCCCCCATAGGATTGGGACAAATCAGCTGGCATTAAAGTTGTAGAGCCCTTCTAGTGTCATCATTCCTTCTTCCCTTGAAGGAGAAGAGAGGTGGGTCGGGGAATGCCAGTTCCTCCACAGAAAGAAAGAATTGCCTAGCCCTTTAGAACAACCGATAATGCTTTGTCATTGTGCACGAGCCAATCTTGGATACACCAAGCATCTCACCTCTGTAAAATCGGTGTTGAAGAACGTATTTAAAGGGTAGAAAAGCATCGAATATGAACAAAAATAGTTACCTATCACAAGCAACATAGAAATTCTGTACAATTTTATCGATCATCTCAAGATTCAATCTGTCATGCTAGATTGTATTTTGTGTTTCTCCTCCATTGACTTTTCAAGCAACCTTTTCAGTTTCTTTGTTAAGCTAATCAAACTAGATTTTGTCATTTTACAATTGTTTTAGATCGAAAGGTTGTTCAAGACATACCCTAGATACAATGACATGCATCTCGCCCATTCACAACAGCCCATTGCTTCATCTCATGGTTAGAGGTTCAGATATTAGACATTAGATTGTCTTATTTCTCATGATCATTGCTACAGGGAACACATTGTTATATATAGTTACCTGATGTTGAAGGATGCAAAGAGAACAAATGTGAGCTTACTAGAACACCACATGGAAGACGGTTCATAAGTGAGATTTTGTATCCATCTTAAAAGGGGTTCTTTGCTTTTAAGTTTTTTTTTGAAATTTCTTAGCTTTTATGTTAATTACTATCATTTTGTTGTTAAATTGCAGGAGTTGAATTCTTTTCTTGATTTTTTGTTTGAGCTTATTGTTGCTCGAGGACCATCCGCTGGGTTTGATGTGTCTTTGAATGGATTTGACCTGTTTCATGGTCATGTTTTCATTGCTGCTGAAACAAGACGACTCGGTATATTGTAAGTTTTGTGTGGTAGAGATTGCAATTTGTTTTTTAGATGGATTCTTGTGTGGCATTTAGTTTGCATTAGTGCCCCTGGGGATGATGTGGCTTTGCTACTAGACATTGGAAACTATGATTGTGTGGTTAAACTTGACAAAAAATTAGCGATGAAGATGTTATACAATGACATAGTTGATGGTTTTCTCATCTTAAAGGCATGAGCTGGTGTTGTTCATCAATGCATGAGGCCTTGAACACCCATATAGACTTGTTTATTTGCGGCAGACAGATATGTATCCATGTATGAATCATTTAGAGACTGAACTGTACTCGCGTGTTTATCACTTGGTAAAGGAAGTGCAAATTGTTCAATAAGATAGCTGTAGTCTTTCGTCAATGGATGAGCATCAAACTCTGTGAAAAAAAGAGGTTTTTTTTTTCCGACGACTTGCTGCTTGTTTTATTAACCTTTCCTTAATCATTTTGCAGGTTCCATGCCAGAGAATACCCAGCATATGATAAAGAAATATTTCCATACAACATGGGATATTGTCAAACAGGTAAACTGGTAAAACTTGCATGGAAAAAAGTCCACTTGCTGTTACTTGCTAGGAACAACAACTTCAGCCCCTTAATTTCTAAATCTACTGTATTAAATATAACAAACTCAGAATAACAATTTTTCATCCCTTCATTTCCTTTGTTCTTAGTTTTGAATAGTGTTTTTTTTTTCTTCGTTGACTTTTTAACTTGCACCTGGTGAAGAAAATGATCAAAGAAAGAGAAACAAGATGTTGTGAAGTTTTCAAATCTGTAACTCTGTAAGTGCTTGTGCTAACGTCTTTTTTCCCTCTCAGGTTCTACTGTCGCTTATGATGATTCTATGAATTTGTGAAACATTCTCTGGCTGGCTCCTTTGCCAAGCAGTTCCACTAAAGCTTGGGTGGCACCAGGTACATTTCTCAAATCAAAGAGTATCAAGTTGCTATGTTCTATCACTGTGACATAGGGTTCTGGATCCAGAAGCATAAACAGTTATCCTATAGGGTTCTGGATCCAGAAGCATAAACAGTAATCCTACCTCTCGAGCTCTGCTATTTCTTGTCTTCAACATTTTCAATCACAGAGGAACTCGTGAAAAGTAGGGTGTGATTTATGATACTGAAGTTGTAGCCCTGCATAAAATAATGAGACAAAATAATATAGTTGTGAATAGCATAAAAGTTAATCCTTTCAGTCATATGAAGTCTGAACACGCAACATAGGGAGTAGAATATGTGGCTGGAATTCGCTCCATGTTTATCATTCCTTTGGGAACATATGAAGTTTTTGGTTTTCTTTGGTTTATCAAACATAATATCTCTGAGTGCCACAGAATTTTATCTATTCTTGTGTCTTTTCTTGTAACTATCTAAGCAAACACTGTCATAATCAAGTGGAAGAGCCAGGTCTCATTCCATAACTACTGCGTGATGCAGTTTGATATTGATTTGACAGGAACCCTCGTTGTGCTGGATGCCCGTCCTGATGGAATCATATACAGAGATCTTATACCTGAACATGTAAATTTTGCGAGGACCATATATGAAGGTTTGAGCTTCATTTTCTTTTCTTGTATCTCACAGCTTGCAAAATTCAAACGTCACTGCTTTCTGTTGCTGAAACAAGTTTTAGTAGGATTATTGACACAGATTTCTCCTTGGCAGATGACTTAGGCCATGTTGTGGTTGATGTAAACTACTTGAATGTTGGAATACAGTTCCTAACTATCAGATTTTCATATGCTGAAAACTGAAGTCCTGCTTAAGGTAGGCAGCACTTGCTCTCTTTGTTTTCTGACACCGTCAGATACTACTACGTGTTTTCATGCACTTCATCATTTTTGTTTCTCAAATAACATCATCACATGCGGTTGCTTTCTGGGCCAATTCGGCTATACATACCTCACCAATGCTTGTGCAAGGTGTAGGTGCTCTTTTTCCAGTGGCAGATATTGCGAGGAGCCCCCAAAATGTGATTATCAACAAATGCTTGAGATTCTTGCAGACATCAAGACTCATGAATCCCTAAACACGGTGGCCAATGCTCAAAGTTTCTGGCGCTGACATGGAAATCAAATCTAGATGCAATCTTATATCAATTACCTTAGTGGCGGGGTTTACACATCTAAAACTGTACATGTTCATTTATTAGCTATAGACTGGAAAGCCATGATGGCTATGCTCACAGCTCAAATTCTATTTCAACTCGACCCTCTGATGACTAGGATGCACGAAGACGAACTTCTACTTTGGTTTTACATCAATGTGATAGAAACTTCTTCCAAGCACTTATTGCAGATAAATTTTGCTATCAGCATCTCCATAGCACAAGTTTTATCAGCGTGTATTGTTGGTGCATGAAAAGGATTATATTTATGTAGGAGATTTGAAAACATATTTCTAGCAACAAAGTTCTCTTCTATTTATTCAGGTGTCAGGGTTTGCTAATTGTGTATTAGAGATCATTCATGTCTGGAACAAAGGAATTCACAAGTTTCTGATCTAAGTTTATAAAGACAGGACGAAAATTATCAATAATAAAATCCCAGAAGAACTTAATTATCAACCCATCATCCCATGAAGAAGAAAGAAGATCAAGTTTTCCGGTTTAATCCATAGTTAACATTAACAACTCTTATAATTCATATATTTTTCAATTTATTTTATCAAGTATTGAGAATATTTTTCAATTTTTAATTAAACAATTTACAGAAGGAGCTAAGGAGCCAGCACACACACTATCTATGCAAGAAAGAATGTCTCATATATCAATGGTTGTAACTCTCGACCAACAGTGGAAATGACCTCCATCATGCCCAACGATGGTGAACATCAACAAAATTTCATTATTATTGAGTTATGCTAAACATGTATCATCACTAACCAAGAACCCTAGGAACCATTTGAGTTTTTCCTGTCCCTCCATGAGCTTCTCCAACCTATTTCACCCTAGGACTGGCAGCATCCTCTTCCCGGAGAACGAGACTACCGTCTCACATCCTGTCCTAGCAACTGCAGTGAGCAGATGACCCACCATGGAATCTATGCCAAAGCAAAGCAAAGCAAAAGCACACCCGTCCTTGGTTTTTGATTTTGAGAAACCAGTGCCTTCACATCCTGTTGTGTTTTGATGTTTTATAATCCCACATCGGTAAGTAATGAAACAACACGTATGGAAGTAGACTATAAAAGGAGAAGCGGACAGCTTAGCAACTCATACCTTTCTCGGCCTTTTGGCTAAGATCAAGTGTAGTATCTGTTCTTATCAGTTTAATATCTGATACGTGGGCCAATGGCCCACACGATATTAAATTAATTTTTTATGGGGGAGGGTCCGCTACAGTAGCTTGCTACTGGGGCTCTCGGGCGTCGCCTTCGCGTTGCACTAAAGCGTTGGCCTGGCGCACCCCTCCAATTCAAGTCTAAAGTTTATAGAACTGTCTAAGAAAGATATGTAACTATATCGCAAGGTTTATAATTTGTCAGATTATTATTACATATTAAAATATTTGTCAGATACAGTTTCTATATTTTCATAATATAATTCTGAGAAACAGTTTTTATTTTATTAATTCTTGTGAGCTAACATGATGTCCTATTAAATCCTATAATTTAGGATTCATTGAAAGAACAAAGTATTTATTGAATTATGAGTCTATTTCTAGTATTAATAAAAAAAAAATATAATTTAATTTAGATTTTAAGTTTTATATATGTAGTTTTAAAGAATAAAAATCCAAATTTACTTGGAAGGAAATTGGTTCAGAAGCCAAAATTGACCCAAAATCACCTTAAAATTGAAACGACCCATTCTTTTTTTCTTATTGTTCTGAATTTACACGAGCTCATCAATAAAAAATTGTGACTCAAATATCAGGAACCTGGTCCCTCAATTCCATGCCACGTTTCATCATGGACCCATACACGACCTTCAGTACCATAAATCTCAACTCGACTTAGATAAATTGATCCATGACATGACAAGGGGTTTGGATCAAGCAAACTCGATAAGACAAGTTGGTTGATCCATGATCCAGATTTTTATCATGTAGGATTTTAATAAAAATAAAAAATTAAACTGATATAATCCAATTAAAAAGTTAAGTTTATCCATAATCTGATTATAAAATTTTTTATTTTTTTAAGAATATTATTTTTATTTTTTTATAAAATTAAAAAAATAAATTAACTTGGGTTTAAAACAAGGCAGGATTAGTTTAAGGGCTCGTTTGGGAACGCTGTCATGGCGGCATTTTCAAAATTTTTTAATTTTTTTTATTAAAATTTAATATGATTTATATGTTTTGGATCGTTTTGATGTATTGATGTCAAAAATAATTTTTAAAAAATAAAAAAAATCATTAACATATATTTTATCACAAAAAATTATTTAAAAAGTACCTGCAACCACACTGTCAAATACACTTTAAAACCCATGCCTTGACCCTCCGAAGTCCAAACCCAAAAGCCATCTCTTAACCTACGCACAACCTCCCTTATGCGTTCGTTAGAACCAACCCCCAAAGTCTCACCTCCAATACTAATCAACTCAAACCCTTCCTTCTCTACACTCACGCTTCTGCTCTCAAAATAAAAATAAAAATTTATTTCTGAAAACAATAAAAGAGCAAGAGATCTCTCTTTATGAAGTGAAAATGGCAGTGCAGAGGATAGAGCTAGGAAGAGGAGATCTATGGAAGAGCAAAGCTAAAGCACTACAGCTCCGTCTGCGAGACCGCTTTAGAGTGGTGGTTGATCGTCATCGCCGCCGTCCTCATATTTTCTCCGCCGCGTCCGATGGTTACTTCTCCTCCACCGTCCAACGGTGGCTCAACCATTTCCGTGATTTTCGGCGAGATTCTCTCCACTCCCCCTCCGCTTTCTATCGCAAACGAGGTCACCTTCTTTCCACTACTTCATTTATCCATCCATACATCCATACATGCACCTCACCGTATATTTAAACTCTTCACATACATGCATACATACACATTGACACGTGTCGTTGTTACATTATATGCATCCATAAAGAAATAAAATACGTACATACATGAGATGGATGTATGTATTTTATGTACGTGCATATACATACTTAAATACCAACATTCGCCCATAGATTGACGCGTATTTACTGAATTACCTCTGAATTCTGTGGGTGCAGTCAGCAAGGACTTTAGTGCTGATGAAGAATCGGTTATTATACGAATGGTTCAGTCAGTGGCTGTGCCTCTGCTTGGAAACATGTGTCATGTGTTTATGCACGGACTTAATCGTGTTCAGGTAGGAGGAATTGCTTTGTTCGTGACTGAACTGTTTTTGTAATCTTTGGCTTTGAGGACTGAGGTTCTGCGAGAATTACTAATTTGGGGTTTTGGGGTATCGCAGGTTTATGGTGTGGAGAAATTACATGATGCATTGCTGCATAGACCCAAGAACAAGCCTCTTTTAACGGTATAGTTTGGTCGTTCTACTTTGTGGGCTTTGGAACAATAATGCTTGTGTTTTTTGTTTTTCTATTGGCTTACTCTTTGCAGTTTTGGGATTTATTTTGAGGAATTGTTTTGGGTTTGTGGTGATGAGGTAATTGTTGAGGATAATGGTCTGTTGCAGGTGAGCAATCATGTTGCTTCAGTGGATGACCCGTTTATTATTGCTTCACTGCTTCCTCCTAGTGTATTGATGGATGCTCAGAACTTGAGATGGACGCTTTGTGCTTCTGATCGCTGTTTTAAGAATCCTGTGAGTTCTGCATTTTTCCAATCTGTCAAAGTATTGCCAGTTGCTCGTGGTGAAGGGATTTATCAGAAGGTGAGCTTTTAAAGTGTTTCTTTTTGTTTGTCAAGTGATGTATTGGTTTAAATGGGGTGTTAGAAGTACTTGATTATCTGTTGTTGAATACCTGACATGTTATCGAGCTAGCTGTCCAAGCATGTAGTATCTCTGCTTGATGCAACTTGTCTGAGTGATTTTAAGCATTGGATCTTTTGCTTGCTGCTTGTTTTTAGTGTTTTTGCTCCTTCTGTGTTATTTTGACCAAATTAGATTATAAGATAATAGGTGCCATCCAAGATAATAAGTCTTCTCCTCTTCCGCATCCCTGTCTCTTGCGAACTTTTTGTTTAATTCGCATTATTGTGCTGTGGAGCCTAATTCTGATGTTTGACAGCTTTGCTGCATTGCTGTTCAGTCCTCATAGTTAGTGATGTCGATGGCTATTTTACCTTAAGCTGAAGTTTCTATTATTTGGTTTTGAGGCTGTTAAAAATGGCTTATCAAAAAAATAAAAGGAAAATTTGATTATAAGAGGGCTTGCTTGGAGGTTGATGACTATTTTGAGTCGTCAGTTTCACACCCTGCATGTCTAGTCTTTTTGCATGTTTGTTTTCAAAGTATTTTCCCCCCCTCTAATATGCTATTCTTATCATCTTGCTGTAGGGCATGGACATGGCTATTGCAAAGTTGAACAGTGGTAGTTGGGTTCACATATTCCCTGAAGGTAGTCGTTCTAGGGATGGTGGAAAAACCATGGGTTCTTCAAAGAGAGGTGTGGGGAGGTAAGAGTGCCTTCCGTACCATTTAAATCTTTTTGGGTTTTGTTTTAGTTGTGTGGAAGGCAGGCATGGAAGAGGATCCACTTTTATAATTTTGATAAACAAGAACTTGAGGAAAAGATGAAATGGTCTTTTAGCAGGGGAAGGGAATTGAAGAGGATGCTTTATACCCTTCACTTCTCTTATCCTATCCTCAATTTGTTTTGCATTGAGTTTTTCCAAGCCTTGACTAGCAAGATGATTTATAGGATATGTGCGTATATGCATCAAAACATTTGTGTTTTTTGATTGGCTGTGCTGTTTGAAATAGCTGATTTCATGCTTTAACAGGTTGATCCTTGATGCTGACACTGTCCCTTTGGTCATCCCATTTGTACACACTGGGATGCAAGAGATCATGCCCCTAGGAACCACTCTCCCAAGGATTGGAAAGAGGGTACGTAGTATGATTGTTTTTGTTCTGGTAAATATAAGATGTTCTTACTGTTTCTAATTATTTGCTTAAGCATTTACAATATCTGATTTTCTTCTAATAAGCTACTGGGATAGTTGTAGCTTCCTTTTTGTTCACTTCCTTCAAGAGTATATAAATGCAGATGTATTTGTATGCATAGTCTTTGCAACTTCTACTTCCTTTCCGATTAATTCTCAGAACAGGACTCTGCAAACTAAAGATTCCTTTAAGTCAACAGCAGCTTGGAATTTGACTGACATGTCCATGTACACATCACACACCTTCAAAATTAATAATGCATTTGTTTGTAACTTCCCGTGTACCTTTTATAGGTTGTGATCTTTCCATAGCTTGGGTTTCTTGTTCTAATGTGTTTAGTTATTTTATGTCCATGTACCGTGCTCATTATTGTTCTTTCTCAATTGATGTCCATGGAACATGCAGGTGACAGTGCTTCTTGGTGATCCAATCCATTTTGACGATATACTTGATGCGGAAGGTGTTGAAAACATATCAAGAGGAAAAATGTATGATGCCGTGGCTTCAAGAATTGGCCAGCGATTGCAACAACTAAAAGTCCAAGTTGAAAAATTAGCATTGGAACAATCAGTCGAGTTTCAACAAGCTGCTGCTGGAATCACAGAGAGGGCAGCTGATATGTTGCAGCAGGTTGACCGGGGTTCATTTGGCGCGGGAAGCCATGTGTCCACTGAAGAAAGAGATTTACCATGTGAACCCCGACCTTCACAGGAGCTCCTTTCTTCGGATCGTTACTTCAGGATTGGATTCTCTTATGACAGTATAATCATTTCAAGGATGCGTGGCTACATGGACTCAACTGAGCTACTGGGTTTTGCAGCCAGAGGCCTGTTCATGAACTTTAGGGCAAGGGAACATACTGCTAGTATTAGAGATGTAGGCCCAGTGAGGGCATGGAAACAGTTTTTGGAAGCTAACTTACTGGGGCAATGGAACGCCTGCTAGTAATACACTGGTAGATTTTGATGCAATACTGATTTGGTTGCTATAAATAGAACTTTTAACAAAATTCAACATCAACTGTCAATGTAATACCTTAATCTGTAATGATAAGCTCTTGTTTCAAGAAATGAAAAATGCATTTCAAGGCAAAAAAAATAAATAAACACTAATGTGATTTTAATTCGAAGTAATGTGATATTTCGAAATAATGGATGTAATGTGATATTTCGAAATAATGGATGTCATGCTATCTGTTTTAAAATATTGTTGTTGGGATTTTTTTTTTAATTTTCCTAGGTGATTTTTGATATTTTTAATATCAGGATGTAAAAATTAATTGAAAAGGTATTAATTTTTAAAAATACAAGCATGGTTGGCTGTGTTTTTTCTACAGTGTTTTTTAAAATTTTTATTTTATTTTTATTTAAAATTAATTTTTTTATGTTTTATATCATTTTGATGGGATAATGTTAAAAATAATTTTTAAAATTAAAAAAATTATTTTAATATATTTTTAAATAAAAAATATTTTAAATCACAATTGTTATCACAATTTAAACATGCTTTTAAGAAAAAAAGCTGCTTTATGAGTTTGCTCGGGTTTTAATTGATTGGGTTGATCGGGTCAATTCATGTTGCGACTCCCAAACACGCCAGCTTTGCAAACAACGACACCGTTTAAGTAATGTTACACAATCGGTTACAGTGTCTCTTTCGTCCTTTTATAAAAGAATCTATCTCCATGCCGTACCTTAAAACCGAGGCATTTACAACGGCAATAAGGTAATATTACAATTGAACGGTCACGATCACATTAAAAAATATCCCGACCCCACTGATCCAAAAATCATTTCCCTCTCGCCTTTTCCAGATGACACCGCAACCCTCCCTCCTCACCCCTACTCTCTCCAATTCATTTTAAAAAAACAAGCGAAACAAAAGAAGACAGGGCCAAAAAATGGCAGAAGAGGACTGGGAATTTAACGAGAAGCGAAAGAGAGAGATCGCTAAATGGTTTCTCCTCAACTCTCCAGCCGGTGAAATCCAATACATAGCGAAAGGTCTCTCATATTTGCATTGCGTCTCCGTTTTGTTTTCTAATTTCTGTAGCCTTCTCTGCTGCGTGTTTATTAAGATTTTGTATTTAGCAGATTTGAGGTCGGTATTGAATGACGAGAAAGTGTATAATGAAGCTGCATTAGAGGCATTTCCTCTTTACAATAAATCTCACTTCATTTGCCTTGAATTACCTGATCGAAGCGGAGAAGTAAGTCTCTCTATTTTTTTTTCTTTATTGCAGTGTAATGTGTGTGTTTTAATGAAATTATAGTGTATTATAGATTTTTGTTCCTTTTTAGGCTGTTAATTTTGTTGATTGATTTTTATGATTTTTAATTAATTACTTGATTTGCCTTCAATTACCTAATAGATGAAGAAATAGAAGCTTTGTAATTATTTTTCTCCTTATTTTGCTATCACTTTGATTTTGTGCTAATTTCTTTTTTATTTATCATAGATTTGCTAGGTTTTAACTTGCTGATTTTGAGTTTAATATGTAATTAGAGGTTTCATTTAGCTTACATTTGGATATTTTGTTGCTAATTACTGTTTTAAAATTTGGAGGGCTCATTAGCTATACTACATGTTACGTTGTGTGGCAGAGACTTGTTTATTTATTTGGAGGATTAAACTTTGAAATTATTTGGTTTTAGACTGTATTTTAGGGTTTAATTGTGATTCTAGATATGTTTTGTTTGTAAAACTTGTTTATTTTGTATGCAGTTAGTTGTCTCATGTTTTTTAAATTGTGTTTACAGGTGTTGGTTACATCATATAATGAGCTTGACGAGAATGAGTTTCTTGATCCTAGGACTGCACAGGTTGCGATAGTTGACCATGTTAAGCAAGTGGGTTATCTAAAAATGTTGAAGCACATATTTTTTGTCTGCTGTCTTTTTTCTGATGTGTTTGGTAGTCCATTTATTATATAATGATGTGCTAAATTCGTTCAGGTTTGTACAGACATGAGGCCCACAGCTGATGAGGAACTTTCATCACCATATATTGAAGAATTTCGGTACGCTCTCTAATTTTCATGGTTATTACTATATGATTTTGATCATCTAGATGCTCTTTTAGTCATTAGTGCATCAATGCTAGATCTTTAAAAGCTTGATTTTAAATCTTCAAGGTAAACGACATTTTCTCAGTTATTCCCTGCCTATGTTTCAATTTTTAAAGTTTCAACTTTCGAGGCTGCAATTTTCTATTACTCTCTTTTCCTGTTACATTGTGCTGGATTGATAGTGTGACCAGGATCTTTTAGAGGTTAGAATTCTTTGTATAATGAAGGGTAGACTTAGAGAGGTACTTTTGATGGGATATGAACTAGTCCTGCTTTATGCTTTTATCATTTAATGTTTGGAACGCTTAAGTGCTTGAGCCAGTAGTCATCAAATTATCCTGTACCCTTAATCTGTAACTACAGTCAGTGATGCTTATGAATGAATGAGCTAAATGCTTTTTGAGGACTGAGCTTTTGAGTTATATCCAAATCTCTCTATTTTGTTTTTTATGCTCCTCTTTCATTTATATAGAGTCCTTTTTGTTTGTTTCTGGAGTTTGGAATAATTGTATCTCTAGTACAGTTTTCTGCATAAATTATCTTTTCTTCTGTGCATGTTTGGTTGAGTTTGGATTGTGAGTCATAGGATTAATTTGTAATTTCTCCTTGTTTATACATCTAAATGCCAAAAGAATTGTGCGCAATTTGGTAGTTCATGACTAGAATTATGGCTCAGAACACACCAAGAGTAGTTCTTTTCTTCTGTTTCTTTTGCAGTATTCTACACATTCTTGCATCACCAATGCTATTCTGTTCTCTGTTAGTTGTGCCCTGGATGCCGAAATACTCAAATATGTTGCAGAAGCTTATCCAAAAGGTATATGTTCTGTCTGCTGTGTTAAAGGGAAGGATGTGGAGGGGCCGGGATCTAATTTTGAGCTTGTAGTGGTCATTTCTGCTGTTAGAAATAGCCCACAGAATTTCTGGTTCGTGGAATTCTTATCACTTTTTGGTTTTTATTGGATGCTTCATCTAGGACATGTTTACGATGTCCCATCACTTGCTTGTAGCTGCACATACCAAGTCACTTCCAAGCAGTAGCATCTACATTTTATGATTGCCTGTCATTTGTTAATGTTCTTTTGCATATCTTACAGCAATGGAAGTTGGCGATCACTGTGGAACATAGAGTTCAAGGAAGATGTACAAATGCTAGAAGTAAGAGGTGAATTACAGGTATGATAAAAAAAATTGACTTCTGTAGACTGTTATATGAAAGTCGGAATGCATACTTATAAGAAAATGCAAGTATAAGCTGTTTCTTTTTCCCTATATTTTTAGGTGGGGTCTAATGACATACTGCTTTATCTTGCTTTATCTTGGGTGAAAATTTGAGGTCCATCGAAGTTTAGGAAGGTCTTGAAAATAAAGACGGAGATAGCTAAAGACGGAGATAGTTTGAGTGGGGTAGCGCTAAGTTGGTTTTCCTATTTCAGGTGGGTGCCCATTATTTTGAAGAGGGAAATGTTCAGCTGGATGCAAAACATGAATGCAAAGATGCAACAATCTTTCAGGTTATTACAATATCTGCAAGTCTTTTAGCTTGGAATTTCTTCATCATGAAAATACAACTTCTTTCTTTCAAGAGATAAGGCTGGTAGGGCATTGCTTGGTGCAAAGTCTTGAGCATGCAATCTCAAGGTTGCACATATTGAGTCTGGAGAGTAGCTACTACATCCTGAAGGGCAAGACCATCTCTATAATCTCCTTCACATGACACCACTCAATTGGAACCTTAATCTGGTAATCAGAACAATGCAGCAGTTGACCAATTACTTAAATGAGAAGGCATGTAAGGTGCAAGGCTGGGACATTACACCAAGAACTTACTGGTAGATTTACTTGGGTTGGCATGGGGAACTTTGATTGTTTGGGTGACTTGTGCATCCAGTCTGGTTGTTTGTATTGAGTGACCTTGAAAGCAACACTTGCCACTTCCCAGATTCTATTGCAAATATTCCAGGATAAAGCCAGCGCTTGGCTTCAGAAGTCCAGCTTTAAGCCCACCTTATGCCTTCTTCCAAACATTAAAGATTAGTAGAATGATCGAGCATTTTCTAGTGATCTTCACTCTTCAGACGTCGGAGCATGCTCTCTGTTTTTTGCATCTTTCTACTGAAAGTGGTTAAAAAAATTCTCACTAGAATACACCCTAGCAGCTGTGAAATAACAAGTTCCTATAATATTACTTCAAGCACAGTTCTAGTAGTTAGATTGTATATTAGAATCATATTAAGGGAGTGGAGCACCTGCTTGTTCTCGTCATCATGAATATCTCAGTGTATGTTCTTCACTTGCTGATGAATAGAAGAAAAAAATGATTGATCCTTTATAATCTTTTGTTTCAGGCCCCCGATGATTGTGCTATTTCCATAGCCAACATTATTCGCCATCATGAGTCGCAGTACCTGGAATCTCTTGAGGTTATCATTGCATCTCCTTTTTCATTTAAATGCTTGGATTTTAAGGCTTCATTATTGACCATTATTATTTGACAGGCGTCCTATTCAAATTTACCAGATACCACATTCAAGGTATTCTTTGCTAGATTATACTCGTTCAAAATTTTGTTTTTTCCGCATCTAGTGAAGAGAATTTTGTTTGGCCTTTTGTTCTGTATTGGACTTCACTGTAGAAGACGTACTCTCTAGTTACTGAACCCAAGGCATATTGCTTTTCCTTTTTGTGAAATACAATGGTTTAGACTTTAGAACATGTTTGGGTTATCAAAAAATTTAATTTTTTTTTGTTAAAATTTAATATAATTTTTATGTTTTGGATATTGTTTTAATATGTTGATATTAAAAATAATTTTTAAAAAATAAAAAAATATTATTAATATATATTTTAATACAAAAAATTATTTAAAAAATAACTGTTATTATAATTCTATACAGCAAAATCTGTGGTGGTGGTACACATAATCATTCCCTTCCCCAACTGTATGTCTTCTTTCATTGTTATTATTATGCCTCCTAAACTGTAGACATAATCATTTCCTTTTGACGTGTTGCAGGATCTGCGAAGAAAACTTCCAGTTACTCGCACCTTATTTCCATGGCATAATACTCTACAATTTAGCCTGACAAGAGATATCCAGAAGGAACTTGGAATTGACAAGTGACTAATACCATGCCAGAAGTGGACACCAGTATTACTTGATCTGTAAAGCCGAGATAGTGAGATCCAAATATACCATTCCATTTTTTTTATTTTTTAATCTTGAGCCTATGTTTTCTTTTGAGGGTTGTTTGATATCTTGATTATAGTTATTTCACCGGGTTTGAACACGCGATCTCCGCTGTTAGAGATCTTCTCATTTTTGGTGTGTATTACTGTACAATTGATACAAGTTTTGTATAGAGTACTCTTGTTAATGATCATTCTTGTGACGTGCTGTGAAAATTCTTGGCAAGTTTCTAATTTCATGTGCTGTTGGAAATGGAAAATCATGCCAAATTATTTAATAGAAGAGTCACTATGAAATGGGGAATCAATGACTGAAACCAGCTGGGTGGGCATCTAAGATGCTAGAGATGGCGGTTCTTGTGGATGTGCCAGTTTGCCAGCCACAGTGGAAATCATTTATCAGCGCATGCATCCGTTCCCGCTGTATCGCTTTTCATGGTGTAAATCAGACTTGACAGTGAAGGTGCTCAACAAAGGCTTGGGCTTTGTTGGAGTCGGGGGACAATGACTCCTTAAAATACTCTTTGAGTTGGTCTCCAGATGGCCCCTTGATCTATTGTTTATAGGTTTGATTGCGTGATTAGGCAATCGTGTCCCCTTAACAACCATTAGCCACAAAATCTTGCAGCCATGTTTCCATATAATCGGACCCGTGCGGTCATAGACCCTCCTCTATTTCGGCTCAATGGCGGGAAGCTAATGGAACCCCCTCACGTGAACCTGGGTCGCCTTTGGGCAGTAGCCTGTGTAGGATATGAATGCCGGGAAAAAGGGAAAAAAAGTTCCGTTGCCGGGAATCGAACCCGGGTCTCCTGGGTGAAAGCCAGATATCCTAACCGCTGGACGACAACGGATGATTGGGAATGTTTTGCGATTAATTTAATATATTACGCAACTAAAGATCATGTAAAAAATCATTAACCACTAAAAAACGGAAATGTATATGAATAGTTGTTGTAATCACTTGATAATGGATAGGAATTAGCTCACCCTTACGTAGATAATAACAAAATAATATTGGTAATTTTTTTTTAAATTCTAATAAGGCCTATAATAACAACCTTTAAAATTGATCTTTTTATTACATACATTTTTTTACATTTTTTTTCAAATAAAACAGCTTCATTGGTATTTTCTTTAATAGACATGCATGCGAAATAAAAGCAAGAAATATTATTTTTAACCCTTATTATATTAAATTTGAATTTTAAGATGAGGCAAACATTAGGAAAAAAAAAACTTTAAATGAATGTATCAAAACTAACAAGGCTCTAATTAAATCTAATGGAAAGACAAATTTATTCTCTTAAACCCAATTTGAGGATATTCTACACGTGAAATCAACAATCCATTAACTCACTTACTCATTACTTGGTTGGGGTTGCATTTTGTTTCAAGTTGGTCTTATATTTTAGATTGTAGAAGTAGTAACGGTTTAAAATGTTTTTTTGCTTAGAAATATATCAAAATAAATTTTTTTTATTTTTTAAAAATTATTTTTAACATCAACACATCAAAACGATCCAGAAATATAAAAAAATTCATTTTATACAAATTTGTTTTTGAATTTTGAGGGAACATGGTTTGCACCGCGTTCCCAAACACTCTCTCAAAAAAAAAAAAACTAGATGACATCTCTAATTTAGCGCAAAATACCACCATGCTCTTGTCTCGGCCTGTGCCTTAGCTAGCCACCGCGCTCTTGCTTTCACACTTTTCCTAGATCTGTCTAGAGGATGTCTATTGAGTATTTTTTAGGGAGTGTTTGAGAAAGTTGTAGCAGTTGTTTTTTAAAGTGTTTTTTATTTGGAAATACATCAAATTATTTTTTTTAAAAAAATTATTTTAACATCAACACATCAAAATAATCTGAAAACATCTAAAAATATTAATTTGAAATAAAAAAAATAAAAAATTTAATTTTTTTTAAAATATAAAAACAAACAGACCTTTAACTTTGAGTCCTAGAACTCTATTTTCCTTTCTGGCATTTCTCAGCAACCAAACAAGGACTATCGTCTATCCAACTTTGAAAAAATGAGTTCCTGCTGCCGAGCGTCCTCGTGAAGCACCTAAGAGACACTAGTAGTTTTTGCAGCAACATCTTTAGCTTCTTTTATCATATCATCCATCACTCACAAGTCACAACTGATATCGAAGCATGAAAATATATTGTTACTTTTTTTCTTGATCAAGCCTTGATCCTGACATGAATTCATCTGGCACAGGGAAGTAATTTGGCAGAATTCTGCCCACATTGTGTCCAGTGTTGCCTGTACCTAAGAATTTCGCTTTTGTTACATCCATTGATTCTAAAATCTATAAAATCCCAAGGAGAATAATGCTTATTTCATTCTTTGGCAAGTTGCATGCACATCTTTGGATTATCAATATCGTCATCATTAAGTCTTTACTTGTTCAGAGAAAACCACTTGTCTGGGGTTGGACATGGAAGGGGAAGATGGTAAGGAGGGAAGTGCTGGTGGGAGGCAAGTGAAGGACATTGCCGGCATTGTAGGCGATAGAAGTATCAAAGGCATGAGTGGTGGCAAGATAGGTACACCCTTTATGATGTGTCACGTACGGTAATTGCCCTAGTTCCTTGTGGATTCAAGAAGTTGGTTACTGGAACTCTGCTCTGCTTTTCATGCGCAATACATTCATTTGCTGTCTTCGCAGTTTCGTATGAAGCTTATATTGCAAGAAACTTGCGACTCTTTAACAAACTTTCTAACGTTTATCCACATCAATCGTCCAGGAAGTTTCACTTTGTTGTTGGCTTCTAGCAGGAGAAATGGCCTTTTCTTCATGGGCAGTTGGGGGGTGAGGGTCATGATTACTACACAAAGCTTAGGCCATTGAGTGACTGATTGGGACAGGAATCTAAGTTATGAGGCGGGTTACTCTTTGGAGCTAAAGATGCATTTATCAGATCAATCGGGTCACGTATTAACCTGCTGAATCACTGGGATTTAGCAAGCTCAATATCAAAATAATTTCAAACTAAAATATGTTTAGGATCAGGTTTTGAATTGTAAACTTGCCGAATCAACTTTCCAAGTTAAGCCAAGTTTCTCATTCGATTTTCTTTTGATTGTTAAGGAACACAGTCGAGACCTTGTGTTTCCGTAACAAGATTTAAACTTGCCTTTCATTATCCAAGATTTTCCAGCGACAGAGGCTGTTGCCAACAAACAAATCGGAAGATATCCATGCCCAAGCTCAAGGTTGGGATGACGAATTGGTTATTAGATGTCTCAAGATTACAAATGATTCGAGCACAACATAGAGTCTCTTAAACATGTGATACCAAATCAAAAAGAATTCTGTATCAAAAACTAGCTAAGCTCATAACTAGCCTCATCTTTGCGAGCAGAATCTAGGGTTCGGGTGAGGTAGACCAGTATTGATACACTGTGAAACCCTGACCTCTTGTCTTCGTATTTTACCTCAACCTGATCGGGTCAAAAAATTTCTCTTCCATTGAAGTCGGTTCAAGTCAGATTCGAGTGAAATTGTAGCAAGATCCCTTGCTCAACAATAGAGATGGCGAGTGGAGTCAAAGAAGTACTAAGAAACCACTGCATCTTAAACCAAAGAAATCCACTCTTTACCTTCCGAAATATTCCCCTGAACCTGTCCTTTCCCCATGTACACTTATCTACCCTACACGCCTTCCATCCGTTGAGCTTCCTTCACAGAGAATCATCAAAGTACAGTACCCAAGTGACTTAATTTATAGCCCCCATGACACCCTTTCACAGAATCAACAACCAAGCTAGTTTGTTGAGTTCAGCTTCTCTATTCTTGCCCTCCAAAAATGGCTGACATTAAGGCCTATATTTCTTACGCCAAACGGCTGCTAATAGCTGACGGAACCCATTTTTCAGCCCCAAAACCTGACCCAGAAAGGCGTGTAGCTTCATTAGACATCTTCAGAGGCCTCACTGTTGCTGTATGTATCTATGTCTCTCTCAAAAGATATTTACTGTCTCTGTTTTGAAGTTTGATGAACTCAGCTGTTGTTCTATGTTAAGCACTCAGTTTTTGTGCTTCACCTCATCGTTTGGGTTTTTGGGGAGTGGGGTTTTCTTTAAACCGAGTGCGCCCAAGCTTCGATTTGCTATTTATAACATATGACTTGCGAAATAGTACAATTGGGTCCATAGCTCAGTGGTAGAGCATTTGACTGCAGATCAAGAGGTCACCGGTTCGATCCCGGTTGGGCCCTTTTACAGTTTAGTTTTTTATAAAAAGCAATTGCCCCACTAATTTCTCTCACTTCCCACTTTAGTCCTTATACCTTTTGTCTCAATTCCCCCCTTAATTTTTTTGTACTGTGTCCAGGCATCCTTGTAAATTTTTTTTATGAAACCTTAATCATTTATTTATGATACTAAATTTGTGTCTTTTGATGGGATCAATGTAGTTAATGATTTTGGTTGATGATGCTGGAGGAGAATGGCCTAAGATGGGACATGCACCATGGCATGGTAGCAACCTTGCAGACTTTGTCATGCCATTCTTTCTATTCATAGTAGGAATGGCCATTCCTCTTACTTTTAAGGTTGGTCTACCATTTTTACAAATCCAGTAAGTGAAGGAAAAAGGATACATGTATTTTCAGGTTTTTGCTCATAAGTGTTTTTTGATTAACGTAGGGAATTACAAGCCGGGATCATGCTGTCAAGAAGATGATTGTTAGAACTTTGAAACTACTCTTTTGGGGTATCATGTTACAAGGTTTGTTCTGCTAGGCACCTATCCTGCCTACAAGCTGTGTTTCATGCTTAAATGTTTATGATGCTCGCCAGCAACTTGCCATGGTGATAGAACACTATATTCATTCTATCGCTTGACGGTACTTTGATTATCATCATGCAGGGGGCTTCTCCCATGCTCCTGACAAGCTAAGTTATGGAGTTGATATGAAGAAGATAAGATGGTGTGGGATTCTTCAGGTAGTGTTCGTTTTGGTGCATATAATTTAGTTTGCAGGAAATATTCTTATACAAGAACTTTGATTTTTCTTTTTCAGAGAATTGCTTTTGCTTACTTAGTTATGGCACTGATGGAAATCTTTACAAAAAAAGACCAAACCAAGGATCTACCATCTGGCCGGCTCTCCATTTTCAGGCTATATGGCTCGCAATGGTAAGTTTATGTTTCTGTGACTAATGAGTAATTTTCATTAAGTTTCTTGACCAAATCTCCAATGACTACTCTGTGCTAAAATTTGCAGGCTGGTGGGAGCATGCATTCTGGTTGTTTACTTGGCTGTAATCTACGGGATGTACGTGCCGCACTGGCAGTTCACTGTCAATGATGAAGAGAGTTCTGATTATGGGAAGGTTTTCACTGTAAGAATCTCCTCTTCCACTTCTGCAACATTTCCCTCAATTCGACTTCATATACAATCCTGGGCCAAGAATTAAGGAAATCAAACTGTGAACTCATTGCCTTTGCTCTTATACAAACTGGAATCCCATTATTATCTCTTTGTTTTTTTTTTCCCCTATCAGAGACCACAGTTTCCTTCATTTTATGGGATGCTACTTACAGTTAAGACCTGTTGATTGCAGGTAGAGTGTGCGGTCAGAGGAAAACTGGATCCTGCTTGTAATGCAATTGCTTATATTGACAGAAAAATCTTAGGAATTAATCATTTGTATCAACATCCTGCTTGGAAGAGATCTGAGGTGCATGCCAATTTTTTTTCTAATGCTCATCATTTATTATTGTGAAATCACGGTAAGAATTTTGTCAAACTGCTGCAGGCCTGCACAGAGGCTTCCCTGTATGAAGCGCCTTTTCAAACCAGTGCTCCAACATGGTGCAAAGCTCCTTTCGAACCTGACGGAATCCTAAGGTTTGTTGTACACAACCTTTATCAGTGTAATCTTATACTCGAATTTGATTCAAACCAGTACTGAGCAGCCTTGCCTTTTTCTTAATGGGGAAACCACATGATAGGAAATCGTTCAACTTACTCATAATGCCTGCGATATGGCAATGTGCTTATCCACTGTGTGGGATTTTGAGCAATTTTTCTAAACCATTCATTCACTCAATCTTGCTGTATGTATGTGTTATCTTTCAACTTTTCCGACAACTATTCAAACGCTGACAGTTAAAGAGTTCACCAGAAACTTTTATCTGCTTGAGGAAGGGAATGTTTCAGAGATACAGGCTCTTCCACAAAACCACATGATTGCGGTGTTCTTCCCCTTTAATTTTTTCTTTATTTTTCATGATTGTATATAATGTAGAGCACACCTTAAATTCTCTATTCATAGGGAAACTTCACATGTGAATCCCATCCCTCATAAAAGAAGTTCAGATTGAATGCACACCACCTTCTATGCTGTCCAGGCATCTTGAGAAAATGTCTAACTGGGTATGTGGATTTCAACCCCATTACTTGCAGCTCAATATCTTCAGTCCTTTCTACCATCACTGGAGCTCATTTTGGACACGTTCATGTACATTTGAAGGTTAGATTAATGGTTTTCAGCATGTAATGCTTGCTTAAATCTAGATCTTGCTTAACTGTTTTGATTGATCTCTAACCTCCAGGGTGATACAGCTAGACTGAAGCAATGGACTGTGATGGGACTTGCTCTTCTCATTTTAGGGCTTGTTCTGCATTTCACACATGGTGAGAACTGAAATGCGATATATGCCAAAGTTTGTCAGTATTTATGCATCATATTTTCATCAAGGAGAATGATATATATACGTATTTATTTCATTTGCAGCAATGCCCTTAAACAAACAACTGTACACTTTTAGCTATGTTTGTGTAACATCCGGGGCAGCAGCATTGGTGTTTTCAGCCATCTATATCCTGGTATGTTGTTGTTACAACTGAACCATTTTGGGTTTTAAATTTCAAGAACCCTAGTTTGGAATAGTCAATAAGTTATTTCTGATACGACGAAACAAGTTCCTTCCATTCCAGGTTGAGATGTGGGGTCGGAAGTCCATGTTTCTGCCGTTTCAATGGATCGGCATGAATGCAATGCTTGTTTATGTCATGGCTGCTGAAGGCATATTTGCTGGTTTCATCAATGGCTGGTACTACAACGACCCTCATAATACACTGGTGAGTTTCTCATCAAACCTTTAGAAAGAGGGGTTGAATGGCAAAAAAAGATAGCCACAATTTCTCCCTGCTCTTGTGGGATTCATTAGCAAATGCTCCTTGATGGAGGACTCATTCAGCCATGAGAAGTTACTTTAATTCTCCATTCCATTGATATCCCCATAATTTTTATTGCAGATATACTGGATTCAAAAGCATATGTTCATTGGAGTTTGGAATTCTCAAAGCGTTGGTATTCTACTCTACGTTATCTTTGCAGAGATCCCCTTTTGGGGCATTGTTGCAGGCATTTTCCATCGCCTGGGAATTTACTGGAAGCTTTAACTATTTATCTTATGTATATTTCGTGCTAGCAACGTAAAGCTATGTACATTGTCTACGATTAACCTAAATAACCAACCTCGATCAGCTTACTAAACTGAGAAGGAAGAACTACTATGTTCACTGCACAATTGTCTACATGATTTATAGAACAAGATAGGCCAGATATTGGCCTCTAGCTAGCATGTACTCAAATGCTTGTAAGATTGTCGAAATGCCTGCTGCTAGGTCATCAAGCATTGTTAAAGCCTCCACCTGTCAAGGTCAAAAGGCAAGAGTTCCTATATTCCATGCCATCCAATCTTGTCGTGCTATTCTATGTTATATTGTCGTGAATTTTCACATTGCCGATTTATTACTCACTGACTTTCAACGAGTAAATACCGATCAATTGCCAATTTCTTTCCGGAAAAAGATCGCCGAGTAATTTCCGACTAGTACCCTATTAATCGCCAAGATTAATTAATTTCTTGTCACCGATCGATTGACCCTTTTAGGAACTTCATCGCAGATTATTTCGCAATTAATCATCAATAACTTCTCTGATCGCCCAATTGTTTCGATTTAAATCGACGGCCTTGTTGCCAATTAATTCATGATTAAAATACTGAGCAATTACCCATTTCTTTCTGAAAAGATCGCCAAGTAATTTATGAATTAATCGCCTGGATTAATAAATTCATACCCGCCCTCGATTTTTTCTTAATTAATCGCCAAGCTTTTCCTATTTAATCGTGATGGATTTCGAATTTTTTTTCCGATTATTATCCAAATAATCGTGGATTATTATCAAAAAAAAATCATGGGCATATAAAAAAAAAACTTAGGCGAGTGGGTCGAAGAGAGGTCTGACCGCCCGAGTCAATTTTTGTTTTTGTTTTGCTTTATATTGTCTCTAGATCTATTTTTTAGAAAAAAATTAAATAAATTTTATTTCCATTATAAATTGAATAGGTGGCCTCAATATCTCTCACATGTTAATCACTAAGCTATAGCATGAAGTTGATAACTAAATATTAAAACAATTAATTTTTTTAGTTTACTATTTATATAAATAGTTAAATTTACTTTCTATGTTTTTTCAGTTATTAATATAATATAATATAATATCTTAAAAGGTTTCTTTGGTTGGATTTGTTGTATATGCTTTTGACTGGTTTTGAGATTAGGTTGGCTGGATTATAATCTTTAAATATGAATCTAAAATAATTTGTATAATTTTTTTATAAATTTATTTGATAAATACAATAATTTTATTTGTAATAGTATAAGTGCTATACTTATGAAGGTTGATCATGAAAAACAAATGTGGACCTTCAATGAACATACTTATAGAATAAAAATGAGTATAAAAAATATAAATTTAACTATAATATAAATAAAATTAGATATAAAAATTACGAAGCTCTATAAAATTAGAGATGGAAGGTACATTCTTTTTCTCTATATATAATTTTTTTTTGAGAATATTATATCTAAAGTTATTTATTATAATAAAAAATATGTATATCTTCCCATGCCCAAAGAACTGAACGCTAAAAAGATTTATCTTTCCATATGCCCAATAAACTAAGCCCAAAATAAAAAAAAGAAAAAGAAAAACAGTAACCTCAAGCCCATAGCTACTTGTCTTCGGCGACAAGTAGAAAAAAAAACTAAATACTCTCTCTCTACACCCTGCCTTTCCTTCACAGTGGTCTCCTGATTTTGATTCTTTTTAGCTCGAATCGTTAAATCTCAAGCACCATGGCAACCCCAATGGCGGAGGATTCGAGCTTCGAAGATGACCAGCTTGCCTCCATGACTACTGAAGATATCATAAGAGGTTCTCGTCTTGTCGATAACGAGATTCGCATTCTCAAGGTCTGATATTTGACAATAACAATAATAATGTTTGATTTGATTGTTTTCTTCTTTGGTTTTAGGATTGTTGTCTGTTTAGGGTTCTGGTTTTAGTAAGAAAAGGATTGGTTTTGTTGATGTTGGTGGATTTTAATGGTGATTGTACTAAAAATAAGTGAAAACCCATAATTTTTTTGTGTCTGATGAGCTGCTATTTGTGGAAATTTGTGGGGTTTTGTAGCTTCTGATTTGTTCTGAACTGGGTTTAATTATGGTTCTGTGTTTTTTGTGATTTTGATTTAAGGCTGTGTACTGGGATTGATTGGCTTATTGTTTATGGAAGTAATAGTGTTGTTAGTGATTGTTTTTGTGTGTGTAAAGCGTGGGAAAGTAATGGGTTTTTGTTTGAATTGGGTGTTTTAGAATGTAATGATTTGTTCGAGTTATGAGGTTTAGGATTTTTTTTTTGATGGGCGGTGTTTTCACGGGTGTGTGATTGTGGGGATTGTAGGAAGAGGTGCAGAGAACAAATCTTGAGCTGGATTCGTATAAGGAGAAGATAAAGGAGAATCAAGAGAAGATTAAACTCAACAAGCAGCTGCCTTACCTAGTTGGCAACATTGTTGAGGTAAATGTTTGCTGATTTTTTTATTTTAATGCCTAGATGTTAGATAATGACTGAGTGTTTAGTATGTTTGAAGACTGTCACTTAAGTTGAATTATGCTTGTGTGGACACAACCCGAGTAGCTGTTTTGGTGTCTTGCCTCTGTAATACAAAATTTCTATTTGAATTAGCCCCCTTTTTTTCTGCAAATCAAATGGTCAAAAGATCTGAACTTTGCTGTGAATATTGCTCAGACGTCTGTGCATTCTTCTATTTTACTGTTGCGGAAAAAAATGTGATGAGAAAGCTCTTGACTTGCTATTCTAAATTTTTCATGCATTTATCTCGTGCCCAGAAAGAGATCTTTTTCTCCAACTTTCAGTGGTTTAATTGAATGTTAATTAAGCTGGCTGTTTTTAAATGAAGTTCTTGCAATGTTGATGCTAACTCCATGTTTTGGTGGTCTGTGCTCTTGTAGATTTTGGAAATGAACCCAGAAGATGAGGCTGAAGAAGACGGAGCGAACATTGACCTTGACTCTCAAAGGAAGGGTAAATGTGTGGTGCTGAAAACATCAACTCGTCAGGTGAGTCATCTTACTCTACTAGTAGAGTATAGACAAGGGAGCAATGGTGGAACTGTGATGTTATTAAATTAAAATTTGATGCAGCTTGGTCTTTTATTTTCCTTACAATCAGTTGAGGTCATATCTTTTTAGAGCAGAGCAGTTCATATATCTTCATAGCCTTGATGTTCTTACTTTCAATCTGGAAATCTGTTTGAATTTATCATTTTGAGTTAGCCGAATTTTAGACATTGTAGATGATGTATAATTAATGATACATCAGCTTGACCACACTTATCAAGACTTATAAATTTATTACCTCAACTGCAGACTATTTTTCTTCCTGTGGTTGGGCTTGTTGATCCTGACAAGTTGAAGCCTGGTGACTTGGTTGGAGTCAACAAAGATAGCTACTTGATCTTGGATACTCTACCATCGGAGTATGATTCACGAGTGAAGGCCATGGAGGTTGATGAAAAACCAACAGAAGACTACAATGATATTGGAGGCTTGGAGAAGCAGGTGATTTTGATTCTAAATCATGATTTATACTACCAGTTCTTCTACTATCTCAGTTAGATGATAATAGCTGCTCTGATTTTGTTACTTTTGCAACAGATCCAAGAATTAGTTGAGGCTATTGTACTGCCTATGACTCACAAAGAGCGCTTTCAGAAGTTGGGTATTCGTCCTCCCAAAGGTATCCTCTTATATGGACCTCCTGGAACTGGGAAAACATTGATGGCCCGTGCTTGTGCTGCACAAACAAATGCCACTTTCCTAAAGTTGGCAGGCCCACAACTTGTTCAGGTATAGCAACTTTTTTTTAAAGTACATTCTTCCCTCTTTAAATTTTGTTTTCACCTTTTGTTTCCAAATTTGAGAAGAAAGATTAATTACATGATGCAATGCCTCTAAACTTGTTTTAAGTTTTTAACGAAATAGTCTCTTATAGGATTAATTGAACTTTTATCATTTTCAGATGTTCATTGGAGATGGTGCCAAACTTGTCCGTGATGCCTTCCAGCTTGCAAAAGAGAAATCTCCCTGCATCATTTTTATAGATGAGATTGATGCTATTGGCACAAAGCGGTTTGACAGGTATATCCCATTTTTACTTCTTAGGGTATATCCCATTTTTACATCTTAGGCAATCAACTTGTTTTCACACTAGCTTTCAAAGTCAGAGTGCTGCTCTTGCTGCTTGGTTTTATCATTGATGATTTTAAATATCCCATTACCATGTGCAGTGAGGTTAGTGGAGACAGGGAAGTGCAGAGGACCATGTTAGAATTGCTCAATCAGCTTGATGGCTTTAGCAGCGATGACAGCATTAAGGTTTGTTAGTACTTTGTTTTTTCTTCAAAAAATGCACTCTTTGATATTTCTTGTTGGGGTGAATATCTTGGCTTCTGTGAACTATGAAGTCTTGCATCATTGCTCAGGCATCTCCTGTGTTTAAATATATTTACTCCCGCTAAATTTCATCTAACATGTTTGTGGAATAATAATTCACTAGTTCTTGTTAAAATTTTCAGGTGATTGCTGCAACAAATCGCGCCGATATCCTGGACCCAGCCCTCATGCGATCAGGTCGATTGGATCGCAAAATTGAATTTCCACATCCAACTGAAGAAGCAAGAGCTCGAATCTTGCAGGTTTGTTGTGACAGAATTACTTGGATGTCCCTTTTCACTTGTATTTCACGTCAAAACAATAGTCTTAATAGTATTTCTTTTTCCTCTGATGTTGTAGATCCACTCAAGGAAGATGAACGTCCATCCTGATGTGAACTTTGAAGAGCTTGCTCGTTCCACGGATGATTTCAATGGGGCACAGCTAAAGGCAGTTTGTGTTGAAGCTGGGATGCTAGCACTTCGCCGGGATGCAACTGAGGTACTCTCTCACGAGTATCATGTTTCATTGTCTAATCTAAGAACACTTTTTTTGGCAAGTGAAAGCCTGACTTGTCAGCATAATAATAAAAAACTGAACTCTTCAGCATCTTTCTTGTCAAACGATAGTATTGGCTACAGATTGAATCTGGTTTCTCAATAGTCAAAAAACAAGAGATGATGTAGGACCCCTTTGGGGGCTGTTCTGGGATGTGAACAGTTCTTGAACAGTGTTTTGGGAGATTTTAGGCTGAATCTTTGATAGGTAATTGTTGTAGGGTTGATTAGGTATATGCATGAACAAATCTGGAAATTACATAAATACCCTTGTCTACAAAAAGACTCTAATTTTGCTTCACTTGTTTTCTGCATCAGGAGAGAGTTGAACTCCTTTTTTTTTTTTTCTTCTAAGTTCGTGAGATATTTGTTGCTTTGCTGGTTGCAAGCGACTAAGTGCTTACTAAATTCTTGTATTGGTTGGATTTGGAAACAGGTGAATCATGAGGATTTTAATGAAGGTATCATCCAAGTGCAAGCGAAGAAAAAAGCCAGCCTTAACTATTATGCATAAACTAGCTATAAAGCCACGTCGTGCAACCCTTTTCCCTTCTTCTTTTTTTTGTAATTTCAAAAGATGAATTTTTTATGTTAGTTTTTTTTTGCCATGTGGTGTGTTGTAGTGAAGAGTGAGAGCATGATCAATTTTGATTATGTTCATTAAATGAACTTCTGTTATGAGAAAATTGACATATTAATATCTATATCAGGATTTAGATGATTGATGAAGTGATTGAAACATCTTATTCCAATTTATGCTTAATATATATATATATATATATCATCTAATCATTTTTAAGTCTTTGGGGTCAAAAATCGGTTTAAAAGAATAAAAAAAATTAGTGAATTAAGTTATCTTGTTTTGCTCATCATTCAGATAGCTTGATTTTAAACTTTCAATTTTTTTCATTTATTGTTTTTTAAAAAATAAAAAAAGGGAGGAAAATTACTTTAAACACGATTTCACTTTCTCTTCAGTAGAAGAGTAATTTCTGAAATCATGGATGGAAAATTTGATAAGAGTGTCTCTACCTTCTTGCTCGACGTGAGCTAGGGGACAAGGATGATGATGTTGACCTAGTTGGAACGTATAGGATGCCACCAAACTTGTGAAAGAAATTGCTGGACAAGTCGAGGCAGACGGGATTTTTGATGTCGTGGTTCTGGCTGTTGTATCTCAGACTCCTAACCTGAGAAAGATTCAAGGGGAAATAGCAGATGGGATAGGTTTCAAATTAGATGCACAGACTGGCAGTGGAAGACCAGATTTCCTAGTAATTTTGGATGACCTTCGGGAGAGACTTTAACTAGATGATATGACATCAAGATATCGAGATGTATTATCCCGGGGAATGGGTACAAAAAACAAAAAAACAAAAAAATCTTGCTTCAAGATTTGTTTAAGAAGATGGTAGGTGATGTTGTCAGATTTCCTGATCTGCAGTTTGTTGCTGTAGAAGTAGCCAAAAGATGTGTGCTGGTTTGTCCATTTTGCTTGGTACCATTGCGAGGGCATTAAAAGATGGGGATTCGTCAGTGGAAGGATGCTTTGGAAAAGCTGAAGAGGTTTGACAGGGATGAAAAGGATGGCCAAGTTTATTCAGCTCTAGAGTTGAGCTACAACTCTTTGAAAGGAGATGGAAGCTGTATTCTTACATTGTTCCGCTGCTGAGAGAAATTGGGCAATTGACTCGCCCGCAACTTCTCGACTTGAGAGACAATCCACGGCTTGAAATGATTCCCCAAATGTGCTGCCACGCTAGAGGCAACTAGAGGACTCGTACATGGAAAGCAGCTTTCTGTCGTGGGAAGTTGAACGACTAGATTGTCAAAGAAACAATGCTAGCCTTGCTGAGCTGAAACATCTGCCAAATTGAAGTACTTTATAGTGTATACATATATATTACAGATTCTATGATTCTTCCCAGAGACTTGTTCTCTGAAAAATTGGAAAGACATAGATTTTAATTTGGAGTGCCCATTTAGCAACACGGTGCACTGCAAAAACACCAAAAAATGATGTTTTTGATATTTTTATTGTGGTGCACCACCGTTACCAGACAGTAACTAGGTCTGAAACTTCAATAACGTTGAAACTGAAGCTCAGTACGTGCAACCGTTGCTGAAGATCTACGTTTACATGGACTCAAAGGGTTGTTTGTTGCCTATGAATTAGATGGGCAAGGTTTTACATGTTTTGAGATCTTACATTTTTATCCTAAAATCTTGAAAAAAATTAATTATAACCTATGATTTTACATGTTTTGCACCCAAAAATCATTTATTTCTTAATTCCCTCCCTAATCTTAAATTTCTCGGAACCTGGACATTTCTCATAAAAAAGAAAAGTAGAATAATCTTAATTGTAGCATGGTATATGGTATGTAGTTTCAGGTGCTTTGCGTTATATAAAAGGCAAACCTTAAGTCTAATCTACTAATATCAAGTGAAAAAACTTTCAAGAGACCCAAAAGTTGCCTTTATTTTCTTTATTATAACCAAGGAAATATAATTGTCATAACCAATGCGGAGTTTGGCTCTAAAAAGATTCTAAATCACGAGTCATTAAATGTCAATATTTTATATCAAATTAATATCATTTTATTTATTTTTTAAATTAAATTTTTTGGGTATTGATCTGATGGAGTTTAAATGGGAGAACCAAGTCGTAAGTCTACCTGCCAAGTCATTGTTTTTTTTTAGTTCAAATTAAAATCATGCAAGGAACCAGTCTTTATCTCAACCATATTTGGCGAGCATGCACACCCTGGCACAACCATGCAAGAAACCACCAAAAACTTCGTGTTTCTACGCAAATTTCCCTTTCATCTTTCGACTATTATCTGGATTGGATATGAATCCAATTATCAGGTGTTTTTGGTCATGTTTCTAGAAGGATTGGCAGAAAACCACCATAAACTGTAAGATAGAGCTGGCTAATGTTCTGTATTCTCCACATTCCTTGCAAGAAAACTCACAATTTTCCCCTGAAAGGCAGAAATATCGGGACTTTGTGGGCAGAAAAATAGTATAAATACACAGCTACTTTCCTTGGTTTTTCATTAACAAATTAAGGACACGTAGTGAATCTCTTGAGTTAATTATGGCTACCAGCAACGTTGTTTGTGCTTTAGTTCTTTCCTCTCTGTTCCATTTTCTTCTTGTTCCTGTATCAAGTACTCGTGAAGTGCATGTTCTTCAAAAATGTGGGTTTAAAGCAATTTATCAACTTGGGGATTCTATAGCTGACACTGGCAATTTGATTCGCGAAAATCCTCTTTCTCCATATGCTTCATTTCCTTATGGTTTGAAACTCTCGAAGCCAACAGGTAGATGCTCCAATGGGTTGTTGATGATTGATTACATTGGTAAGTTACGATATTCTTGATTTCACTGTTTCTCTAAGCGGTAATGCTGCCGCGTTTCAAACTGTGTTTGACTTGAAAAGGCTTCATTTTTTATGATTTTTATGCCTTGATCTACAAAATAATTCTAAACATCAAGAAAATCCGACACATCGTTGATGGGGCCTGTAAATTCTTATCTGTCAGACTTTCTCTATGTTTAGCATTACTCTCCGTGTCATTTAGCTTGTGTTTGTTTAATTTTCTTGCTTCTATTCCCTTTCTCTTGTTTTCTTTTCTGAAACTTTCTTCTTCTTCACCAACAACCAAGCCGCCTTAATTAATCCGAAAACTTTCTTGTTAAAAAATATTACAGTGTCTATCAGAATTATTCAAGTTAAGGGCTGTTCATTTTCTATATTATTAGGGTAAATTACATAATCTTAGGAAATTCAGGTTCTCAACTCTCTTTCTTACCTCATTTACAGTACAAGTTGCTTCACTGTGTTGACTTTTCTTTGAACAATTGCAGCACGCTCGGCTAAACTTCCCTGTCCTGGTGCCTACTTGAATTCGGCAAGAAAATTTTCCGGTGGCCGCGGTGGAGTGAATTTTGCAGTTGCTGGTTCAACTGCCTTGCCTGCAGAAGTTTTATCGTCAAAGAATATAATGAACATTGTGACAAATGAATCTCTTAGCACGCAACTTGAGTGGATGTTCTCGTATTTTAACACAACATGTTCCAAAGGTAATCGGCATGTTTCATAAGATGTTTCAATAGTTAAATCCTTTTCCAACCATCATGCCTGACAGTAATTGCTTCACAGATTGTGCTAAAGAAATTAAATCATCTCTCTTCATGGTTGGGGAGATTGGAGGCAATGACTATAACTATGCTTTCATGTTTAACAAGACCACTGAAGAAATAAGTGCCTTGGTTCCCGAAGTTGTCAGAGCTATAAAGGATGCTGTTGCGGTATGTTAGTTTTCGGTTTGTTCTTTCAGAATTTCTTGCTATATTGTTGTTGTTCATGAATGTTCTTCGAAGTGATTTTGCAGAAAGCCATTGGTCGCGGTGCTAGACGAGTGGTTGTCCCCGGAAACTTCCCGATAGGTTGCTTCCCGGTTTATCTTAGCCAATTCCAGCCCAATGACGCTGCTGCTTATGATGAGTTCCGCTGCCTCAAGGGGTTAAACTCTTTGGCAAGTAATCACAATGAGCTTCTCAAGCAAACCGTTGAGGGATTGAAAACAAATTACCCTGATGTGATCATAGTTTACGGTGACTATTACAAAGCATTCATGTCGATCTATCAGAACGCTCAGTCTCTTGGTGAGTTTATTTTCAAGATCCTTGTGAATGGTAGAGAAACTATACGGGGCCCGGCACAAAATTAATGCTTACAGCATCGTCTCCTTCTTTTTCTAAATAGGTTTTGATACGAAGTCGATGCAAAAGGCTTGCTGTGGGACTGGTGGTGATCATAATTTTAGCCTGATGAGAATGTGTGGAGCTCCTGACGTTCCGGTTTGTCCAAAGCCTGATCAATACATCAGCTGGGATGGAGTTCATTTGACACAAAAGGCTTATCAACACATGGCAGAATGGCTTATCAACGATATCTTTCCAAAGCTTCAATGCAGTGCTTGATGTGAAAGTTCTGTTCTCACCGAGACATGGACTTGATACCATGAAGCTCTTAATTTTGTCTACAATTAAGCTTGTAAAAATATTGTTGTCTTTGAATTCAAAAGGGACCTCACAAGGTTGTTGGTAACTCTAATTATTCATTTTTCAAATTCTAAAACCCTGTTTGTTTGCTGGAAAGTGGTTTTATTTAAGAAAGTGAATTCCAGAAAAGTGAATTATTTTCTGATGTTTGGTAGTGTAATGGAAATTAAGTTGGAAAACGCTTTCCAGTGTTTGGTTATGTCATGGAAAATGAGCTGAAAAATAACTTATTAATGTTTTATTTTTCTCAAGTTTATTAAAATAATGAGGAACAGATTTTACAAATTAAAAAGTTGAACGAGAATGAAATTGAAAAAAAAAATAATTTCATAAATTATCTCAAATAAAATAAATAATAATCAAAATAATATAAATCAAATCTAAAAAATTTTAAAAAAATGAAAGATGAAGAAATTAAAATAATAATTATTAATATTTCATAAATTATTTCAAATAAAATAAGTAACAATCAAAAGAATGAGGACCAAATTTGATAGATAAAAAATTCAATAATAAAGGAAAAGGAAAACAAATAGCAATTATAAAAATAAGGACCAAAATTAATATAAAAATTAAATTTTAAGAGATGAAATTGAAAAATAAATATTCAAAACAAATTATATATAGCAATCAAAAGTTTGAGGATCAAATTTGATATAATCAGCAAATAATGACATTTCTAAATTTTTCATAACTTCCGGAAAATGTTTTTCGTTCAAATTTTTCACGAAAACACTTTCCTGAAAACCAAGCCAAATTTTCCTTTGCATGGAAAGTGTTTTCTGGTAATCAACTTTTCTAATGGCAAACAAATACAGGAAAGTTTGGAAAGTGGTTTCCCGGAAACCACTTTTCGGAAAACAAACACGGCCAAAAGGGAAAACACTTTCCTGGAAACTAAACCAAATTTTTCTTTGACTGGAAAATGTTTTTCGTTGACCAACTTTTCTAATGGCAAACAAACACATGAAAGTCTTTTCGGAAAACAAACACGGCCAAAAGGAAAAACACTTTCCTGGAAACCAAACCAAAATTTTTTTGACTGGAAAGTGTTTTCTGTTGACCAACTTTCCTAATGGCAAACAAACACATGAAAGTTTGGAAAGTGATTTCTCGAAAACTACTTTTCGGGAAACAAACATGGCCTAAATTTATTTCGCTAGCTCTTGATCCTTATATCCAAACACCCCCCCAGAGAAGGATCATGAAGAACAAAAAAACATCTAGACCACATCATATGATATATTAAGCATTTCATATGTTAATCAACAAGAAAAGGTAGGAAGATCCAAGGTTAGAGAACAAGCAAGAAGATCCAATGATTAAGTTGGTAATCAGATCCAATGGTCAAGAGAAAAGGGGGAGATCCAACGGTAAGAAAAAAAATTAGAAGAAGAAGTGGGTTGGCACATAACCGAAGCATGAGAGTTAAAAGAGAAAATAAAATAAAATAAAAGATTGAGATGATGAAGACACATCAGAGAAGATATCTTTATTATTATTAGAAAGATTTTCACAAAATAAATATATAAATATAAAAAAATCATATTTAAAGCTAGCGGTAAATTACATATACTAGACACACATAACAAAATAGACATGTTTTGATCATGCATGTGAGACCTATGGGTCCCAAGTTACACATGTGAGATTTATGTGTCTCAATGAATTGTGTTATTTTTATAAATAAGTTTCTACTTCTGTTATTTTATCAAAATTATTATTGTGTTATTTTTCAAAACAAAATACTCTTTGCAAGTTGTTGTTGTCCTTTATAGCAAGGTTGTCATATTTAAAGTTACTGGTGTAACTGGTGAATTACACGTGCCAGACACAAAAAAAAGACATGTTTTGATCATGCATGTGAGACCTGCGGGTCCCAAGATACACATGTGAGATTTATGTGTCTCGATAAATTGTGTTATTTTTATAAATAAGTTTCTATTTTTGTTATTTTATAAAATAAAAATATCACTGTGCTATTTTTCAAAACAAATACTCTTTGCAAGTTGTTGTTGTCCTTTATAGCAAGGTTCTCAATTCTGTTTCGGTTGATATTTTGTTTTTTCAATTGAAAAGGTATGTTTCTGTTTCGAAGTGTTTCAACATGCTATTTTGAGATTTTATTTTTCATATCATATTTGAATTATTATTATATATATAATTCAAAATATTAATTCAGTAAATATAATTTAAATTTAAATTTAAAGATAAACTAACTTGAAATTATACAATTCAAATTTCAAACACAAGTAAAAAGAGGGAGTTGAACCGATATGACCTAATCAACTTGAATGGTCTAAAAACAACTTGGATGACTGGTAAAAATATAGTTTGACTAAAAAACAATTTAAGACAATATCTTTTTTATATAAAAAAATTGAGACGACAGCATATTGAATCAACCTGGGTCAACTTTTCAAATTTATGGCTCGGGTCATAAGACCTTAATAACCTCAAATAAATCAAATCAAAACAAATTATGAAACTAAATTACCAATAAACTTATTGTTGAATGATACAACCAATCTAAAAAAATAACACAATAAAATAACCTTTCTTAACAAAGTTACAAATTTTAACAAAGTTATAAAAATACCATCGGCATTATTCCAAGGCATTTGTAAATATTAATTGCTGTAAAATTTTAACATGATATATATAAGGAGATTCCTTTTAAAATTTTAGTCTCATACGATGATCAAATTAAGAGAATTGATATTATAAAATTAAATAATATTTTTTTTAAAAAATAAAATTACTATTTGGCCAGAACAGATGCCCAGTGGAATGGAGACGTTCCATTCCATTGTGGGTTTTTTAAGTTAGACTACGAGGCCAGGTAGGTTTAGTAACTATTTGACGAGCGGGTCTATACCTCAACCATATTTGGCGAGCATGCACACCCTGGCACAACCATGCAAGAAACCACCAAAAACTTCGTGTTTCTACACAAATTTCCCTTTCATCTTTCGACTATTATCTGGATTGGATATGAATCCAATTATGAGGTGTTTTTGGTCATGTTTCTAGAAGGATTGGCAGAAAACCACCATAAACTGTAAGATAGAGCTGGCTAATGTTCTGTATTCTCCACATTCCTTGTAAGAAAACTCACAATTTTCCCCTGAAAGACAGAAATATCGGGACTTTGTGGGCAGAAAAATAGTATAAATACACAGCTACTTTCCTTGGTTTTTCATTAACAAATTAAGGACACGTAGTGAATCTCTTGAGTTAATTATGGCTACCGGCAACGTTGTTTGTGCTTTAGTTCTTTCCTCTCTGTTCCATTTTCTTCTTGTTCCTGTATCAAGTACTCGTGAAGTGCATGTTCTTCAAAAATGTGGGTTTAAAGCAATTTATCAACTTGGGGATTCTATAGCTGACACTGGCAATTTGATTCGCGAAAATCCTCTTTCTCCATATGCTTCATTTCCTTATGGTTTGAAACTCTCGAAGCCAACAGGTAGATGCTCCAATGGGTTGTTGATGATTGATTACATTGGTAAGTTACGATATTCTTGATTTCACTGTTTCTCTAAGCGGTAATGCTGCCGCGTTTCAAACTGTGTTTGACTTGAAAAGGCTTCATTTTTATTATTTTTATGCCTTGATCTACAAAATAATTCTAAACATCAAGAAAATCCGACACATCGTTGATGGGGCCTGTAAATTCTTATCTGTCAGATTTTCTCTATGTTTAGCATTACTCTCCGTGTCATTTAGCTTGTGTTTGTTTAATTTTCTTGCTTCTATTCCCTTTCTCTTGTTTTCTTTTCTGAAACTTTCTTCTTCTTCACCAACAACCAAGCCTTAATTAATCCGAAAACTTTCTTGTTAAAAAATATTACAGTGTCTATCAGAATTATTCAAGTTAAGGGCTGTTCATTTCCTATATTATTAGGGTAAATTACATAATCTTAGGAAATTCAGGTTCTCAACTCTCTTTCTTACCTCATTTACAGTACAAGTTGCTTGACTGTGTTGGCTTTTCTTTGAACAATTGCAGCACGCTCGGCTAAACTTCCCTGTCCTGGTGCCTACTTGAATTCGGCAAGAAAATTTTCCGGTGGCCGCGGTGGAGTGAATTTTGCAGTTGCTGGTTCAACTGCCTTGCCTGCAGAAGTTTTATCGTCAAAGAATATAATGAACATTGTGACAAATGAATCTCTCAGCACGCAACTTGAGTGGATGTTCTCGTATTTTAACACAACATGTTCCAAAGGTAATCGGCATGTTTCATACGATGTTTCAATAGTTAAATCCTTTTCCAACAATCATGCCTGACAGTTATTGCTTCACAGATTGTGCTCAAGAAATTAAATCATCTCTCTTCATGGTTGGGGAGATTGGAGGCAATGACTATAACTATGCTTTCATGTTTAACAAGACCACTGAAGAAATAAGTGCCTTGGTTCCCGAAGTTGTCAGAGCTATAAAGGATGCTGTTGCCGTATGTTAGTTTTCGGTTTGTTCTTTCAGAATTTCTTGCTATATTGTTCTTGTTCATGAATGTTCTTCGACATGATTTTGCAGAAAGCCATTGGTCGCGGTGCTAGACGAGTGGTTGTCCCCGGAAACTTCCCGATAGGTTGCTTCCCGGTTTATCTTAGCCAATTCCAGCCCACTGATGCTGCTGCTTATGATGAGTTCCGCTGCCTCAAGGGGTTAAACTCTTTGGCAAGTAATCACAATGAGCTTCTCAAGCAAACCGTTGAGGGATTGAAAACAAATTACCCTGATGTGATCATAGTTTACGGTGACTATTACAAAGCATTCATGTCGATCTATCAGAACGCTCAGTCTCTTGGTGAGTTTATTTTCAAGATCCTTGTGAATGGTAGAGAAACTATAAGGGGCCCGGCACAAAATTAATGCTTACAGCATCGTCTCCTTCTTTTTCTAAATAGGTTTTGATACGAAGTCGATGCAAAAGGCTTGCTGTGGGACTGGCGGTGATCATAATTTTAGCCTGATGAGAATGTGTGGAGCTCCTGACGTTCCGGTTTGTCCAAAGCCTGATCAATACATCAGCTGGGATGGAGTTCATTTGACACAAAAGGCTTATCAACACATGGCAGAATGGCTTATCAACGATATCTTTCCAAAGCTTCAATGCAGTGCTTGATGTGAAAGTTCTGTTCTCACCGAGACATGGACTTGATAACATGAAGCTCTTAATTTTGTCTACAATTAAGCTTGTAAGACTATTGTTGTCTTTGAATTCAAAAGGGACCTCACAAGGTTGTTTGTCACTCTAATTATTCATTTTTCAAATCACCAGCTCTTGATGCTTGTATTCAAACCCACCACAGAGAAGGATCGTGAAGAACAAAAAAACCTCCAGACCACATCATATGATATATTAAGCATTTCATATGTTAAAATTTGGAACCAAGAGGTCCAGCTTCCTCAAAATCTGGAAACTCTGGAAGTAAGGAGTTGTGACAGTTTGATCAATTTAGCACCATCTACATCATCTTACAGAAATCTAACAGCTTTGCATGTATGGGATTACATAGCACAAAAAATTCACTCCAGAATTCTTTCATTAACAGCTTTATTTTTATATTTTTATCTCTGAACTTCAATTAAATATATTTTTATCTCCACCGTTATTTTGTATCCCTAGACATTAATAATCAAATGTTATTTTAGTTATTAATCTTGATCGGAATATAATGGCAATCTTACAAATAAACCTATCTTTTTATTGACTTTTTTGATGTACCGGTACGAGGATGTAAAATATTGTAAATTTATAAATTTATTTTAAAAAAAAAATAGAGGTAAAGTAAAAAAATGTATTGATCACTAATTTTCCTTTAAATTAATGAAATCAAACATTAGATAATGATAAATTTATATAAATTTAAATTTTAAAGAGCTTTTTGCAAGTAAGTGTCAGAGAAAAACTTACAAGAAACATAACCTTTACACAGAGGAGCTTGAGGAAGGTTACATTGTGTACAAAATTTGTTTTCCTCAATTTGCAAGCGAGTTTTTATATATAAAAAAAAAAGGGCACAATGTCTAAAAAATTTAGTCATAGATAAGTTGAAAACTTACTTGAAAATGTAAGAATATGACATATCACTGTTGTTAGCATGTGCAACCAATGTGTTTCGATTTTAACAAGAAACAAGTTTAAAATGCAATTCTCTATAAATCTTTCATGGTCAACAAGAAAAAGTAGGAAGATCCAAGGTTAGAGAACAAGCAAGAAGATCCAATGATTAAGTTGGTAATCAGATCCGATGGTCAAGAGAAAAGGGGAAGATCCAGCGGTAAGAAAAGAAGAAGAAGAAGAAGTGGGTTGGCACACAACCGAAGCATGAGAGTTAAAAGAAAGAAGAAAATAAAAGATGGAGATGATGAAGACACATAGAGAAGATATCTTTATAATCATCTATCATTATTAGAAAGATTTTGATAAAATAAATAAATAAATAAATATCAAGAAAAATCATATTTAAAGCTATTGATAAATCACACATGCCGAACATTAAAAAAAAAAATTAAACATGTTTTGATCGTGCATGTGAGTCATTAAATTGTGATATTTTTATAAATAAATTTCTACTTTTGTTATTTTATTTAAAAAATAATTATCACTATGCTATTTTTCAAAAATAAAAATACTCTTTGCAAGTTGTTGTTGTCCTTTTGTCACGACCCAAATCTCGGTCAGATTAACAAGAATGGTGTCGAAAAAAACTAAAAAAACCCCTCACGCTTAAGCCTCAAAACGAACATATCAAAAGAATAAATTATTTAAAAATACGCAGCATTTGATATTTTTCAAAAATATTATATTATTCAAAACTAATGAAACCAAATGATAGTTCCAAACTTCTTATCAGTAATTAAAAAAATAATCCATAATATTCATTACATTGTCAAAAATCCAAACTTAATTAAAACAAGGTAATAGTGGAGCGTCTAAGACATCGAATCAAAACTAAAAGGAAAAACCTCGCAAAATAAACAAGGCATACCGACCAAAACTGAAGAAACAGGAACATTCAACAAAATTCACCTGCTATCAGAAACTAAGAACCCAAAATAATATTAAGAATGAGGGGTGAGTTCAACCTACTTAATAAGGGAATAATATTTAATATACATTTTAGATATTTTAGATATTAATAGTTTGCAAGACGATTTATCTTGATATACATATACATATACATATACATATACATACTAAACATATTATCATAAAGTAGTGGAATACATGTCAGAGATTAGATGACACCTAAATGTGACCAGATGACACCCGAATATGACCACTGTGAAATGATCAGGCGCCACAGGCTAATGCCTCTCTCACCAGCTAGGTATGCAGAATATTATATGCACATAGGCTAACTACTCTTCATTAGCATGGAGTTACTGACAAGTCCTATATCAAGGCATAATAGATTTTCTTAGAATCATCAAAGAAATGTATATCATATCAAATAGAATTTAGTTCAACAGAAAGCGAGTCTAAATTCAAGAATAAATGAGTACTCGGAAAATAAAGCAACATATATAAATATTCAAGAAATTAACTAGTTGTACTCATTGTATAATCAACATACATATTTATTTATATTATATGTATATTAAAGATTATCCCACTCACCTGAAAAATATAGAACTAAAAAGAATATCAGATGAAAGACTCGAAAAACCTATTGAGGATCGTTATGAGAACCTACAATAAATATACGAAATATACTCAAAAGCAACTCAAAGAAACACAAATAAAAGATTCCAATGCATAAAAGAAAACCAGGTTTAGTCTCCTAGGTTTAAGGCCTAAAACGACAATTATCCAAAACAGGGACAAAAACGTAATTTTACCAAACTGAAATTTCACCCATAAACCATCCTCAATTCTTTCTAGAACGAATCAGGGACCGAACTGTAATTTTTTATAAAGTTTACAGACTAAAATGTAAATTTTTATAATTGAGGGACCAAACTAAAAATATTCCAAATCAATTATCAAACTGAGATTCATCATCATTAAACTCATAATAACACTGTCCAGAATCTCAAAATACATTTAAGGGACAAATTGTAATTTTTTCAAAGTTTAGGGACTAAACTGAAATTTTCATAAATGAAGGACCAAAATAAAATTTAGTCATCTTCAACCTCAAGAACATTCTGTCCAGATTTTCCAGCAAGGTTAAAACAAATTTCTTAACCCATAAAAATTAATTTAAATAAATCAACTCACAAATCCTTATTTCTAACAACATACTAATTAATCACCTAACATTAAACCTTTAATAACATAAATCAATCTTAACAACATAAACTTCAAATCCTTATAAACCCTAATCTCTCTTTTCTTTTCTTTTTAATCCTTCCATAAACAAATCATAATTAAAAGTAACATGAGAGAGAATCACTTACTTGCAACTTCCCCTTTTCTTAAACCCAAAACTCAAGATCAAAAACTGAAATTCTTAGTTTGTTGAGGAGAAGGTCACGGTGGCCACAAGACTTAGAAGAGAGAACAGTAATTCTCTTGCAACTTTTTCTTATATGCCTAGGTTAACTTAGGTTGGGTTTGGACTGACTTGGGCTTGGGTTTGGGCCAAAAGTCTGGGTCTTACACCTTTATAACAAGTTTGTCAATTCCATTTATATTGATGTTTTTTTTTTCAATTGAAAAGCTATGTTTATGTTTTGAAGTGTTTCAACATGTCATTTCAAGATTGTATTGTTCATATTATATTTGAATTATTATTATATATATAATTCAAAATATTAATTCAATAAATATAATTTATGTTCAAATTTAAAGATAAATTAACTTGAAATTATGCAATTCAAATTTCAAACACAAGTAAAAAATGGAAGTTGAACCGATATGACCTAATCAACTTGAATAGTCCAGAAACAACTTAGATAACTGGTAAAAATATAGTTTGACTAAAAAATAATTCAAGACAATATCTTTTTTAAAACAAAATTGAGACAACAGCAAATTGAATCAACATAGGTCAACCTTTCAAATGCATAACTCGAGTATTAAGACCATAATAACCCTAAATAAAGCAAATCAAAACAAATTATAAAGCTAAATTACCAATAAACTTATTGTTCAATGATAAAATAAAGAAAAAATCAATCTAAAAAAACAACACAAAAACATAACATTTCTTAACAAAGTTACAAGTTTGAACAAAGTTATGAAAATATCATTGGTATTTTTTCAAGGCCTTTGTGAACTTCGATTACTTTAAAATTTTAACCTTAGATATAATTATATGTAAGGAGACTCCTCTTAAAATTTTAGCATGATATAATAATCAAATTAAGAGATATAATTGATACCATAAAATTAAATAATATTTTTTTAAATAAAAAAAAAAACTATTTGAGCAGAACAGGCCGCAACGAAATGGAAACGTTCCATTCCATAGTGGGTTTTTTAAGTTAACTGCTAGGCCAGGTAGGTTTAGTAACTATTTGACGAACCGGTCAATACCTCAAACATATTTGGCGAGCATGCATACACCCTGGCACAACCATGCAAGAAACCACCAAAAACTTGGTGTTTCTACACAAATTTCCCTTTCATCTTTCGACTATTATCTGGATTGGATATGAATCCAATTATAAGGTGTTTTTGGTCATGTTTCTAGAAGGATTGGCAGAAAACCACCATAAACTGTAAGATAGAGCTGGCTAATGTTCTGTATTCTCCACATTCCTTGTAAGAAAACTCACAATTTTCCCCTGAAAGGCAGAAATATCGGGACTTTGTGGGCAGAAAAATAGTATAAATACACAGCTACTTCCCTTGGTTTTTCATTAACAAATTAAGGACACGTAGTGAATCTCTTGAGTTAATTATGGCTACCAGCAACGTTGTTTGTGCTTTAGTTCTTTCCTCCCTGTTCCATTTTCTTCTTGTTCCTGTATCAAGTACTCGTGAAGTGCATGTTCTTCAAAAATGTGGGTTTAAAGCAATTTATCAACATGGGGATTCTATAGCTGACACTGGCAATTTGATTCGCGAAAATCCTCTTTCTCCATATGCTTCATTTCCTTATGGTTTGAAACTCTCGAAGCCAACAGGTAGATGCTCCAATGGGTTGTTGATGATTGATTACATTGGTAAGTTACGATATTCTTGATTTCACTGTTTCTCTAAGCGGTAATGCTGCCGCGTTGCAAACTGTGTTTGACTTGAAAATGGCATAATGTTTTATGATTTTTATGCCTTGATCTACATAATAATGCTAAACATCAAGAAAATCCGACACATCGTTGACAGATTTTCTTATCTGACAGATTTTCTCTATGTTTAGCATTGCTCTCCGTGTCATTTAGCTTGTATTTGTTTAATTTTCTTGCCTCTATTCCCTTTCTCTTGTTTTCTTTTCTGAAACTTTCTTCTTCTTCACCAACAACCAAGCCGCCTTAATCCGAAAACTTTCTTGTTAAAAAATATTAGTGTCTATCAGAATTATTCAAGTTAAGGGCTGTTCATTTCCTATATTATTAGGGTAAATTACATAATCTTAGGAAATTCAGGTTCTTAACTCTCTTTCTTACCTCATTTACAGTACAAGTTGCTTGACTGTGTTGACTTTTCTTTGAACAATTGCAGCACGCTCGGCTAAACTTCCCTGTCCTGGTGCCTACTTGAATTCGGCAAGAAAATTTTCCGGTGGCCGCGGTGGAGTGAATTTTGCAGTTGCTGGTTCAACTGCCTTGCCTGCAGAAGTTTTATCGTCAAAGAATATAATGAACATTGTGACAAATGAATCTCTCAGCACGCAACTTGAGTGGATGTTCTCCTATTTTAACACAACATGTTCCAAAGGTAATCGGCATGTTTCATACGATGTTTCAATAGTTAAATCCTTTTCCAACCATCATGCCTGACAGTAATTGCTTCACAGATTGTGCTAAAGAAATTAAATCATCTCTCTTCATGGTTGGGGAGATTGGAGGCAATGACTATAACTATGCTTTCATGTTTAACAAGACCACTGAAGAAATAAGTGCCTTGGTTCCCGAAGTTGTCAGAGCTATAAAGGATGCTGTTGCGGTATGTTAGTTTTCGGTTTGTTCTTTCAGAATTTCTTGCTATATTGTTCTTGTTCATGAATGTTCTTCGATGTGATTTTGCAGAAAGCCATTGGTCGCGGTGCTAGACGAGTGGTTGTCCCCGGAAACTTCCCGATAGGTTGCTTCCCGGTTTATCTTAGCCAATTCCAGCCCACTGAAGCTGCTGCTTATGATGAGTTCCACTGCCTCAAGGGGTTAAACTCTTTGGCAAGTTATCACAATGAGCTTCTCAAGCAAACCGTTGAGGGATTGAAAACAAATTACCCTGATGTGATCATAGTTTACGGTGACTATTACAAAGCATTCATGTCGATCTATCAGAATGCTCAGTCTCTTGGTGAGTTTATTTTCAAGATCTTTGTGAATGGTAGAGAAACTATACGGGGCCCGGCACAAAATTAATGCTTACAGCATCGTCTCCTTCTTTTTCTAAATAGGTTTTGATACGAAGTCGATGCAAAAGGCTTGCTGTGGGACTGGTGGTGATCATAATTTTAGCCTGATGAGAATGTGTGGAGCTCCTGACGTTCCGGTTTGTCCAAAGCCTGATCAATACATCAGCTGGGATGGAGTTCATTTGACACAAAAGGCTTATCAACACATGGCAGAATGGCTTATCAACGATATCTTTCCAAAGCTTCAATGCAGTGCTTGATGTGAAAGTTCTGTTCTCACCGAGACATGGACTTGATAGCATGAAGCTCTTAATTTTGTCTACAATTAAGCTTGTAAAAATATTGTTGTCTTTGAATTCAAAAGGGACCTCACAAGGTTGTTTGTAACTCTAATTATTCATTTTTCAAATCCTAAATTTATTTCACTAGCTCTTGATGCTTGTATTCAAACCCCAAACAGAGAAAGATTAGTCTTGAATTGATCCGTTGTTATGCCATTAGTCTTATCAATAATGGCTCTGAATTAGCAGAGCTGCTTTACTGGTCTTTTCCGCAGAAAAAACTCTGATTCACTAGCTGCAATTTTTTCGAGCTACGCTGAAAAAGGAAACATGAATTTGGGTGGTCGGATTCTGATGAGGATAAAAGGAAAAGGATAAGAGTTGTATTTGGGTTTTTTTTTTTTTTTCAAATCGATGATAAAGTTATAATATTTAATATAAAAACTTTTTATATATTGATTGGAATATAATTATAATCATATAAATAAACATTTTTTTTGGTTCACCAGTATAAAAACAAGTATATAAAGTGTTATAAATTTGTAATCAAGAGATTATAGTTTTCAAACACAGCTAAGACAAAAGGATACCAATAACCCCACCTTTGATTATTTTATTTTATTTATTAACTATTTCATTTATAAATTTCATAATAATAATAAAAAAATACATGTATATTCTGCAGAATTTATAACTTGTTATTCTATTACTTAGTAGGCAAAGATTTATATTCCTGAAAAGAATAATTCATTCGGATGGATATAAAATTCCAACTCCATTAAATTACCAGAATCCATATTATATATTTGAAAGAGGCCGACCACCTTGCTTCTCTCGTACAATCATCTTCTTGTCAAGCCACTTTGTCCTCTGTTCATGGAGGCAAAATGTAGGACTGGTATCAATAATTCATCTTGAAAGAAAAAACTTGTTGAGTTGACATCACTAACTAATACTAATCTAATAACAGAAAAATGGTCTAGGTCATTACGGGTCAATATTCTATATCAAATAAACATCATCTCATTCTTTTTTTTAAATAAAATTTCTTGGTGTTGAAATGGTTGGGTTTGGCTGGGACAACTACATGATGAGTCAACATGACGAGCAATGCTTTTTTTAAGCTCAAATTAAATCTTGGCTCAGTTGTGGATTTTCTAGTTCGTTAGGTTGCAATTGATTTTTAAAGTGTTTTTAATTTGAAAATATATTAAAATAATATTTTTTTTATTTTAAAAAAATTATTTTTGACATCAGCACATCAAAATAATATAAAAATAATAAAATATATATTAATTTAAAACTAAAAAGTTAAAAAAATAATAAATTCTTTTTAAAACATTTTCAAAACACAAAAACAAAACTTTAATATCCGGAAGAATACTCAGTTTGCCGGCTTGGAATCAAGGACAACTTTGATTACGTAGCTTTTTTACACCCTGACACAACCATGCAAGACACCACCCAAAACTTGTTGCTTCTACAGAGATTTCCCCTTCATCTTTCGACTATTAACTGGATTGGATATGAATCTAATTATGAGGTGTTTTTGGTCATGTTTTCTAGAAAGATTAACAGAAAACCACCATGACCTGTAAAAGATACAGCTGGCTAATGCTGTGTATTCTCCACATTCCTTGCAAGAAGCTTCCATTTTTTCCCTGAAAGACAGAAATATCCGGACTTTGTGGGCAGAAAAATAGTATAAATACACGACAATTTCCTTTGATCTTTTCATTGACAAATTAAGGACACATAGTAAATCTCTTGTGTTATGGCTACCAGCAACGTTGTTTGTGCTTTTGTTCTTTCCTCTTTGTTCCATTTTCTTCTTGTTCCTGTATTTAGCCATGATGTAGATGTTCTTCAAAAATGCGGGTTTAAAGCAATTTATCAACTTGGGGATTCTATAGCTGACACTGGCAATTTGATTAAAGAAAATCCTCTTTCTCGATATGCTTGGTTTCCTTATGGTATGAATCTCTCGAAGCCAACCGGTAGATGCTCCAATGGGTTATTGATGATTGATTACATTGGTAAGTTTCCTGCTTGTCTACACGACGTTTCAAATTGTGTTTGTCTTGAAAAGACAAAGCCAACCAAACAAATCGTAGCCTTAATCTGTATAATAATGCCAATCATCAAGAAAATCTGACACATTGAACCGTTGGGACTAATGGGGCAACCATGCGGCCTTAATCCAAAAAGTTTCTTGTTCTAAATGTTCAGAAATATTACAATGTATATCAGAGCATTATTCAAGTTAAAGGCGGTCCATTTCCTACATTATTATGATAAATTACATTATCTTACAAATTCTGGTTTATAAGTCTCTTTCTAACCTATTTTGCAGTAGAAGTTGCTTGATTGTGTTAACTTTTCTCTGAACTATTGCAGCACGCTCGGCTAAACTTCCCTATCTTGATGCCTACTTGAATCCGGTAAGAGTTTTTTTCGGTGGCTGCAGCGGAGTGAATTTTGCGGTTGCTGGTTCAACTGCCTTGCCTGCAGAAGTTTTATTATCAAAGAATATAATGAACGTGGTGACAAAGGAATCTCTTAGCACACAACTTGAGTGGATGTTCACCTATTTTAACACAACATGTTCTAAAGGTAATCGACATGTCTCACATGATGTTTCAATAGTTAAATCCTTTTTCAACCATCATGCCTGACAGTTATTGTTTCACAGATTGTGCTAAAGAAATTAAATCATCTCTCTTCATGGTTGGGGAGATTGGAGGCAATGACTATAACTATGCTTTCATGTTTAACAAAACCACTGAAGAACTAAATGCGTTGGTTCCTGAAGTTGTCAGAGCTATAAAGGATGCTGTTGCGGTATGTTAGTTTGTTCCTAGTGAATTTCTAGCTATATTGTTTTTGTTTATGAATGTTCTTCAATATGATCTTGTAGAAAGTCATTGGTTACGGTGCCAGACGAGTGGTTGTCCCCGGAAACTTCCCGATAGGTTGTTTCCCGCTTTATCTTAGCCAATTCCAGCCCAATGATGCTGCTGCTTATGATGAGTTCCACTGCCTCAAGGGGTTAAACTCTTTTGCAAGTTATCACAATGAGCTTCTCAAGCAAACAGTTGAGGGATTGAAAAAAAATTACCCTGATGTGATCATAGTTTACGGTGACTATTACAAAGCATTCATGTCGATCTATCAGAATGCTCAGTCTCTTGGTGAGTTTCTTTTCAAGATCCTTGTAAATGGTAGAGAAACTATATGGGGCCCAGCACAAAATTAATGCTTACAGCATCGTCTCCTTCCTTTTTCTATATAGGTTTTGATACGAAGACGATGCAAAAAGCTTGTTGTGGGACTGGTGGTGATCATAATTTTAGCCTGATGAGAATGTGTGGAGCTCTTGGCGTTCCAGTTTGTCCAAACCCTGATCAGCACATCAGCTGGGATGGAGTTCATTTGACACAAAAGGCTTATCAACATATGGCAGAATGGCTTATCAACGATATCTTTCCAAAGCTTCAATGCAGTGCTTGATTAAGTTCTGTTCACCAGGACATGGACTTGATAACATGAAGCTCTTAGTTCTGTCTACTATTAAGCTTGTAAAAATTGTGTCATTGAGCGAAAAAGGGACCTCACAAGATTGTTTCTAACTTTAATTATTCATTTTTCAAATGCCAAATTTATTTCACTAGCTCTTAATGCTTGGTACTCAAACCCACCACAGAGAAAGATTATGACGAACAAAAAAACATCCAGACCACATCATATGATATATTAAGCATTTTCACATGATAAATCTTCCTGGATTGATGATTATGACAAAGCAAGCATATAAGTAATTGCATCTTATTCCTCCATTTAAGTAAAGTATATAATAAAACCTTGTCCCATGAAAACATCTAAGAAGAAAGAATTTAACATGCCACTCCAAAACTGTCATCAAAGTCCCAACGGTATATTTCTATGTTACATAAATTTTGAAAAGCTTATACTAAAATTCTAATACTACAGAGACCACATTCATCATAAAGGTGGCTGTGCAGTGGCTATCTGTTAAGAGACTGGTTTAACACTTGACTTCCTTCAAGCCATGAGCAAAGTAGAGAAAAGTTGGATCAGTAGCACCTTCCTTGTAGTATGCAAGCACCAGACTGCAATCATCGTGCATGCTCTCCCCAACAAAGCTGCAATGTTATAACCTCAACTAATTAGAGTAGCCAAGGAAAATTCAGGTTAAATCACGAGAATTTAAGAACTATTTCCCATGGAGAAAAGAATGAATTGCACATACAATTGGAAGTCTTTGAGCTTTGGAAACAGGAACTTAGTAGCTCCCTCAATGTTCTTCTTGAACACCTCTTGCTGTTCTGGCTCCAATTTGGGTGTCAGCAACTTAATGTACCTCTTAATGTAGTTAACGAATTGCTTCTTGTCAAAAGCAGGTTGCTCCTGCAGTTTTACAGGAAAGAACTATTTTAGATAACAAGAATTTTAAAAACTATAACAGTGGAAGACAAAAATCCAATCTAGCTCACCAACCTGGAGCCTAAACGTGTCGACGATATCAACAACCTTGACAGCCTGATCATCAACACCTTCATCATCTCCACCTTCTGCAGAAGGGTTAGCACCAATGTCTACATCAATTGATCCTTGAACAACCCACTGTAGAAACAAAAACACATAAAAAGAAAGTCAAATTGCTTCAAACTGACAACTTCTGTTATATTCAACAGAATATTTGACAACAGCGTTGCTTAAAAGGAAAAGGAAATTGAGACCAGGAAATAGGAAGAAAATGCTAACCTTTCCTTCCACTTCCCAAAGCACTCCATTCTCAATTTCCTTGTATGGGAATGAATCAGAGAGAAGCTCATCACCTGAAATTAATAACGAAATTAAGCTTCCGGGCACAAACCAATAACAATTTTCAAGTCATAACAAATCCTTATACAAATTGTCCTCGTGTCCTTGAACAAATCAAAATCATCACCCAAATTAAGCTTCAAGCCATAACTTTACTAACAAGTTCCTTTTGTTTTCCCTGATAGACTGATATTAAAGGCAAAATACCTCAGGCTCATAAACTTGTTCAAAACACATCTTAAAATCAAATTCAAAGTTCTAGATAAATCTTACTCAATAACTCATAATAATAATAATAAATTCCCAGTACCTTTTATCATCCAAAGACAGCAGTACAAAGTTAAAGCAACAAATCCCAATAACAAGATTATAAAAACAAACAAACCATCAACAAAAACAATCAATAACAGTATAAAAAACAGAACCCAGATCATCAAACAAGTTTCAGAAGAAAGAAACAAAGAAAGAAAGAGTCTTTGAATTACCAGTAAGAAGATCTTGATAGACCAACATGATTACAGAGGATTATTAAAGAAAAAACTATGATATCTTTATAGGAGAAGCAGAGGGGTTGATTGCACAAAACAGGGAGAGAGCCAGAGAGAGAGTTTAGGATGAGGCAGAGGCGTCGAGAATTTATAGAGGACTAAAGAATTTTCAGGCGGTGAAAAAAGAACGCGGCTGGTGAATTACCGAAACAGGCACGGTTTTGGTTCTGTCTACGATAAAGGAAAGGAGTCAAACACTTTCTGAGGCTGCTACGACTCTACGAGGAGTGTAGCTGACGGTTGTGGTACGTGAATAAAGCATCCAAGTCCAAGACCTCGTATATAAGCTGGCAGTGCAAAGTTCACACGGGTGTCTGCATACAAACTATGCATGGGGTCATTTGGGCAAGTGGGCCATGGAAACGGACTACAGTATTACCAGATGGCTAGAATATCCATTGAATACGGACATCCTCCTTTGTGAATGCTTACTGGGACTTGAATAGATAAAAAGAAGGTGATATGCCCTTGACCTTCTGACCACCATTGTTGACCTTCTGTTTATTTAGATCAGAAGAACATACAGTCGTGTTTTGTTGCTCTAAGCCCCCGTCATCCTTGTGACCTGCAATAAAAGAATGAAAAGTGGGAAACACGACATCCGAATAAGATGCAAAGCAAATAGCTTGTAAGCTGAGTATTGATTAGGATTTTTTAAATATAAAAAAATATTTAAATTATAAAAATTTATTTAGTATTATTATTAAATTTGATTAAGTGTATCAACTTTAAAATTTATCAACTCCCCTCTTTACTTAATATAAATATAAAATTAAGAATTATTTTAATATAACTCGGTTGATATTGTAGATTTAAAGACTCAAATAATAGGAAAAAAAACATGATTTAACTTTTAAAAAAATCAAGATGATATTTTTTTAATATTAAAATGATGATATATTAAATTAATCCAGATTTCACGGTTTAACTCATCAAACCTGTAACTTGGGTTATAAACGTTGCTAGGTTCAATAACTTTTTAAAAAACTATTTTTACAAAATCAAGCACGTATCAAATATTGTAATGTTAATTTGAAATTATATAACCATATAGAAAAATTAAATAAAATTATAAAAATCAATCAAATTTAAAATAATAAAATTGCATAAATGATGAAATTAAAAATAAAAAAAAAGAATTTAAAAAAAAAAGAAGCAAAGGGATAATTTATATCAATGTAATAGTCGAAAAGGAAAAAAAATATATATGCAGGATGAAATTAAAAAGAAATTCTATAGCCGACACAATGTTTACGAGCAGAAGCAGCGTGTGAGCAAATCAAAATTTGGCCACGGTTTGGCAGATCTGCATACCAAGTCCCAGCCTTGCTTTCCATGTGGACAGCTAACTGGGTGTCGTTTCCAAGCATGTTCAGTGCTGCAACCTGGAAGTTTACCCTTAGGCAAGCGTGGATGTCGCCGTGTATTTTTTATTTTTTTTTTAATATGGGTGTTAATATTTACCAAAAACAAATTAATTTTATGCTATTAAAACCAAATGTGAGACTGAGATGATCATGAAACCCGGTCCGGCCGGTTTATCTATTGGTGACATGTTAATTTAGGCCTCAGCTTGAATTATGCAAATAAAAATAATTATTTTGTATTGAAATAATGTTATTTTAATTATTTTTTAAGTTTTAAATTAGGTTGATTTTGGTATTCCAACTTAATCATTGGATCTGATTACCAACTTAATCATGTATGTATTATTTATTAATATGCATGTAGGAACATTAATATAAAATCAATTATAAATTTAAATATGTGTTTATTATGCATGCTAAAATTTATGCGGATGAAATCATGATTTTTATGTTTGGAAGTTTATAATCTAAATAAACTTATATGTTATTTAATTTTATTTTGGATATCTGAATTGATTAAAAATATTTTTATTTTATTAAATTAAAGTATTCCTGCTATCTGATTTAATTAATTATAATAACTTCAGATTGTTTGGTTGCTCGCATTTTTTAAATAAAAAATCTTGTTTCTCGAGTCGAGGTTTTCCCTCACTTTCACAATAGCTATGGATAACGTGTGGAGCCCGGTGGTGTTATAAATAATAAAAAAATGAAATTAACTATGGGATTGATTGATCGGTGATGACACCCTGTGCAAATTCAATAATCAATTGAAGGCAGGAATCAGCTTCTTAAAATGTGATGATAGATTGATTTTGAAAATTTATTAAAATAATATTTTTATATTTTGATATTTATATATTAAAATATTCTGAAAATATAAAAAATTATTTTTAATGAATAAAAAGTTATTTTTTAAAAAGCATTTTTAAAATGTTAAAACAAATAGATTTCAATAAAAGATAGTTTCAATGGTTCGGTGTTTAAGTCATTAAGTATAGATATCCCAGTCTAACCTGGTATGTCAGGTTAACCTGATAATTTATCAACTCGAGATTTAATTTGGATTGAGTTTCATATTAAATTGAATGAGATTTGATTTAGTCGCCTAAGTCAAAATCTAGATGAAACTTGATTTATTATTTTAAAAAAAATAATGTTACTTTAATTTTTTAAAAAGAGAAATCTTGCAACGAGATAATTTTAGATTGACCTAAATCAACCCAAGTTATCTATCCGAATCATAACTTAAATTATGAGCCAATTGATTAACCAGTCCAAATTTAATAACATTGCTCGGCATAATTTACCCTCAACAAACTATTTTATTATGGTTTCAAGAGTAATACATTAATTATATTGTTGCTATTTAGCTTGAGGTTGTGTTTGTTTTTATGGTTTAATTGTATATTTTTTTAAAAATATTTTTTTACTTCAAAATTATTATTTTTTAGATCATTTTGATATGTTGATATTAAAAATAAAATTTTAAAAATAAAAAAATTATTTAAATATATTTTTAAATAAAAGTATATTTTAAAAAACAATCTTGAACACAATCTTAAATATGCTAGGAATCTTCAATTTACTCGCCTTAAATGCACCGAATCCCTAATCTAGCCAACATTATTATAGTTATTATCCCAAGGTATCAATTAAAAAAAATAAAAATTCACGAAAATACTATCTAGGAGGTGAATGTTCGATGCACAAAAGTTAGAGGGAGAAATATCTTGATCGTTGAGAAAAATAAGAAAATCAAGGGATCAATTGAATTAATTTTTTATTCTATTTTCAAGCGATATATTCATACAATATATATATATTTATATATTGCATGGAGATTAAATCAAATTTATAAGAATTTATTTTTTAGTTTGACTTGAAATTTAAATTCTAATAATTATAAAGATCATACACCTTCTCAAGTATTGCACTAATGCTAAAATTGGACCCTTATAATAAATTAATTATAATTATATTTTTGTAATGTAGAAAACAGGGTTTGTACATCTCCAAGCCATCTTCCACAGTCCAATTCCAACAATTCTTCCAAAAAAGGAGAAAAATAAATCCCCAAAGTCTGCCTAACCAGGATGGACAAATCAATGAACGTGTGGAGTACAGAATCAATTCCTAACTCCTAACTACCCAAAAACCTCCAAGGCACATGAGGTCACATGATAATCTTATTAAATTCATAAATAAATAATATTTTCAACCAACAAATTACAAAGAAAATGAAGGCATTTTATCCCTAATCACGCCATACTAAACACAAATCATCGTAATTAAAAGGTTAATATGTTATAAGAAATTCATTAAAATAATTCCTAAAAAAAACTCATTGTGTCATTGAGTCAATTTTTTAATGAAACAAGTGGGGATTTTTTTTTAATGTTAAACCAAAATGATTTAAATTAAATTTAACCAAGTGAATTAATTTCTTATAAATAAAAAATATTATTTTAATGTTTTTTAAGTAAAAAACACATTTAAAATACAACTATTATCATATTTTTAAATACCGCGTTAGCTGTGTTCCTTTAAAAATCATATATTTTTAGACTACTTTTCGTATGATCATAGGTTTATTTTTTCTTGATCTAATGTTAGCTATGGTTGGCAAACTAGTTTCGACAACCAATGAAAAAAAAACCTAAATTATTGGATTATCAAATCAATATTATTTTATTAATTTTTTGTTTTCACTCAACCTGATTTAGTCATTTAAATAAACCATTAAAAACACAATCAAATCAATCATATTTTTCCATGTCAATATTATATTATTTTTAACTAAAGACTTTACCTAGGTTATATCTCGTGATTTCCTTTAAATTCATACTCAAAACCTTAGTATAGAGAGAAAAAATCATTTATTATCCGAGCCCGAACCTCGTGCCTTATTAATTGATGCTCAAGAAATAAATAAAAAACAAAACAGTTGTGCAGAAAAAAACATTGTCAACCAATTACAATCCAACAACCAGAATCCACAGAAATAACCCAGATAAATCTGAACCGTCCATTATCCTATTTAGACAGCAGTTACTATAAACTTCTAACAGCAACCTTAACATCCCCTAATCTAACGGTCACAAAATTATTTCAAAGAAAAGACACAAAAGATCGGATAAATAAATCTAAGACAGAACAAAGAAACAAAGACACCAACAACAACAAAAGAGAGGAACAAGAAACAGAAACAGAAACTCTCTCTAAAAAAGCAATCTTTTTCTCGTAACCTCTGGTAATTCACTTACGATCGAGTCCTAATCTATCGGGTTTTTTTTTGGTGTGACTCTTGGTGGGGTAATTCTGAAGAAGAAAGAGAAGGAAAGAGTGTTATTAATTTATATAGAGAAAGAAGGGAGATTGAAGTATTTGTGGTTTCGGGTTTGGTGAGATGGGATTGGGGAACAGTGGGAATGATGTGATTGTGGATGATGGAGGTGGTGGTGGTGGAGGAGGATTAAATGGCAAGTCGTTTGGAGGGTCAGTTTCGTGTTCGATTTGTCTTGAAGTGGTAACTGATAATGGGGATCGATCATGGGCTAAGCTTCAATGTGGACACCAGTTTCATCTGGGTATGTTAAAAAGTTTGGATTTTTATTTTTTGTGTTGTTTTTGGTTTTGATTTGGAATTTTGAGATCCGGGTTCAATGTTGTTTTAGTCATGTTTTTGTGGGTAGTTTTTGGATTTTTGGTTTGTTGTGAGTTTTTGTGATTGGATTTTGAATTGCTGGCTGGATGGTGGTGTGTAGCTTTTCATTAGATAGCATATAGAATCATGTGTGATTATTTTGAGGCCATAATTTGATGATATGCATCTGTTAGATCTTTGATATGAAACAAATTGTTAAATTTTTGTTGTACAGATGCGATGCTGATTTGAAATTGGCATTTAGATTTGCATCTCTATTGAATTTTAGATTTTGGAATTTGGAACCGGAGATTATGAGAGATGAGATATCGGCAGTGAGTTATGTTGTGTGATTGAAATGGTGGGGAGAGGGTGGTTTTGAATTAGGAATGAGGTTGCAACTAATGGAATTTATTACAGCTTTAAGTTATTTTAGCTAATCGGAAGTCATGCTTTGACGAGAGAGCGCTGAGGATAGCTTTGTTTATGAAGATTTCTGCTGTTCCTTAATGTGTGTGTTTGTCTTTAACAGAGTGAAAATACTAAATCCCTAATCTTGCTTCACTGCAAAATGCTTTTTGCTAAGTAATCTTGCTCAGCTCTCCTAGGCTGCTCTCCCTCTAATTCTTATTAATCTACTTTTGCGGGTTGGTAACATTGTGGCGTGGCTGAAAATTACAATCCAGCAATACTTACTTTACTTATGAAAACACTTTATGCCAAATGCTACCCTTTAGAATTTATCATAACACAGAAGTAATTTCATCTAAATTTACTGTCCTTTTGCTATTCAAAATGAAAGTTAGATATCTATCAATTATGTTATTGAAATGAGTGGAGTACAGCACAACAAATGCCTTAGGAGGGAGGCAAGAGATTCATGATAACTGTTAGTTGGAGAACGTGGAATTGGATCCATGAAAATTGCACATACGATAATCCATTACAGTCTCTTCCGAAAAGCTGTGCTTGGGTTCAATGGTCTTCCATTGGGAGAATGAATTGTGATTCTTTGTGTGATTGAATGCTTGGAGATTTTTTTTTCTTTTTTTTTTTTGTATCGCTATGCTTCGATGTCTGTTTTGCTCTCCTTTGGAGAATCCCAGCAAGACTTTTTTTTATTTACTGGCAGATTGATTTGTTCACTTGTATTTCATCGTTAACTTTGCATTTGTATTTCATTGTTTACTTTGCATTTGACAAGTATTTGTTTGTTTTTTCCCTTTGGTTGAAATTTATCTTGTCATGATGATCTTCAGATTGCATCGGTTCAGCATTTAATGTAAAGGGTGCAATGCAATGCCCTAATTGTCGGAAAATTGAGAAGGGTCAATGGCTCTATGCAAATGGCTGTCGTTCACTGCCAGAATTTACCATGGATGACTGGGCACATGATGAGGACCTTTATGACTTAAGTTACTCTGAAATGGTAAATGGATTTTTTTTTCCCTCTTAGTCTGAAATGGTAAATGATTTTTCTCTCTCTAAATGTGTACTTTACTTTTATACTGTTCATATTTATGATGGTCAATTAAACATTGCTGTTCAACTTCTATTTACTTTTGAGTTTTGATGCTATGTTAAACTTTCAAGTACCCCCTAATTGCGGCAACCCTTTATTGTTTGTAATTAGTAGTCGTTTCTGTCCATAGGACCTTTGAATATCAAGGATGGATGTAAAAATGTCAATTTCTTTGGTTAATTGCATGTAAAGCAAGAATCTGTATAATTGAAAGTGCTATCTAAGTAGTTTCCTTCCTTGTAAATGCTGAGAAAGCCAAAAATATAAAACTAGGAGATACCAAATGATGCAGGATCAAGATCATAGTATGTCGATTTTTAAGGGTTACCATAGCAAGTTTCTTTCAGTTGGGTTTACTTACATTTTCTGTTCAGTTTTTGCATTATTTTATTTTAGTGTTTTGGATGGTTAAGATTAAGTTATTTTAAAGACTAGGATTTATTTTAATTAGGCTTTGCTTTGCTAATTAAGGGCTGCTATTGCTGTAATAAAAAAAAAGTTTTTGATTGTTTGAGAATTTTACAAGAACATTCCTTTTCTTTTTCGGTCGTATGGTCTCGATAACCAGGCTTTTGGCTTTGTTTTTCTTTTTTTTAGCCTTTTCCTATCTTTCCATGTCATTAAAGAAAGCAAATCAGCAAAGTCTAGCCATCTTCAACTAGGTGTTTTAGATAAATGAACCAAGTTGGATAGGATGCGTGTGCATATCTTTTCAGGTTTATTGGAAGGAGAAAGAAATGAAATCAACATCATGGCCTCTTTCTTTTTCTGTAGTTTGGACCTTAGGAAGTAAGGTTGAATTCTCAATCTTCTTTGCAACAAGATACCCGGTATTTTAAATTTGGAGAATGACACAGCCACACAGGTAGATTAGTGATTGTATTAGATTGCCAGATTAAATCTTGTTTTGTCCCTGGAACTTAGGCACAAGGACAACTTTGCCATTTTGCAGTTCCCTAGGTTCCTTGGATTTTCCTCGGGAGATGAATTGAAGATGCCACCAAAGTGCAACTGAGAGCTTTACTAAAGTGAGGTGGATCAAAAGGTTTTTCTATCCTGTCTAATTGTAATCTAACTTTGTACTTTGAATGCTCTATGCCTTGGCTGTAGCTTTTCCAAAAGTAATAGGTTTGTTCTTCTATCTGCATCTCTCTTTATTATATAGATAGCTTTATTCATGCTTAGATAAATCATAGAAACGACTCATCCTTCTGGACAGTTACTCTTAAATCCTTCTGGATAGTTACTCTTAAATCTTTGTGCTGTTAGTACCTAAATTTGTGTTTTCTGTAAGTTTCTCTCAGTAGTATTTCTGGTTGTGGTATGACATGCATTGTAGGAATGGTTCATGTTCCTGAATTGTCACTTATGATGAATTATGTGCATGTAGGGCTGTTTACATAACTTTAACTGTACCACTTCTTATTTATTTGGTTCTAAATGTTTTTGCAGTCCTTTGGAGTTCATTGGTGTCCATTTGGTAGCCTAGCACGATTGCCTTCATCCTTTGAGTAAGCATTAATTACATTTTAGAGCTCAAAGTCATTATTGTTTTAGCTTCTATACTAAATTTTCTAATAATTGGTTTTCCACTTGCTATTTTACACACCTGCACTCTTATGTTTTCCTTTATGGTCTTTTGAAAGCTGCAATCTGTGATTTGAATAGTGAACATCTATCCCTCCAAGGGCCATGATTTGGGATTTGCCTAATCTTATGCTTGTAGCTTTTCCTCTTATCCATGTTTTGATTAGCAATCACTTGCTCTCAAGATGCAATACTTGGAGTGTTTGATTGAAAGAGTCTTGATAATGTGCTGAACTTGAGAATCTGATGTTTTAGATCTGTTGTGTGATCAAACATTTTCAAGAAACACTGAGTTTTACACGGAGCACCCACAAGTTGCAATCTGCTAGCTAGCATAGAATCAGAGAAGTTCTGAGTTTTATTGGCTAATTCCCACTACAATCTGCCACTTGCATTGCCTACGTAATACCGCAAGTCATGGTAATGGCACCGGATTTTTGTGTGAGCTAGATGGTGGCGTCTGAGAACGTTGAAATTCAGGCTGTCAATGATTTTACTTATTTCTTCTGCATTTTGGGTAAAACTATGTGGTTCAATAGATATGATGTGACCTTTGGGAAAAAAATGGATTGGAGGAATGCACCAATTCCTGTCCCTTAAAACTGCTTTAGGTTCTAAAGGGGCAATAGTTTTACTTTTTCTATATATTCAGTCTGCTTGGTTTCTGTTTCTGCTCTTTGTCTAAGGTGTTGAATTTTTTCTATGTTGCAGGGAAGGAGAATTTCCATCAAACGCATGTAAGAGATTCCTCTATCCTGTTTATGTAACGGTTCTCTTTCAAATTCTAGCACTGGTGGCTCTATGGATAACTGTATTGATAGGACTGATATTATGATGCAGATCATGATCTATTAGGGCATGCCATATTTGCCGAACATACTGCAGCAGTATCATCTGCTACTCATCAGTGCCCATATATTGCTTATTTTGGACCAATTCACCCTTCATCTTCAAATGCCAGTGTCAGTGTTTCAGATGGTTCTAGTTTTAACAATCACTGGAATGGCCCATCAGTACCTAGTGAGATCCCTAGTTCCTATGCTTTTCCTGCCATGGATATCCATTATCACAGTTGGGAGCACCATTCTCCTCCCTTCTCAACAACAGGCAATCGAATAGGTAATGCAGATCAACCTTCAGTTCCACCTGTTACTCAAAGGTCAGCTAGAACTAGTTCAGATCTTCCACCAAGGTCAGGATCTTTAATGCATCCATTCCTTGTTGGTCATAGGTATGTATGTCTTCAGAAAATTTAATTTCTTTGCCATGAAAACCGTAGTTAATTTTAGGCTTCCACCTGATACCATTTAGGTTGAAGAAACAAATAATCCTCGGCATTTGAAATAGATATCCCCTTTGTTTTTACTTTATTTCATTTCATTTCGTTCTGGATTATATAATTGCATCATATGCACCTCTTTCTTCCACAGTTCTAGTGCTAGAGCTGGGAGTTCAGTCGCTTCCTCAATGATTCCACCTTACCAAGGCAGCAATGCACGGGCACGTGATAGAGTTCAAGCCCTTCAGGCATACTACCAACAACAACAGCCTGGAAATTCTCCCCCCATTCACACGCCAGTTGTTTCTGGAAGCCGAAGATCCAGCAGTCATAGAGGCTTGTCTCAAGTAGGAACGGTTGCCTCAACATCCGATCAGACTGGCTTCTATTTCATCCCATCAGGAGCATCAAGTCGGAACTTCCAAGAAGCAGAAAATCCTCCTCCAACTCGATTTCGTTCATGGGAAAGTCACTTGCCACCATTCTCAGTAAGTCAGGTTGACAGAGATTCAGGTAGGAGCACATTCCATCAGGCTGGTGGCGGTTCAGATCCCAGCATCAGATCTGGCAGCTTCCGCCAAAGGCATGGATCCGAGAGAATGTCATCACAAAATCGGTGATCACTTTCATCACTATCCTTATTGGGTGAAGCAAACTACCACTACTGTGGCTGAAACCAAATTATGTATGCTTGAGAAATGATATATAATGCTTGGAGCCTGTCAATCCTGGCAGGCTCAAAATACTGTTGAGTGGCCCTGAAAAAACGATCTGTTTGGCAGCCACCTGGCTGTGTGATGGACTTTTGCTTCCTCTCATTTCTTTGCCTTTGAGGATATAAATAAGATCAAATGTTGGATAGTAAAGTTGAGCAGCCACCAGGCTTTTCCCCGCCCTCCTCCGCCACAATATATATCCATGGACATTGTGTGACGCCCATGATGGGCATGCCTTACCATGATCATGACCACAGTGCTGTTGCTTGATTCACTGGGCAGTTACTTCCTTGCTTCAGTAAACAAGTTGAAAACTTACCGCAACAAAGTACAGTACATCCTGTGCCCCAAGATGCAACTTATTTCGCCCATAATGTACCCGAAATCCGGGTTTGGCTCCACCTAAATCGTACCTAAAATATCTAAATCCATCTTCCAACTCCTCCTACAATCTAGGGTCTGACTTTCTCTACCTATCAGGTATCCATAAGTACTCGACTCGAACTGGTTTTTATTTTTATTTTTAATAATTTTCTAACTGATAAAATATAAACTTAAAAAATAAATTACATTTTCTTCAACATGAAACCATATGAAATTCAAAACCTTTTATAAAACTATAGAAACTTTTAATGAATAATAAGATAAAAATTTATTCACAGCATAAAAAAATAAAATCACAACTCCATAGAATAATAAAAAAATAAACATAGGTTAGAAATCGTTGGGAACTAGAGTCAATATCAGATTAAGTGATTGTTTGGGTTGCAGTACATTTATATTTTATAATTTTCTAAAATTATTTTTTTATATTTTTGGTTACCAAAAATAATTCTTTAAAAAAAAATTTAATATATTTTGAAAAACAAAACACTTTAAATTATTTTACTGTCGCATCCAACTCCAAATTGTTTTCCCGAGGTAAAAGCACATCCTAATTACATGACCACCTACTAGGGTTGCTTACCATCAAATTTACCGATTGATAAGATTCATAATGTGGTAAATACGAGCATTAACAATTTGTAGTCTAAAAAATGGCACAATAACGGCGGTCATCTTTGGGTACCTCAGGGTCGAGCTGATTCGAGAAGACCGGTTAGTAGGGTTTTCAGGTTGATTGGGTTTTCCCACTTATAGGGAAGGCTCACCTACAAGCTATTTATTACTTGCTGGGGATTTTGGTCATCCACGTGCTTGCCGAGCATGACTAGTTTCTGCAGTTGCATTTTAAAATAAAATAAATTTTATCAAATATACGAATTGTAGTTTTTTTTTTTAAATCCAGAGAGTTTTACAAAACTAGAAAGGTTTTCAAATAAATAATCCGGACAAAATACAAAGCCCGCCACACCGCCATAAAAAAAAAACAAACAAAGCCTTAAAAACCTCGAGAGCTATGAAATAAGATCATCCCAGCCCCGTCCATATACATCCTGACAAAAGCAATATCGGGGGAAAAAAAAAGTCACTAACTTTAAATTCAGTATCAAATAAGATTAGTCAGTTGATCATAGTCCAAACCATCAACCGTGGCATATCTAACTTTATAGGTGTAGAGTTCACTAAAAACGTTCCACGATCAGGAGAGCAGGACACTCTTCAACGATCCATGGAGTCTACTGAACGACTTCTATCAGATCTCACCTGTCCATTGCAACCATGATCACGTGTCAAATTAAAGTTTGAAAAGGAGTACAGGATGAAATAATGGAGAACATCAAAGCTGAGAGAAGGGTCATACAGAAGGCGAACGGGACCGAGATAAATGAGTGGGGCTTCTGCTTGGGGTTCTATAGTCTTGTTTGCTGCGAGGCTGCTGCACATCAACAAGGACGATAGAATACAGTGAGCAAACAGGGAGCTGTATTCCAGCACATAGGGTGATGATAATGGAATGAATGCTTTCACTTACAGAATCAACTGGAGATCTTGATCTTGAACGGGATCTGCAAGAATTTCCATAAACAACCAAATTCAATATCCAGAACAATCCATTATAACCCTTGATCCAAAAGCTTCAGTGCCACTTCCACCTCAGAGTGAGCAGCAACCAAAAGAAACAGAAACTTACCACCAATCTTTAGAGGCAACTAAAAAAAGACCAGAACCAAATCCACTATCTGATAAATGCTACATTACCATTTGTTAATTCCTTTTGCAGCAGGTAATGGAACTTAAAACAATGCGTAGAGAAATGAAAAACCAGTATAACACCACATTACAAGATTCCAAATGAAACGACATTGTCCCCATCCATACCAGAAGAAAGGAGAACTACATCCTCCCTGTCTGTATAGCCAAATCAAGCAGCGATAATACCAAACACGAGTTAAGGTTAAAGTTGAAGTAGTTTCAAGTTTCTTTGTACCGCTTGTGAGCAGGCAGCACTGATAGCACTTACTCCACTTAATCCAGCTTTAGAATCACAATCCCATCCACGCTTGATAAAGTCTAACGTTAATTGACACGCCAACTTAATAGCATTGTCAGATTATTAGGAATCAACTTAATAGCATTATGAGATTATTAGGATTTTCCAGATGTGCCCATCAACAAAAACATCATTACCTCAAAACAAGCAAAGAGGTGCACGCATACGACCCACCACATCCCATCAAGTCCTTAACATCCAATCCCCAGGTGGCCAGATCACTGCACAAAGCCAGATCAAGCAAAACAAACAAGGCAGCCTTCACAGGCAAGGTACAATACTAGCCAACCCAGAAGCCCTTTCCCAGTAGCACTTTACACTCTTTCCGGTATATTAGCTTTCCAATCCCAATCAGCGGTTGATTGTTTTAGCATATAAGCAAGATTAATGAGTAGTGAAGATAGATGAATAGCAAGAAGTTACACGACTAGAAGGTATTAAATGTTGAATTGGCATGGTTACAAGATGCTTGACATAGCCATCACATTAAGAATTTCTAATTATGGAGGGAAAACACCATCAGAAAACAGGCAATTTTTGGAAAATTACCATGAAATTTGGAGGTTCATCCACTGAAATAGTAGCAGATGCAAACAAAAAATAAAAAGATCAACCGATGAAAAATAAAGGAATTGCTTAAAATGGCAAGCTTGCTAAGGAATGGAAGATGACAGGCAAACTTAAGAGGCC